>CM031381.1:25064164-25159499 GCA_018290095.1 Polypedilum vanderplanki | reverse complement strand
AGCTAAATTGCACAAAATATATGATTGTACTGAATTCCATAGTTTGATTTGGAAAATATTATGAATTAAAATATTAGAAAATTTAGAAAATATTAATTCTTTCATAGTCGGCAAAAGAGGAGCATGAATATTCTGTCTGAGTTCTAGCATTTTATTGAAAAAATTTATTACTGATCTTATAATATATCCACAAGAGTCAATTTGATTTTAAAAAACTTGTTATGGTTCGCTGCTCAGTCATTGGATTATAAATTCCACATGTGTCTCTACACAAGATGCAACAAATTGAACATTTATATATCCTAAAAATATATAAGTTTCGTAGTCTGAAATAAATTAAATCGAATTCACATGATGAGAACAAAAACACTTGACTCTCATATCGAGTGCATAGATTAGAGAACTCGTACAATTCCATGCCACTTTTATTAGAACTGATTTTAAAATATCTATTTACTATTTCTTTGATTTCTCTATTTGACTAGTTATAAACTTTGAAAAAAAAAATTACTTCTTAAAAATTTTCTGCTTTTTTTATTACTGATGCTATTAACTGCATACAAGAATAGCTGTAATTTTCAAGTTCCTAAATAAAGAAATAATTAAGAATTTCAGCATATTTATTAAATTTTACTTATTGAACGAAAAAACTCAGTGATTTCATCTCAATCCAAAAGCTCTTAATCTCATGACTGTTTTAACATTTTCCCATTACGATTAAATCATCATTTTTCCTGATACTTTGATATCATGAGTTGGTCCAATCACTTGAGAAGACTTATACTCATTTTTCAGTTTCATTTCAATGTTACTACCATGAATACAGGTATGAAAATATACACAAGAGTTGCTGCTGACATAACAATGCCTGATTTCCATGAGAACTCTTTAAAAAAATTTTAATCATCTCAATGATAATGAAGTAATGTAGACTTCCATTTAATAAGCACATATACAACCGATACAATATCCAAAGCATTCATTGTCAGTAGTAATATAGAGCAATGAAAATACTTCATGAAGAGTTTATCATCTGTTTTTATTAATATAAATATTTTTATTTCATTTTTTTAAAATTTAATCAATCTTACTCTTTAATTTGCATGAATTTGATACATTTAATCAGTTCATTCTTTGCTTTTTGATCAACAATTATTGACGACAGATTGCTCAATTATAACGGTAATCTCATAATATGAGTTATCAGACAGCATGCTGTTGCGGAACTCAGAAATATACAAAGTAATAGTACTTTGTACATACCGCCTCAATGTTTGAATAAACCCAAATGCATAGAATCTAAAAAAGAATCAATCGAACTTCTCATGCAAAGATATATGGGAAAAGTTTAACTTATGAATAATCATGGGATATCTGCATAAGTCAAGTAAGGTCAAATAGACAACAAGACAACTAATAAATCCATGTTATATTAATTTGCAGCCTTGTTCATGTACACCTGAACACATCAGGATTTTCAGAATTCAAATTTCATCGACAAGAACCCAAAATTTCTTCAGCTGCTCTCTTGTAGAAAGTCAAAAATCGAAAATATTATCCACTGTTAGAATTGGGAGAGTAGCTAAAGAAATAAGAGCATCCGTGAAAGTCACTGCTTGAAAATTGAGTAAAAAGCATTAACGAGAACGAAAAATCAAATATTAGTTTAAAAAGTCCACGTCTTTGAACATCGAAATCTCATCCAAGCAAGAGTGAAACTTTGAAAGCAGTTTTGTAAGGTTCGCGATTTAAACAACATTATTAGTTGAGAGGATAACATCGCTGAATCATGGTTTACTGATATTTTATATAATTTAAATGTGAAAGTCTTAGAACAAACAAAATCTTGATCTATGATCGTCGTAATAATCATGCACGTAAGTTTTCTTTGAGATTTAACCTTGACAATCATTCAATAGTCAAACAAGTTAGCATAAATCACGATAAGTTAAACTTTGATTTACTTCTAATTAAGAACATTGCAATAACTTGCATGATTCTTTAAACATTTGTTTTAGAAGACTCGTTTTTATATTTAATATTATTCTATACAAGAACTTGATCAGTTTAATATGAATATTATATCATCGGCATGTTGCTTTTATCTGCGAGCTGTTTTTATTTACTAAGTCTAGTTTCATATGTTGGTCAAGGTTGCGTTTTTTGATCACATATACTTCTAGCTAACATATAGTTTGAGATGATTTTACTAAAACAAAACTGCTGAGACTAGTTTTTATTTCAATAATACATTCTTAAGAATCAATTATTGGTTTGACATTTTTCAGAAAAGTATATTATAAATAATATATAGAATTAATTTTTAACCTAACAAAATTGTCTAATCCTTAAAAGCCCCAAATGTTAAGAATTATCACTTAAATGTTATCAATTTGATATTTTTGTTGTAAAATTTTTGAATAAATTATATATTTAAATCATTTTTGTTATGAATTTATTTTTAAATTTTGTATGATTTAAATTCCTGTTTGAATATTTCACCTTGATGTTTTTAGGTTATAAAATTTTTAGCACTCGTTTTTTAAACTTTATATTTTATTTTCCGATTGAAATGAGAATATTTGAATATGTTAAAGAGAAGAGTGTATATTAAGCTGTCCTTGGACATATTAGAATCGTGAATATTCCAAATCCTTTGATAATAAAATATATGACAGGCTTTGTAATTTAGTTCACAAAAATAGAAAACTATGGCGATCAATAGATTAAACTTGTTAAAAAAAGAATAAAATTTCCATCTGAAATAAAAAAATCAGTTTTATTGCAACTGCTGGCTAGTTATGTTGTTAAATCGCGAACCTTACAAGACAGTATTTAAAATTTTTACTTTTATTGGCTTTTGGGATGAAATTCCTATTGTTCAAAGACGTTGGACTTTTAATGTTCCTTTGACGTTGAATATTCTTTTCATCTTAATGGTTTATGCAACATTTTTTCGTGCTCATGATTTTAATGACGCTATAACGGCTTTATCTACTCTCCCAATTCTAACAGTGATAATATTTTCGATTTTTGACTTTCTTCATAAGAAGGAAAAGTTGAACAAATTTTTGGCTCTCGTTAATGAAATTGAATCAGAAAATCCTGATGTGTCAGTGTACATCGACAAGGCTTGCAAGTTCAACACGATGATTTATTCGATAGTTTTATTTGTATTGTTCTTCACTCATATAACTTATGCTATCATTCCATCAATGACCAATAAGTTGGTTTTTCCTCTTCACTTGCATGAAAAGTTGGACAAAAATGCTTTTGTTTTCTACTTTCTTTGGATCTTTCAAGTTTCATCTGGTTTTTATAGTACTTACACAAGTTTTCTTCTGTTTGAGTTCCGCAACAGTTTACTTGTATTGATAACTCATATCATGAATTATTACTGCTACAAATTGAGTAATTTGTCATCAATGGTTTCTGATCATAAGGCAAAATTGGAACTTGAGAAAAGTACAAAACTTCATTTGCAAATTAAGGAGTGAGTTCCTGTTAAAATAAATTGATTAATGATAAATTTGGATTTAATTTAGGTTAATGAGTCTTTTCATGGATGTATTTTCGATTTCTATATATTTGCTATTGACAACCAGTGCTTTGGTTATTGTCTCAGTAATTTATGTGATTGTCAACGTGAGTTTTATTTGATTTTAAATTATAAAATTTAAAAAAAGGACAAATTATTTACAGTCTCATCGTCAAATGAGCAGTTATACTTTTATGATATTTATGGCAGCCACAGCATTGTGTCAAATTTTCATCCCGTGTTTTCATAGCAGTAACATTGAGACTGAGAGTGCAAACTTGATTCACAGTCTCTTTTCAAGTGATTGGACTAACTCTGATGTCAAGTATCAAAAATTGATGGTTATTATGATGGAAAATATGAAACAACCAATGAAATTGCGTGGTTATGGTTTAAGTGAAATCAATTTGGAATTTTTCATTCAGGTAAGTAAAAATGATGTTTTAAAATATTTATTTTAATTTTACTTCTTTTTTAGACATTAAACACAGCTTACTCAATGTATGCAGTCTTACAGAGCTTTAAATATTAAGCATTTAAAATTTGCACTTAAATAGTCGAATTTAGATTTTTATGTACTGTTAAATTCATTTTGATGAATATGAAATAAAAAGAACTAAATTTTTTTCATTATCCCTTTAGAAATAATCCATTAAATGATGAAAAGAATATTAGTAATGAAATAGTTTCATTCTTTATATTGACCCCTACTATCATGTAAAATATTTTTCTTTCTTTTTCATATTTAATTTATGACGAGGGAAATGTCTTACATATAACACAAGAATTGAGCAAGCGATATATATTTAGGGGAGTTGAATTGAAAAAGGAGAAGCGATTTGGACACTTTAAGAGTGAATCTTCACATATGAATGTGATTTAATGCTTTCTTTCTTTTGAACGTCTCCTTGACAACACCCCCATATCATACATGTAAGTATTTATTGGAATTTGTACATTTCTTTCATGCCTGTTCTTTTTATAGCACGACATGCACACAAAGAAAGTCATAAAATCATAGCAATGACCTTTCTGCATGAACATTTGACTTTAAAGCGACGTTTCTGTTTTTATTTTTAGACATATGAGAAAGCTAATTATGGCGCTTAGTGTTCATTGCTCATGAGCATCCACTTGAATGTGCACAAACAAAAGCAATTCGATGATGCCATTACATTCGATGGCGGTGGAGAGGAAAATGAGTGCATTCGATTCTTACGAAACAAATAATCACTTAACGCCACGTGATCGTCATTGTTTTGTCATTTCCTTCCGTCACGGCCATTCTAAACCATGTTATGTGTACAATGTCACCCTAACATAAATTGAGATTTGTTTGCGTACTGGATGAACAAATTACTAACCAAAACCAACTCGAATTTGATTCGAAATGCTGATTTTATGAATTGAATAATAAAAGGATTCTGTATGAAAGCGAGGGAGTGGGAAAAAGAATTTTAAATGCAATTTTTTATCAATTTTTAAAATCTTTTTGGAATTTTTAAATTGTGCATCAATAGGCGCCATCTCCATGACTGTAAACTCATAAGCATTTCTTTCTAAATCAAAACGCACAATAGTCACTAAAGAGAGTTGAATAAAATAAAAGGAGTCGCCATTTTTCTGCATATATGAGATGATAATCGCATTGAATAGCGAAAAACAGAAAATAATAATAATAATCCTATAGAGGCAATGTAAAAGCAGCAGCAGCAGACACTCTCTTTGCGTGGAGACAAATTTATTTGCATATACATATATGATGGAGCTATTCAAACAATAAAAACGTTGTGTGTGGAAAAACGATGATTATAATCGCTTTTTTTGTTTCGACATTTCATATATGAACATTTATATGGAGTCCAATTGTTACTTTACTTATTCAAGGACTCTTTCTCTCTCTCTTGTTCAGAATACATTTGTTTAATTCATAAAATGATGTCGATCTTTTAAGTCTGCACTATGCTGTTGTGCTGATATTGCTAAGGGGGACAATAATGTCATATATACATATAGTATTGAAGTGAGTGGAATAAGAGAAAGAGAAATATTGTTTGTATACAGAGATATATACACATGTGAACTCAAGCAATTGTCCATATTCAAGAGTCACTTACAAACATTTCCTTCCCAAACAGAAACATCATATGTATGCATCTCATTCAGTGTTTGGTCATTATTAAAATTTTTAGAAAACAAGAAAGATTAAGAAGGATAGATAAAATAAAATTTCGTGAATTGCCAACTAATTCAAAATTTAATTTTGAATATAATTTAAAGCTGAAATTTCTAAAAATCAGTAATATTAACCGTCAGTGATGTGTTAAAAGCGCATTTTCCCGCAACAGATTAGTTTTGTTTCAAAATTCATTGAAAGTTTCAAAAAATTTATTCCGGCCTTTTTGAAGTCTGTACAATTTAAAACATACACTTGGGTCTAAATATCCAAAAACTACTTCGGACATGTTTTCTCGACGTTTCATGACATTTTAAGATTTTTGGATGAAAAAAATGTTTTTTTGATCCATGTGGTGGACGTCCACCATATGCATGCCATAATTTGACATGGGGAACGAATCTCGCGGAAAGCTTCCGTTACACCGGTCTCATAGTCAGAACCAACAGATTGGTGCAAAAAGTTTTGAGAAAAACCGTTTTTTTGAAAGACTAGTCACGAAGACGGACAGACAGACGGACAAAGTGGGCACAATAGCGCCTTTTTTCTAAATATGATGGTAAATGCGCTAAAAAAAAGTTCATATTTAAAATCTAATGTCTTAACATTGAATTGTGAAATTCATAAATATTATTCAAAATTTTTTTACATGAAACATAAAAGAGAGATACGCAAACATATATACATATAAACAGAGCAAAAAAAGTTTTTTTCTTCTCGTTTCGAGAGTTTGAGATTATAATAGGATAAGCATATTCAAATGTAAGCGATAAAAAGAATAAAAACAAAAGCATATGCATGAAAATTGCTGTTATCGTCGAAATGCGAAAATTTCTTCTCCATTTGAATATTTTCATTTTTTGCCATTGTCCACCCTTCTTGTGATATTCAAAATTGTATTTTTTTGTTGTATTGGATGGACTAAAAGGTATCGATTTTCTGTGCTCCTTACCATTGCTGCTGATGATGATTTTCATACCCAGAGATAGAGAGAGAATACAAGGAGCAAGCACGAAAGACAATAAACAAACACAGAAAAGTTTTTGATGCTATCTGATGGCAATTTAACCATTTGTTTCTTCACTGTTGTTTATCACTGGCCTCGGCACTCGTTCACCCTCATCTTTTCAAAATAGAAACATTCTACTACTACTACTATCACTGCTGCTATTGCTTTTATGTATAGAAATTAAATCACAACTCAATCTACCGTATTAACAATAGAAAAGTTTGCCAAAGATATTTGCAATTGATATGCTGTATCAATTTTATTTGCACAATCAATATTCCTAAATGCTAGCCAGATTTAGAGAGAAAGTAATTGTTAGGGTGGTTGTGTGTGTACACATTTATATCAATAGAAGAAGAGAAGAATTTTAAATTTTCCCTTATACCGTCTTAATTGATTGTCTATGTTAAAAAAAGAATTTTTTAAAATAATTAATTTAGAATTGAAAACAGTTCACGTTCTAATCAAATTGATCCTAATGAAGAGTCATCAGTTTTTTCTTTTTTTTCGAAAAAAAGAAGAATGAAAATCCTCGAGAAGAGAGAAGACACGAATTGATTTTTAGCAAATATTTATCTTTCTCATAAAGCTTCATTAACTGAAATTGTAATTTTTATGCTTTGTGGTTTTGGATGAAGAATCTTTATTCAATTTGTTGTGAATTGGGAAAATTTCTTCTAGGCTGTTTATGCTAATCATGACAAATTCATGTGAAATTTTATTATGCAGCAAATGAAGTTGATTAAAATTATTTCTAAAATATTTTACTATTGTATAAAAGGGATAACTTTGTAAAAAAATTGTAATAAGCTTCAAATTATCATACTTAATCTAACAATAAATATTACTAATTAAAACAAGTCCTATTAAAATTTTTGCAAATTCAACCTTAATTTACCTTAATGCAAATTTTGTTCAAACATGAATTAATCATTAATAAATCATGAAATCTTAAAATTATTCATTGCTAAAGGTATTTTTATAATTCAATGTGCAATAATTTCCAGAAGCTAAGAAAAATGTAAATGATGTCTTTAAAAATAAATTTGGTATCTGCCAAAAGTTAAAATCCTTGAAAATATATGACCTTTTTTAATAATCACAAACAACATACACATAATAAGCATAGGAGAGCATGTCAATTCAAATTATAGTCCAACAAATTAATCAATTAATTACAAATCATGAGAAAATTAATCTCTTGACATGACAAGATAAGCAATAAGCACACACGCATCTCTCAATTTAAATCCATTAAACACATGAATGATTTTCTAGTTTCTATTTTTTGAATGGCTTTTTTAAAGTAAGTAAGATGTTTAAGCTCATCATAAAAAAATTGATACGGGTAGTTAGGTTTAAAGAAGATGAAGAAGGAAGCAAAAGAATTGGAGAGCTAGCGACTCGTGATTTGCTTAAATGATTTATTACTTTAAAAGAGTGAAACTATGGAATGACGATGCAAAACAAGTCAGGCATTCTTCGCTTCAGAGTTGAGATATGAACACGAACAATTTTGTTACATTATTATCAAATTATAGGCATCTCGATTTACTCATTACTTATGAGAAAAACAGAGCAAACGAGAGAGAGAGGGCCCGCCAAAAGAGTGAATATCTGTGGTCGTCTGGGTGGGCCACACAGTACACAGTGGAGCATAAAACAAATAATAAAAAAATCATCGAGCAAACAAGCTTAAGACCCCCGGTGATTTTTCTCCACCTTGCAATCCAGAAGGCGCTCAATATACACACATACATACGATACCATATTACCAAGAACGATAGAAACAAGAAAAATTCGCTTTATAAACAATAATTTTTGAACAAGCAAGAGAAAGATCACCCAGTTAGACCGCGAGTGAGTGAAGTAATAAAAATAAGGCTTATTTTTTTCTTATGAACATCGTTTTAGGTTTGAAAAATAAAAACCAACATGATGATGATGCAAGTAAACTAAAACATATTGCAATATTTTCAAGAAGAGTCGCGTCAATTAACGATTATCACTAATGATAATGGGTGACTATCACAAGGCAGATGGTGGTCAATTATAGTCATGACAGCATCAAGATAAAAGAATTTTTTGTTTTTTTTCTTTCTCGTTATCGACTTTATATGGCGTGTTGTGCAAGTTGTTGCTAGTCATCCCACCCA
Organism: Polypedilum vanderplanki; assembly: GCA_018290095.1. NCBI lineage: Eukaryota > Metazoa > Arthropoda > Insecta > Diptera > Chironomidae > Polypedilum > Polypedilum vanderplanki. The sequence continues at coordinate 25,150,620 of CM031381.1, read as the reverse complement.
TAACATCACAGCATGATGGCCGAACATTCTCTCAAGTGCTATATAGCGAGCACAAGTAAAACTTTAATCAGATACATTCGCATGGATTTTTGCACATTTTTGGAAATATATGTATTTTATAAGTTGTCTTTTATTATTATTATTAGTACTTCGAGTGTTGAAAACAACAAGAAATATGGAATGTGAGATTTAACATTGAAACATGACAAAGAGACAGAAAAAGATAAGAAAAATGTTGATGTTGTGTTGGCGTTTTCATTTCAAAGTCACATTATGATTATTTCGTGAGAGATTGGATGTGATTTTTTTATTTACAGATTGAATTTACTAGAATGTTGTTTTCTTTTTAGTAAAAAATCTTTTGCAATAAATTTGTAGCGCTTGATTTCTTTTATTTGCTAGAATATTTATTAAATAATGAAAAACAATTCGATAAACTTTTTCTTGTAAAATATTTCATTTCTAAATTCTTCTTCATAGAAAATTTTATGGAATCTTATAATTAGAACTAAATAAATAATTAATAAAAAAATAGTTAAATCCAATTATTAATCTTAAACCTTTTGTATGTTTGTTAATTGATTTTTTACAATAAAATTTTTTTAGTTTAAATTTTACCGAGTTTTACATAAAAAAATTTTAAACAGACTTTAAAATTTTCACAATTCTTTCATAAGACTGCAGTATAAATTATTTGCACAACTTCTCCTACATGTTTTTCATAATTTCTATAATTATTCAATTATCAAGCAATTCAGTTTCATTTCCAATTAGAAGTTTACTACTCTAAAAATTAGTCAGAATTGCAATAACGACAACTAATTGATGTCATAATATTTTAATTTTTCCATCATTCAGTGTTAATAGATGCTTATCAACTATCGTCACTCACTCACTTACCTACACGTAATTACAAAAATGCTATATAATTTACTCATTTAAAAATTGATTTTATCGCAATGATCTTGGGTGTAATAATAAAAATTGTATCTATGCATTCAGTACATGCTATATAGAAAGAGAGATAGCAAAATGTATTATTAATAAAGCAAGATGAAAGAGAATATACGAATAAAAAAGAGTTGTAATCTCTGTAACATAATCGTGTATATCATGGCGACAACACACAGATTTTCTCACTTTGAAGGCTTGTTTCTATATTTCTTTCTATTCTATTCGCTATAGCTATTTGCATCTCATAATGTCAAGATATGCTCTGTATACAAATATGCATAATGCACTCTCAAAGATAGCGAATAATGTTGAATGCAGCAAATAAAGACGAAGCTAGCTAGCTAATTACATGCAATATTATTCTTCTTATGCTTTATATATACGATAAAATGTGCATGAGCATACATGAGTTGAGTGTTTACATGTATGTGCAATAAAGAAAGCAAAAGGAAAAAAGTGCAGTGGTTTATGATGTCGGGTGGGATATGTGATATACCTTATGAAAGAAGTTACGCTTATATGGTGGCATTAAATTTTTAATGAAGCCGCCATTTTTAATTGGTAACTGCATGTTCGCTGTCACCAGTTTTTTTCTTTCCTTTTTGACGAATAAGCAAATAGATTTGCAAAATGGGAGCTCAATTTAAAAATATTTTTTAATCGGAATTTTATTTTGTCGCTTCTCAGAATCTCATTAAATGTTGTCGCTGTTCAGAAAGTTATTTTAAACTGTAATTAAAGTGGTCGTTTTCAGCAGAAGGCGAAAAGGAACCACAAAAAATACAAAGACGCACAATTATGCAATGTACTTTGAGACATTGTGGAATTTTTTGATCGATTTACTTTATTTCTTGGAAGCTGACAAGAAAAAATTCCAAATTTGTCGCCGTAAACACTTCGTGTGAATTTCTAGTCTAATCGAGACTTTCGTTTCCTTATGTGAATAGTAGAGTAATTAACTGTAACATAATTATAATTAAGACTGTTGTTACTACTGCCAATGTTTTGCAATTTTCTTCCAATCAACGTGACTGAAACATCACTCAAACTGCTTACACCAATCGGATATTACTTTTGCTTGCCTGCTTCAAACGTTGATCTTTCGCTTTGCAGCTCTCCAAGTGGAACTACAAACTCTTTCGTCGTGGTGGTCTTTGCAGACTGAAATGAGTAAAAAGCACGAAAAAAATTAATAGCTTTTGTGTTTCGTTAATTTTTCATTTAAAAACTCATAAAACAAACTTTAAAAGATATAAATCGAATATAATTGGTGCCTGAGTTGTGAGAGAACGCATAACAAGCTAATTTAAATTATCTTCTTTTCTTCCTTTCTCTCTCTCGCGAGTGAACATCATGATCTCATCTGTGTGATCGAGAAAAGAAAATGAGGAGGAGGAGAAGGTGACTGACTGGCTCCAATGATCAGATCCTTTTCCGTATTCAGCTCATAAATTAGTCTACTAAATACACACTTAACAAATTATATCTCGTGAGATCTGAAATGCATGTTATTTGAACCATGTTGATTTGAATGAAAATTTTATGAATAGTTTACCACAGAAAGAAGATGATAGAATAGAAATAGTCATTGTCAACATATGATACTTTCTTTGCTTGACTTGATTAATTAATAGGGCTCTGACTTGCATGCATATTTTACTTGATATGCGCATACAAAATTATGCATAATTATGCATATAATTAGAAATACATAATAAATTAAAAATTATTGACTTTCATACAAATTTACTATGCATTTTAATTTGATTAAGTTCAATCTGAATAAATGAAAAACATTTTTGTGTAAGTCAACTTGAAATCAACTTGACAAAAAATATCAAGCGCATATCAAGTAAAATTTGCATGCAAGTTCGAACCCCACAAAAACTTGAAAAAAAATTTTTTAAAAAAGTTTTATCAAAAAAATCCGTTAAAAAAATTCTTTTTAACGTCAATCTATCACATCTGTGTCATGCATATGAGACCACAAAAGAATTGAGAACATCTTGTTAACGAGTGTCAAAAATTAGACAGAGAGTTCATTCATTTTACTAAAAAAAATTCTTACCTCAAATGGGTAACGAGACCGTTTACACGCAATCTTCAAATTATTTTTTCATTTTTTCTCCTCGATGTGAGAAGAGAATTGAAGAGCAGAGCAAGCTTATAAGTATAATCAATTACACTTCCGTCTCTTGTTATAGTTTGTTGGTTTTTTGTCTAACTCATTCATTGTATGTGTAGAAAGCAAATTAATAAAAAAATCCAAAATTAAATTTTCTTCTTCTTAATCATGAAAGTAATTTGTAGCTGTCAATGTTGTCATTAAAGGTCTTTGTACCAATTTCCTCTTCAAGAAGCTACTGAGTGATTTATAAATACGATACACTTTTTCTTTATCTTGATGAGCATTAAATTATAATTACATTACATTTTTTGACCACCCGAATTAAAAATCATCGTGCCTTAACCTTCATAAGCGTACAGCAATTTATAAAATCCAATTTCTCGTTTGGAATGCATCACAAATTCCTTTCTCGTCAATTCGATTTGGTTTATTGCGATTTAATATCAAAAAAATACTTTCCTAAAAATAGAAAGTAATTTTTCATATTGCACTGTAATAAATTGCTGCTGCTTGTACTATACACACTCATTTTATTGCCTTCAATCTCTTTCACTTAAACTGATACAACAATTTATACTAGATTGCCTTCAATTGATAAGAACCCATTGTCAAAATTGAAAGGGAAAGATTTTTTTTGTCCCTTCACATTTAAGTATGTATGAGAGAGTAAAAATCACAGCAATTAAATTATCGAATTTATTATTACATTTTTATTACTGCAAAACACACGCTTTGGATTTAGTGTTGAAAAAGTAACCCTCTTGAAATAAAAATCTATATGATATTATGTTGCAAGGAATTCGATATTATATGTGTGATTCATGAAATCTCTGGCACTCGATCTTAAAATAGTGGTTTGTATTTGGGCAGATTTTAGTGATTATGTAGGATCAGAAGATGTTGTGGGATTGAAAACAGATTTTTCTTATTGTGCAAATTGAGTTGAATGAATAAATAAAAATTTATTGATTTATGTTAATAATTGTAAAATTTGAGTAACCAGTGATCAAGTACCCGTGTTGCAATCGGTTTTAAGCGCATTTTTGGTGCCAAAAGTTTATACAATTACAGAAATAATGCGTTTGTAAAAAATTCAATGCGAAAGATATACTGGTTAAAAATTTCAAATGTATAGGAAATTTCATTTAAAGATATATGAGAATTCATAATTTAAATTTAAGTTGTAGCAAGCAGTCAATTAGGAATAAATTTTTTTGTTTTGTTTACTTTTCATATAAAAATATATTTTATGAAAGCTCGAGTTGAAGCTGCTATTTTTATAAAATTCTCGAAATTTATTTAAATCGGTGATTTAAAAATAACGTCAAATTCAAAATGACGCGAAGTTGGCTACGCGCAGCTGAAAAAATTTTTTGATCGCAGTCAACTTCGGAAAAAAATTTTGTTTACAATTTAAAATGGAAAATAATAATTTCCCATTTATGACTAGTGACAGAAATTAAATAAGCGTCGCCGCACTAACTTTTTAGCAATAATCAAACACAACAAACCGGAAGTCGCTAGCTATCATAGTTTTCGAATCTCAGAGGGAACCCGGGAGCCGAACAGCCAGCCAGCCAGCCAGCCAAAGTGAATGTATAAGCCATTGTTGTTCCAAAAATGCGCTAAAAATTGTAATTTTTTCCAAAAATACACTAATAAAAAAAATAATAGAAAAATACAAACATAATTTAAATCAAGTTTTAAATTTCTACTTTGAAGATTTTTATAAGAAATTTATTTTCAAGTTTTGATATTAAAGGACAATTTATTAATAATATTTACCTTTATTGCACAAATAAGTAAGAAAACCATCGTTTCTTTCAAATATCTTCAAAATTTTTCAAAGAAAATATTACAAAATTTAAAACAAAACTTTCTATTAATAAACCAAAAGTCATTAAAAATTCAAATTTTTAGTGCTACTATTCTCTAGAAGTTATCAAAATGAGTGTTATTTAAATAGCAATACAAAATCTGTTATTTAAACACTAAATATGTTTTTATTCATTCTCACTTTAAATTTTTATTCCTCCTTCTTTTTTCCCTAATAGTGCTAATTTATCGAAGTTCTAAAACAAGTTTAATTATCTAGAAAATATTCACTTGCATTTTTAATTAAATTTAGTTGTCAAACTTTCTTCCCTTTCTCACATCATCATCATCATTCTAAGTTGCAATAGTAAGTAATAATAACAATATACATACCATCCTCTTTCTACCATAAATTCATTCATATGAATTTTTTATGAGTCGGAAAGTTTCCAATGCCATTTGATGTTGGCAAATCATTCGCTTAATTTAATTTATTCGTCATCTCCGTAGTCGTGTTTTTGTAGCTGTAGCAGCAGCATCAACAGCAATAAAATTAAATCGCATATATGCAAATTGAGTGCGTAAATTTTCTCACCCCAGTTGATAACATGCAGTGTAATAAATTCAATCTAGTTCTAGGGGTTATTGTCGCACTGCTGCTGTGCTACAAATCATTCTGATTTCCGTCACTTGTCCTCGCCTCGCCGCACTTAAAATGTTGTCTCTTGTCTGTAGGGAAGATGCTAACTGAAATTACACAATTTTAAAGAGCATCAAAAATTTCAGGAAAAATTACAAAGTCATGTTTTGAAAAAATAAAACTATTTAATTTCCATCATCTTCGGAAGTCAATTTGAATTGCTCAAAACACGTGCTGTGTTGTGATTCACACGCGTATTGTATAAAAAGTGCAATTTGAGCACACAAAAGATGAAAATAGATTTGTGTAAATACTAAAAATAAACTCAAGAAGGGATGAGACGATGATGCATTGAAAAATAAATTTTCTATCTTTTTCTATAGAATCATTGTGATATTGCAATTTATTTTCTCTTCTTTCTTTATGGTTATTTGACTTTTTGAGTAATTATTAGTCACTTAAGAGTGAGAGTGACACTTAAAGTTGTGAAATTGACTTGAAAAATTAAAGATTTATCTTTGATATAATAAAGAAATGCTGTGAAAAAGAAAAATTCAACAAAAAAAGTTTATCAAAATATCAAATTTGAATTTAATTCTTCAGTAGCTACAATTTATAAAATAAAAATAAATTATTGAATTGAAATTTTAATTAGCATTACTCAAAAACAGAATTAAATATTTTATTGTTTAAAAACTCTTAAACTTTTATTTTATGTTATTAAATTCGAAGGAATCAAGTTAATATTTTTCAAATAAAAAAAATACTAAAAATTGGCAAAAAAAATTTTTACAAATGAACTGAATATAAAAGATTCTGTGAAATCAAGATTCAAAATCATAAATTATAGTTTCAATAAAACTTTACAAATGAAAATGACAAAAATTCATTTACTATTAATTCTTATATTAATCTCAAACAAAGATACAAAAAATTCATTTCTCTTCTCACATACAAAAGAAATGTTGATAGATAGAGAGAGAGAGAGTGCTAAATGTAAATTGCCTAGAAATCAAAAATAGGAAGGAAGTAAGTATGTGAGTAATGATTCTGCACGTGGCTTTAAGTGACAATTCGTTCTCTATTCATTTTCATTGCGCATTGAAACCAGTAATTGATGAAAATAAAAAATTATCTTGATGCTGTAATTTTCTAAAATAAAGAGAGTCAGTTAGAAAAGAAGAAAAATTCGTGGCTTCGTTAGTTCGTCTGCCACTCTTGCGATTGCTTTTTATCACGTTTAATTAGATGAATTAAGTTTAATGGAGAGAGAGTAAGCTTTAAAAAAAAGAATTTTTAATTGTTAGAGGAGGTAAGAAGCGAAGCAGGAAAGAAAGAGTCGTGAGAAAGTAATGATTCCACACAGCAACAGCCCCAAACAACAAGGTGGTCTTCAAGACATTTGCCTTAAATGCTGCTTCTTATTCATCTCTCTTTTAGCTTACAATCCTATTAATTCGAGTAAGAGAATAATTTTATGAATGCTGGCGCCACTATTTTTTTTCTCTCTCTTTTCTCGCTCTTGCTTGCTTTATACAATGGTCTTTTGGAGAATGATTAAAATATTTTTTCCTCATTCCTCGTTTGTTTCATTCAAAGAGAGAAAAAGAGCCGAAAAAAACTATTCAATGCATTCATCCTCAAACTATTTCTCTCTCGCTTATAAATACTCGACTCGTATAAAAACATATTTGTTTTATGGCCTCTGAACGCTTTAGGTAGTGACATAAAAGTAATAAATAATTTTTAATAGATTTGTTTTCTTTCTCTTTCATTTATATGATGATTTTTTATGGCAATTATCGGCCACATAGCTCGTGGTCGACAGGAGACGAGTCCTTAATGAGGTCTCAATATTTTTATTATCAAAACTACTAGCAAACGAGTCGTTAATTGTTATTATCATCATTATATGTTACAATAAAAATTAAAGTGCACTAAATTATCGCAAAAAGGAGAGAAAATTGCAAAATTGTGGTTTATTTTCAATAAAAATATGTAGCAAAAGCAGAAAGCAAATTAATATTAATTACATATTGTGGCAAGAGATATGATAGGTAGAGAATTCTCGCTTTTTTATTGACGATGATTTGATTGATTTTTAAATTGAAATCTGTCAGCGTGAGAAAAGTATTGAGATGTTTATATATTGATCAATTGAAATTAGTCATGAATTTGAAGGTCGTTGAATGAATAAATTTTTTTGTTTCGAATTTTTGTAATTTAATTAAAAAAATGAAAAGAAATTTCTTTTACTTATATAAATCAATTGTAAAAATAATCCCGACTAATTAAGGAACTTAAATTAAAAAAAGTTGGTCTATCTCTCCATCGTTGTTAGTATAAAGATTAAAAAGCAAATTTCTAATGTGACAATCAAAAATTTTGTCATAATAATATTTTAAAATGTTCAAATTTTTCTAAAGTGAGACAGTATTGCATATTCTAAAATTACAGAAATCAACATATATTTTGACATCATTTGTTAATTTTTTTGAAACAATCGAACTATTTTGAAAATGATTTTATTCTAAATTTTCTCGGATATTTCTTTTAAGAAAAACATGAAGTTGATTACAGAAAAACCTTTGAATTTTAAAAGTCGTTAATTTGTTTAATAATAAAGTAAGTAAGATTTTTATAATTTACGATCTTTTACATATTCCAATTTATAAACGCAACTTTCAAATCAATTATTAAATTTGAATGTAAAAGTCTGAAGCATAAAATTATTCAATTTTCTCATAACATCTCATTCATATTCAATCTCTTTAACAAAATAATTATCTCCTTTAACCATCAATTAAATTTTATATATCTCTTAAATCTATAACATGCAGTAAATTGCACACAAAAGAGAGTTTTGCTTGAGCACTTAGAGAAGTGCACATTACATGCTTCTACATATCGTCCAGTCATATGTACCATACAATTATAATTTTAGCGCAACAAACAAAACGAACGAATGGCTTGACTAATAGCAAACAAGTATCTATTAATTATTTATTATAACTCATTTTTTTTCTACAATATCATTTTGTGAAGGAGTTGTGCATTGCATGCAACGCCACTTAAATTGTTCTCGAAAAGGAAAAGAAATAAAACAAAGAGTCATACACACGTTAATTATAATAATTGGATAGATGAGAGAAATTGGAAAGCCATTTGACGTCTCTTCGCAAATGATGCACACACCACTATTGCATGATAGCGGTTGCATTTCTGTCTCCTAACCATTTTTCATACTTTGGCATTAAAAATTCACTAAACCGTGCACAAACTACATGCAACTTTTATTACGCTTAACATTTAATTTTTTTATTGTTGCTGTTGCTTGATGGAAGGAGCCACAATCGTATAATTTTCCACTTCACAGACCTATTTGCCCGAATTCCCAAACATACAGAGAGTTCGCTTACTGTTGTCTATGCGATTCATGAGACACACAAAATTACCCCAGCAAATAATAATTTTTCCACTGTTTCGTCTTACCAACTCGCTCTGACCGTGTGTGGAAAAAATTGCAATGACATGTCTCACAATAGAACAATTCATATAACCAGCAGTTTCAGTGATTTGTAATTATTTTATCATTATTAAGTTTTGTTTCTTTCTCTACTTAATTTTATATCTGTTGAATTGTTTTTACTTGACTAATTGGCAAGACATTTTAATCAAATGTTGTAAAATAGAGCGAATTTATTTCTTTTGATGGTGATGTTTTTTGGCCAAAAATGGAAAACAGTAAACAGCTGTTTATTCTGGTATTTGATCACTTTCTCATTCTTCAAACTAATTCTTAATCACTTTTTTAAAGATTCTTTTCTTACTTAAATTCAACGGTCATTTTAGATTTGAAATTCGATTAGAGCATAGAAATTTGTAGATAATTCTTAACTTTCTTAATTTTAAAACACGATTTTCGTACTAAAATTTGAATTTAAAGAAAATGTTTAGATCTAAAACATTAAAATCTTCACAAATTGTCAATTAATATACTTCTGTTCAATAGATTAACTTTTACTAAGGTTTAATTCGTTATTTTTATTCAAATCAAAGGCAATTTAATGAATAATCAAAATTTTGTGTTGAGGCGCGTTCAAAAATTTTATTCAAATTTTTCTAAACACAAAGCAACGGTCATTTTTCCTTGTTGATCCCCCATGATTTGAAAAAATTTTCAATCAAAAAGATTTTCGATTTTATATTTTTTGTTGTTAATTTTAGGAAATTTGTTTTAAGATTAGCATAAAAAGAACTTAAGTCAATTTTTTATCAAAATCAAACCAAATTGAATTTATTAATTTTGAAAAGAAAATTGTTTCAGTTAGACAAAAAGAATAAACATTCAAATTTTTTTCACCCTAAAACATTTACTTTCTTCTTTTTATAAAAATTTTATCGTAAATTTTTGTATGATAGTAAATTCCAGGGTTGTTAAAGGCGAAATTAGAGGCGGCCTGCAAAAGAGGCGCGCCTCTGAAAAAGTCGGCCTCTGAAAAAAATTTGAGAGGCGAGACTTTTTCAGAGGCCGCCTCTCAAAGAGGCCGCCTCTGAGAGGCGAAAAAGAGGCGAGAGGCGAGAATTTTTTTTCATCGGAAAAATCTGTTCCATGGTTTTTTCGTTGTTATAATAACAAATAGCATGGAAAAATAGTGGAATAATTATTTCTCAAAATTTCGATTTTTCCGAGACCAAAAAACTGTTTTTCAAGGGTATTTTCGCTCATTTTTGTTTTCAAAAATTCATAACTTTTGACCAGATTATCCGAAAAAAATGGTTGATAGCTTGTTAGAAAGGCAATTTTAGGACCTTTCTAACAATATATAATATGAAATGTATTACTCAAATTCGCGACCACAAGAGCAGCATTAATGATGTCTCGTCGCGATTTTTTGGAATTTAATTGGGTGAAAAAATTCAAAAAAGCTTCGTAAAAATTATTTTATTGTCCTAAATTATTGATTTAGATATTTTTTACGCAAAACATACAAAATTTTTTCAAAAGTTCGATTTTCTACAGAGAGGCATGCTCTACAGCATGTGCTGCCGGTCTGGTAAAGCCTTTATGGAAAATTTTTTAAAATTGCTTTAAATATCTTTAAAATGACAAGCAATAATAAAATATGCAATAAAATTGATTTTCCAGATGATATTTGTAAAGAAAAGTGCATAAGACTTTTTTTTTTAAAATGGCAAATTTTCTTGAATTTCCTTAAATTTAAGTAGTGGTTTTAAAATTAAATTTAATCTAATAATTCAATTTTATTGCAATTTTTATCATTTTCTGTTATTTTAAAGATATTTAAAGCAATTTTAAAAAATCTTCCATAAAGGCTTTCTCAGACCGGCAGCACATGCTGTAGTGCATGCTCTCTGTTAGAAAATCGAATTTTTGAAAAAATTTTGTATGTTTTGCGTAAAAATAATCTAAATCAATAATTTAGGACAATAAAATAATTTTTACGAAGCTTTTTTGAATTTTTCACCCAATTAAATTCCAAAAAATCGCGATGAGACATAATTAATGCTGCTCTTGTGGTCGCGAATTTGAGTAATACATTTCATATTATATATTGTTAGAAAGGTCCTAAAATTGCCTTTCTAACAAGCTATCAAGTATATTTTTCGGATAATCTGGTCAAAAGTTATGAATTTTTGAAAACAAAAATGAGCGAAAATACCCTTGAAAAACAGTTTTTGGTCTCGGAAAAATCGAAATTTTGAGAAATAATTATTCCACTATTTTTCCCATGCTTTCTGATAATTATAACACTCAATAAAAAAGAGAAATTGATAATTTTAAAAATTCAATTTTTTTTCGCCTCTCGCCTCTAACAACTCTGGTAAATTCTTTAGAAGTTTTCTTCTTTTTAATTATTAAGTACAAAAATAAAAATAAGTATGGTTCGGCACTTGCACGTGGACAGTCAAGTATCGACGTCGATAATTGTCAAGTAGCAATTCAAGTTGATTTACTCAAAAATGTCTCTAGTTTACTCAGAAAAAAATTAATTTGATCAAAACTTTAGTAGATTGAAGAATCATTGATTTTCATATTTATTTACCAAATTCGAACCAAATTAAAATTCATCTCAACGAATTAGAGACATTTTTGAGTAAATCAACTTGAATTGCTACTTGACAATTGCCGAGTCGACACTTGACTGTCGACGTGCAAGTGCCGAACCATAAAAATAAGTTATGTAAATAAAATCGATTTTTTATTGACCTTTGAAAAAATAATTTTTGATAAAAATTTCTTAAATGACTTTAATGTTTACAAAAAAAGTTTTTCTTTAAATAGCATCTTTAAAGTTATTATAATGTTTTCTTCTTTTTCTTGAAACTCTCTTGAATGAAATAAAAAATTGGAGCACTTGAAATGAGTTGGCAAGGAAAAAGTAAAGAAAAGAAACGATAGATATTAAATAGTCAGGATGTTACGAGTGAGATGAGAGGAAATATTTTACGAGCTTTTTATCGATTCCTTGTTCCTAGTTTTTTTCGTTTGTGTTCTGTTCTGCTCTTGAAGGGAGAAATTCTTAAAGTAATTTTTTTGAGAGAGAGAGAAATTGAGATAAAAATCTCTAAATATTTTTTTATTTCTATTGAGAAATGCATTAAATGCAATTGCGCAAGTGTCTATAACTCCGCCTTCTTTTTTATTCTCTCACTCTCTCACTTAATAAAAGAGAAAGAATAAAAGAAAATTTGGCAACATTGCATTGAGAGAAAAAAGAAAAAAAGACTTTTTCAATATTTAAAGAAGTGTGAGAAAATTTAATGATTGTGTACTCAAAAGGCATCAGCAGCAGCACCGGCATCAAGTTGAATGTGTACATACACAAATGGAGGTTTATTTTCAGAGAGTTAAAATTTTAATTAATTTGTAAAGTCTATAAACGAGTGTGAGATTCGAAGCTTTTCACCACAAGTGTTGTTGCCTTTTTACTCGACACTTTTTATTAAAAAAAGAAATGCGTCTTAGAATAAGAATAAGAAAATTTATTTATTATTAAAATTGTATGCGTGTTAGAAAAAAAATGTATACATTTCCCCTTATCACACAATATGCGTGAATGTATACTCAGCAAATATCACACATGAAAAATTTTTCTTTTTCTTTTTTCATCTCGCCAAAAAAAAATCTCGCTTATAACGACATTTTTTTTCTTCTCCCCAATGCTTAAATGAATATGTGTGTGTATATGTGTGGAAAATAACAATCTCACACGTAAATGGTAGGCGTTGTTAAGTTGTTTTTCAACACACAATTCTCTCGCTCTCCCACTGCTTTTGCCTTCTCTTCATCATTATCATCATCTCGTGGTATTGGGAATGAAAAAAAAATATTTTTTATCCGCCGTTGTTGAGCCCCACCATATTTAAAGTCATGTGTGTGTATATTTTTTGCCTGCCAGATTCTAGTGCCAATTTTTACACATACACACGCTTATTCATGTCATAGACGTTTAATCATATAACAATTTCATAGCAGCGGCAAAAAGCTCGTTTTTGTGTACACATGAGAAAAATTTTCTTATGGATTTATTCATAATTTGTGTTACATTTATATAATTTCATTTTAACGAATTTTTTAAATTTGAAATAATTTTAACCGTTAAAATTTGAAATTTTTTTTCCGTTAAATTATAACAAATTTTTTTTTTCTAAATTTCATTCAAATTTACATCATTTTTAAAATTATTATTTTATTCAGAGCACAAAATTTTCAAAGCATTTTTTTTGTCGCTTTTATTCACTCTATGTGTTTTATAAATTTTTTCACTCATTCTTCTTCATTTTCTTGCCTTCATGTATTTTATATATTTGCACACATAAAAAAATGAGTTTGTATATGTCGAAAGAAAAAGAAAAGAAAATTTTTTTCCTCTCATTTTCCTTCTCAAATGTATATACGACACAACGACGAACGACATAGAACAACAAGCAGAAGAAAAAAAGTTGTACGCTGCTGAGTAAATTTTTTTTCTCATTTTCAAGAAAAGAAAAAAAATTGTTTTGATTTTGTTGTTGTTGTTTGATGACTGCCGTTGCTGGGATTTTTTTCATTTTTCTTTTCATGCAACCGACACCAGTCATCGCCGTTTTCTCGCACCGCAAAGTGGCTTTTTATCAATCGTTAAGCAAAACAGAAAAAAAGAGTAAAAGACATTTAAACAAAAAACACAGCCAAGTTGAGCGACATTTTTTTAATGGAGACTTTTGTTTTATTACTCGATTCTTGTGTTTCCCTTTTTAACTTTATAACCTGCAAGTTGCAGTGAAGAAAAAGTTTTTCTTTGTAGCTTGTTCATGTACAAAATAAAAGAATAAATAAATGTGCAAAAACACGAAAGATTGTTTAATTAACACATATCAAAAGACATGAATTCTAAAAAAGTGAAAATTTGAACATAAAAAAAGTTTCGTAAGAAAGTGACAAAAAAAGTCTTTGTGTGAAAGAGAGAATAATCAAATGCATATCAATAGAATTAATTATTTTAGGTTGAAATTTGGCTTCTTGTGATTGAAAATCTTTTTCTTATAATTTATATTAATTTCATGGAACTCGTGAGCAAAGTAATTTATTAATATCAACCGCAATATTCTTGAAATTCAGTAAATTGAATAATTATTCAATTACAAAAGGCAAAATATTAATTTTCCTTATTTACATGATCCAATTTGTTCAAATATAAAATTACAAAACACCCAGGACAAATGCTGTTAGCATAAAAACCACAAATTATGAGATTCTGTTTTGATTTTTTAAACTTTATCTCATTGCGAGAAACCAAACAAAAACACTTGAACAGTTGTTATTTATAAACCAAACTGAAAAGATTTCTTTTCATAAAATCAGAAACTTAATCACTTTGACAATTTTCTTATTATATGTGGCGCTAACATTTCGATTGAAGCATTAATAAATTCAATTGAGAACATTAAAGGATTTTAAATTTATCAATTTATTTATAAACTTTTTTTAATTATTCAAAATGACGACCTAAAAAGGTTTTTAAATTGAATTTTGGTTTTTGAAAATTTGTCTATAGTAAAATAAAATCTTTAAACTAAAATTTTTTAAAACAATTACAAATTTTAAAGAAGAAATATCAAAAGAAATTTTAAGTCTTAGAGATTAAATTTGTAAATTGAACTAATTTGTTAAATTTTATACTAATTTATTTATTTAAAAGATTTTTCAAGACCTGAAAACTGAGCCTGAAATTGTTTCATGAGTAAGTCAAAATCAAGTTAATTTATTCGAGTAAAATATTTAAATCGGTCTCGGCCTCTGACTAATATCTTAGTAGCTTTGCACTTAATTATTCATAAAAACTAAGGACCAACCCTTAGAAGTGAAGACTATTCCATAAAAATCAAAATTTTGTCAGGAAAGAAATTAAAAACGAATTGAATTTTGATTAAACAAAGAGAGTTCACAGGCCTTGAGATTTTTTGAATATCATTAGAACTTAATTTGAAAATAAATTTTCTTTTGTCAAAAAATTGGAATCAAGAAACATAGAATTTTATTTTCAATCAACCATTAGTTTTTATATAAACTGCATTTTTCAATTTTTAAAAGAAATCACTGAGTTCATGACAAAATTTTTGTCAATAATGAAACCTAGACAATAGCAAACATATTTAATTTCGAAATAAAAAATTACTTAGTTTAATCAATTTCAACTTTTACATAATTCCTTCTAATTTTTTAAACTATACAGAGCAAATTATTGTATAACGGGTATAAAGTTTTTGAAATTTGTCAGTATAAAGTCAAATATATTAGTCTTTAAAAGAAAATTTATAAGTGTTATAATTTTTTTTATGACATTTTAAAAAAAATTTATCACTGTTATAAAACTTTTATAACTGTCATAAAAAAATTTATACCACTTTAAAATTTTCTTTTTAAAGCTTTAACTTTACAAATACAAATCTCAAAAATTTTATGCCAGTTAAAAATTTTTTTCTCCGTATAATATACTTAATTTAATTAAATAAAAAAATTATTATATATGTACCATCTAATGATTAACTTCATTTTAAAGTTTTCAACCTAAAATAATTTTCTTCTAAAAATTAAAATATTTTCAATATTTTAGATAAATAAAAACATTAAAAATCGATAATACTTGAAATTCCACGTAAAAGAATTTTTTTTTCTAAACAATTTCTTCATCAAGAAAAGTGATTGAAGAGAGTGAGTGAGTGTTGTACCAAAAAAAAAAAAAAAAGAGAAAAGAAAAAAATCGATAAAAAGAAGAACTCATAAAATAAATATAATAGATAGACAATGAAGCAAAATCTCTCGAGGGATTCTCAGTGATCGATAAAAATACTTTTAAATGGAAATATTGTGCAGCGTAGACAAAAAATAAAGAAATTTTATTAAATGATGTTTGAAACATAATCCAATCATCCTTAAAGAATCTCTCTAGAAGCCAAATGTGCTTATTTATGTGGAAATTTACTGTAAATTCCATTATTTGGGAAGAGTACGAGGCAGAGGAGTGCAAAGAATTACCTTTTCCAGGTACTCGATTTATTTCCAAAGAAATAGTCAAAAAAAAATAATAATAAAAAATGAAAAGCAATTAGGCAGCTTGTTTTCCTCATAATAATTAAAAAATCTCAAATTCAAGTGCTATTTGCACTTTATGTATATAAAAAAATCTGCTTAGGTCGTTATAAATTCAACACCTTATCATCATTATAAGTGAACTTTTTCTTCTGCCAAAAATGAAAGTATGTGATTTTTTTCACACTCGCTTTGAGAATTTGATTGGTAATCCAACCACACACAAACAATAACAACAATAATAAAAGCAATAAGAATTAAATTCTAGTGAGCTTTCTGTCACATTCTTCTTTTACTCTCATCTCTATCTATGTATATATAAATAAGTGAGAGAAGTTTATTCTACTCGAACTCTGTGTGTCATATGGGTGGAGCCGAGCATTTACCAAAAGAGCTTTTCTCCACTTCTTCTTTTTCTTTCTATTGTGTGGTGTTTTATATAGTATTTAAAAAAAATTATTCGAGGAGACATAATGCGGTGTGTACGAGTGAGAGAACAAACACATACAGTAATGATAGCAATGTATTTTGTTAATAGCAACATATTGAAAGAGAGAGAGAAAAAAAAAGAGTGGAAAAGGAAAATAACAAGACACACCAAAGGTGAAAAAATAAACGCCGAGAACAACACCACACTCACATAAGAGTTTGTCACATACGTTCAACAAACCAACAAAAATTCAATTCAATACATTCACATACTGGCTGTGATGATTTTTAAATGTATTTGTAAATATATGAAATTGTATTAGTGATACACATATTTTTTTACTTGAGCAATCGAGCACTTCTGGCAGTTATTGAAGAATATTGTCGGTGTGAAGTTGATATTTTATAAGGCAATATATAAAAATAATAAAAAGAGTGTGGCATAGAGCTAAAAAAGAGGAAAATAAGTCGCCGCAATTGCTTTTCTGTTATTTTTTAACAACATTTTTTTAAAATAAAAAAAAAAAAGTGATTAAATCTCGGGAAATAAAAATATTTATTTTTTTGTTCATTCTTTGTCGCGTATAACTTCCCAAAAAATAATAAATAAAAAAATATTTTTTTATAGAAAATTAAAATATGTGTGAATTAAAAAATTAATAAATTGAAAGAGAAAGAAAAAACATAAATTGGAAATTAAGTGAAGGAAGAAGTGTTGTGATAAAAAAAATTTAAGCATTGTGGAATGTTGTAATGAGATACGACGTTCAAGAGTTACTGCAAACAGACTCGGAAATCGGTCGGACAAATGGGATGGCCTATCATCCTTTCTTGCAACTACCAAGACAGACTGATTTCTCAGTCAGCTCTCTGCTGACCGCGGGCATTACGCCAAGTTCTCAGTCGTCACAATCGAGTGGACAATTGTCGCCACAAACGCCAATTGCAAGTAGCAATAACAACAATAATAATAATAATAGCAACAGTAGCTCAACTCAGCAACAACAGCAGCAGACAGTCGTGCCTCAGCAGCCAGCGCCTGTTCATCCGCCACAGCCTTACTTTCCAGCCGCTGCGCTTGCCGCGTTAGCAACTAACGCACCTACAAGTGCACCACTCTATCCTGGTGCTTTTCTACCGAAATTACCTCCACATCATCCACACGCGCCACTTGGAACTCCATATCATAATCATCCGTACACTGCCGAAGACGTTGTTCTGGCAGCAGCTGTCGTAGCTCAACAACATCATCCTACAATGCGTCCTTTTCGTAATTATCCAGAGGATGATGGCGTCGAAGATGATCCAAAAGTGACGCTCGAAGGCAAGGAATTATGGGAAAAGTTTCATAAGCTGGGCACCGAGATGGTCATTACCAAAAGTGGACGGTGAGTTGAAAAATAAAAAAAATAATTGTGCGCATCAAAAGTGTTATGGTGAAGTGAAAAAATATTTTACACATATGCAATTTTACCGTCGGAGCGAAGCTCAATCTTAAATACAACAACAATTATAGCGTGAATAAAAATAATTTTTTTTCTCTTTTCTGCTTTGGACTAAAAAACAAATAAAATAATGAAAGAAACATGAAAATTAAATATTTTAAAAAAGTAAAGAAAAAATACAAATTTAATGTGCTTCAATGAATATTTATTTGATGAGTGCTAAATTAATAATTAATTAAAATAAACGTGATTAATTATGAAAGAAAGAAATTATTAAAATACCGGAAATTCTAAACTTAAAATTAATTCAAAAAGTTTTTGAAAAAATTTAAATTTTTTTTAAAATAAATTAAATTCTTTAAAGATTTTAATAAAAATTCAAAAATATTCAAAAATTTCTAAAATTTATGAAATTTTTCAATCTCTTTTTTAATAATTAAAATAATCATTTAGAAACTTTTTTAAAAAAAGATTAAACAAAAAGATCAAAATACTTTTTCATAAAAGCTTTTAAAATTGTAAGTTTAATTTATAAACAAAAAGAAATCTAAATGAACTGCAAAATTATTTTTGAAATTAGCAAATTATGATAGTAAATTTCAACGATCAAAAATTAATTGAAAATTTTTCTTTCATAAAAATAAAAAAAATTTTCTTGAACAAAAATTTCAAATTGAAATTTTTTTCTTTCATAAAAAATTCATTTATTTTAGAAAATAAAAAAACAGTAAGAATTAAATAAATAATAAACATCACCAGAAGAAGAAAAATAGTTTATAAAAATTGCATTTTGCTTCACCACATTATGAAGCAGCACAGAAGCACTCGTATTAAATTTTTTAATTAAAAATGCTTAAAGCCTTCTTCTTAATTAGTAAAACGCACCACCAAAAGAAGAGTAAGCTGAAAAAAGTGAATTTATTTCACGTGTCATGTCGTATGAGAGTGGCAACACATTATTATTATTTTTCTTTTATTCACATACACACACTTGTGATATGATATGTTTCGTCCTATAATAACTTTATTATGCAAATAAATATCATGATTTATGCTCATATTCTTTTTTTAGGTGTATCTGCTGCTCTCTTTTTCTCTTTCTATGACACGCATTTGTTGAATTTATTAATACACTCATTTTTAATATCTATAACATACCTTTTTATGGCGCCCAAAAAAAATTTCCATTTTATGACTCGCTCAATGCAAACAGTCACGACCGACTCTTCATCGTATCGTAGAGATGTTAATACAGCCATAAACTAATTAATTTTTGATGCCTTGAAAATGACTATTGTCAACATAGAGGTAGAAATGAAGAAGAAATGGAGCAACTGCCTGAATTTCGACAGTAGTAAACAAAAATAAATATAAAAAAAAAAATAACGGAAGTGGCGTGCTATTGAAAAATACGAAAAATAATTTTTTTGCTGAACTCTAACCGCATTGTGAGTATGCATGCAGCATGCAAATGTGGTTGCACAAATACACGCAAAAATATTCTTTTTGCATTCGAATATTTTTTTAATCTCTCTAGTGACTATCTTTAGTAGATTGTCAATTATCACCAAAAAATAAAAATGAAATCATGCAAAACTTCCATCTATTTATCGCCTTGTTAAAACAATTGCTTTTCAAGCCATTAATTATGAAAGAGTGAAATGAAAAATATTTTTACACATGAATGTGAAGCACCACAAAACAAAGAGAAAAAAAGATAGTATAAAATATGAATCGGAATTAAAAACTTTGTACTTGCATGAGTGTCAGATTAGAATTAAAAATTATGATTAAAGATAATAAAATATGACAAGTTATGGTAAACTGATTTCTTTTTGAAAATAAAATAATGAATAGAATTTTAGGATATTTAATTATCATTTATCTTTCAAATTCAAAAAAATTTTAATGATTATTACAGAGTCCGAAATCGAATAAAAAATGCATGTAACTCGAATAATTTTATTTTAAATAATTTTATTCGAGTTAGCATACAATTTTTTATTCATCAGAATTATTTCATTATTTCAGACTCAGACTTTTTAAAACAAAAGTATGCAAAACTAAATTTCAAGATCATAAATTATAAAATATTAGAAATTTAAAAAAGTTTTAAGTTCAAGATCAAGTTCAAAATAATAAAAAAATTAAGATCAAAAATCAAACACAATTTAAAATTACAAAAATTGAAAAATCAAATTTTGAGAATTATTTAAAACTACTATATTGATGAATTTTTTTATTATTTTGATAAGAAGAAGTACAATAAAATTTTTTATTTAGTGCATTTTTTAAAAGTTTCTCTACCTCATGACATATGTACAAACAATCCTTCAACGATGAAGATGGTTTATAATTTCCCTACTATACCCCATTTATCAAAATATGCAGAAAGTGAGAAAGAAAAAATTATAAATGCAAACAGCACATTTTTACGTGTATTTGCTGGTTTAAACCAATATCGCACATGAATCTAAATAAAAAAGTTAGCCGAGAGAATTAATTAATCATGATTAAGTGTAAATTATCGATTGAAATCAGTAAAAAATGTAAATTTGCTTATTTCTATTTTCAAGTGTTTAATCGCATGCACTTTTTAACTCAAATGCGCGCACGATTCAACTACGGAGTTAAAAAATTATTATTCAATGCTGACCATAAATGAAATTTCTTCTGTAATTTATTTTCGTACTTCCACAAAATACAATTAATTCAGCACTCGCTTATTGGCACTTAAAAAATCTTAAAATTCTACCTGTGTGCCTTAAGTCTCCACCAAAAACCAAAAATAACATGGAGTCTGATTCTTCCTTCTTATTCTTCTATTTTTTTATTAATTTTTGCGCGTTCAAAGAGGAAATCATTAATTATTTTTTCATATATGTGTGCGAAAACAAAGTTTGATGTCATGTCTGTCATTTCATGACTGACCTCTTTTGGTTTTTTTTATTTTTTAAAAAAATCTCAGCTCATAAATTGCAGTCAATTTGCACTTGTTGTCAGACAAAAATTTTTATAGCTCATCAGTAAGATTTAACGCTTTTGTCTTTTGATGTAGAAATTAAATAAAAAAGTGAAGAGCGAACACCACAAATGGATCCTTAACCTAATTTACATAACAAAAGAAGATTTTTTTACAATATTCAAATTGTTAACAAACACTGCACTGTTTTGTTGATGTGCATGGGAAGAGCAAGTAAGCAAGAGAGAATTACTTTAATGCAGATGAATATGAAAAAGAGCGAATAATTGGATTTTATTACCATAACCCACAACGCCAACATTGTCTTTCATTTTTTCCGTCTTTTTCCTTCTTCTTTTTCTTTTTGCTCTGTTCTTTACCAGCAGTAGTAGCAGAACAATTAATTAAGCCATTTTAGTCTGTTTTCATGATGAATTGAATTTAAAACCACAATGACAACGAGTGAGAGAAAAGTTGTTCGGAAGCAAGCTAGAGCCTATTAACAAATAATAAAAGCGACAAATGTAATTTGATAAGATAAAGTTCAGTTCTAAAGAACACAAAGACAGATTATATTTTTTTCATATTTTTATATTAGCCTTTAAACTAAATATTGAAATTTTTCATTTTGTCTTGGAAATAAATTATACTAATAATTAATTTTGAAAATATCGATTTATTTAAAATATTTGAAAATTTCGTTATTTTCAGTACAATTTTAAGATCAAAATGAAGTTCAAAAACATTGATTTCAAAAAACCCGTTAAATTAAAAATTTTAATAAATGCGTTCTAATCATAATTTATCCTTTTCCTTATTCTTTCTTTATACATCATTTCTTCTTCTTACTTCTGTTACTCTGTTTTGCTTTGCGCGACTGAATGAAAAGGCAAACATGCCTCTTTATTTTCTAGCTAGTCACTGTGCATGCAAGCAATCGAAAATTGGCGTAATGAAATCACATACAAAAATTTTGTTTTTTGGACAAGAGCAAGAGCGCCTTTGATGTTGCGCAGAAATCTCTTTTTCGGGTTTTCTTGTCAATGCCCCTTTATTACCCCCTTCAACATTCATCTCGACTCGCTTTGTATGTCAACCGACAAACGAATATAAAAAAAATTCTTTTTTTGTGCGTTTTTTTTGTTGTGAATGGAAATGGAGCTAAGCAAGCAGGCAGTGACAACTTCCTCGCACTCACTATCGGGCTAATTCCTCTCAATTGTTGAATATTTATTGAAAGAGAAGAGAAAAAGAAGAAAAAAGCTGAAATTGCATTTGATCAATCACTTCCCATTGTGTTTATTTAAATTGCGATAAATTGTGTGTGTCGCTATAGCAATGAAATGAATGAGATAGAGAGAAAGAAAGTCAAACCACACATTATCACATTCGCGAATAAATCAAAACTAACAATTGTGTTGCCTGCTCGTATAGTAAAAGAGCCACTAATAAATAACAAGAGATTTTTACACGCCAGCACATGCTCTAATTTATCATTTTTCACTCGTCGCTGCTTTAAAAAGTTTAAAATTTCAGTAATTTTGTCATAAATGTCAACGATTTTTTTTAAAATAAATTTTAACAGTTTTACATTTTGTCAATTTTTAAATATAACGTATTTGTGAAATTCAAAAAATTTAAAATTTTTTGTCTGCTTTTAACAATTTCAATTTCAAAAACAATTTCCAATTTTTTAAATTTTAATTTATCAGTCTTTTAAAATTCAAATTTTCAAAATTAAATTTAATTTCAAAAAGAAGTTTTAAAACTCTTTTTTTTGTCATCATATTATTTAAATACTTAAATACATACATATAAATCTGTGTGTTAATTTGTTCTATAGAAGTCATTCATAAAATTCATGACATTGACGGTAGCAGCATGAGTTTTTTTTGTATTTAAATAGAATGAGAATGAAAGAAAAAAGAAAGGATTAATCGAAACATTTGGCGCCATGTACAAAAAAAAGACTATAGAATTACAAAATAGCATTATTTTTAATTACGAAACCTTTAAACGAAGCCCAATTACTGCACATTTTTTCTTTTTTCTTTCTTTCGGCTGTGCATGCATAACAATAAGGAGACATTCTCACATACATTCACAACTAGCTGCTAAGAGTGAAAAAGAGAGAGAAAAAAGAATTTTCGCACACAAGTATGCATTGTTTTATCGACACTAGAAAATGCACTTGTGAGCTGTGAATGAAAACGCCACTAGAGTGTCTATGCTAAATAAGAAAGACATCACGTAATAAATATGTGAAGAAACAAGTGTGAATAAAATGCTACTTGCATATGATTTTCGTAATATTCTCTACAACAACAACCACATTTTTACTCTATCGTCCTCTCTTACACGATTATATGAAAAAAATCCATAATGATGTGTTTTTGTGTGCACAATTTTTTTCAATGCATTTACGAAAGCACATATAAATATTGCATGTTTTTCACACCTCCCGTTTATTGAAATCTTACATGTGTTTAATGCACCTTTGTATATTGTCATAGGAGAAAGAAAAATTATAAAATAAAACGAGATAGCAGCTTTAATCTCTTCTGTATGACATTGCATTATTGACATAAATGATGACTAAAAAGTGTTACTGTTTTAAATGTCTTTAAATAGTTTTGATTTTAACGGTTTTTTTAAATTTTAAAAATAACGATGTTTTTTAAGTTTAAAAAATATCTAGGTTGTCTCAAGCTCAAAAAGTGACCGTTTTAAAAAATTTAATTTCAAATCTTGCATCTCTTTTTTATATTTCTATTTCTTTCTTTTCACACCCCTTTTTTTAAAAATGATTTTTCTAAAGTGATAAGTTTATTGCTGTTTTATTAAAAAATTCAAATTGTAAATGATATAGAAATATCTCCAAATAAGTTGAAGTGAAATGGCAATTTGTTAGTATAAATATTTTCAAAGATTAAATTTATTTCGAAAAATTTCGAATATAGCGTAGTTGAATACCATAAGAATTCCGAAACCTATTCGGAATTCTTATTTTGAATTTAACGGACAGCTTGAGACCACCTAAAAAAATATCTAAAAATTATTTTTTTAGTTTAAAAATAACGACTTTTAAAAATTTAAAATTTTATTTATAAAATTTAAAGCAAAAAAAAAAATAAATTCAATTTTCACTTCAACTTTAATTTGTTCTAATTTTTATGGCGATTTTAACACACAGAAAAAAACTTCTTCCTTCTTTACGATTTCATGAATAGCACTAGCTTGTTAGAAAGCAATTATTTTATTTTTGGAAATGCTTGGTTCGTTTTGTCGACAATAAAGCTACGCGAAAGAAAAAAGAAATTCTTGTAGGCAGCAAGTGTAAAAGAGTAGTATTAATTAGTTTTTTGCACAAAAATTATCTGCTAAGTATAAAACCGACACTTTATGCGCGAAAGAAACGAAACAAAAGGAATAATAGGCAACATTGCGTGTTAATAGCCATCAAGTGTTAAAATAATTTCATTCTCTCTTTTTGTAATTTTTCGGGCCACCATTATTCGCCTTCATAAATTCTATTGACATTTTTACTGTAAGTCACACACCTCACAACATTCTCTCGGTTACTCTTTCTCTCTTGAGGGCGTCTACTCATTTTATATATCCGCATTACAGTGGAATATATAGTGCGAGAAAATTTGGCTTTATAACGCCATTTTCACATAAAAAAGAGTGTCAACGAGTAGTTAATCATTAGGCATATTATATTGAGAAGACATGCCATAAATTCCATAGTGAAACATATTTTGGGCCGCTTTTCGACTAATTGACAAATGTGTTACATTAAAAATGTGTAATTAACGTTCATTCATCCGCTCCATTCAAATCTACCTACCTACAGCCTAAAGAATTCTTGATAATGAGGAGCCAAGAAATGTAAATTAAAAAAATCACTACTGGCTGGCTCCTCTGTGTCATGGGAGACAAAGAAGGAAAAATTTTAAAATTAATTTTTTTGTTCGTCATTTCTTCTTTTCTTTACGTCTCTGAACTCAATGATGATTAGACTCGTGTGGTCCGTATGTGGATGTAAAATATACACACATTTTTTATGAGTGTTTTAGAATAGAGTGGAAATGAGAAAATGAAGAGCTAATAAAATTGTTGATACGTATACCAATACTTTGCCTTGAGGTCAGAATAGTAAATGGGTTATTATTTATTGAATAAGTGTCTGAGATAAAGTTGAAACTTAAGTTAAAGAAAAATTTGTAGCGCATTCTTAAAATTTATGTATTTAAAATTTATTAAAATTTCTACAATAAAAAGTGTAAAAACTTCTGAGAATTAAAATTGTAAAAATACTACAATGAAAATTGTAAATAATCTACATTAAAAGTTGTAAAATATCTACACTAGCTTTTTTAAAAAATGTTTACAATAAGAAAATATTAATTTACAATGTAATTTTCAGAAAAATTATTTAAACTAAAAGAAAAATAATATAAAAGAAGAATAAAAAAATATCTAAAAAATTTAACTGTTTAACAATTCTACAAAAAACATTATAAAAAATCTACAACGAATTGTAAAATTTTTTTAAAAAATTTAAAATTAAATGTTAAAGATCAAGTTCAAGATCAAAAAAAAAATAATTTTAAAAATATTTACCAAAAAAATTATTAATTTCAAGTTGAAAAATTTGATAATGTGAATCATTTTGTCAAGAAAAAAAAAACAATGTAAGAAAATGTTGCTAAAAGCGAAAATGAGAAGAAATACAAACATAAGATCATCGTCTCATAATAATAATTTCTAAATTATAACAAGCGAGTGAGTGAATAAAAGTTGGTGTGTGTTCCATAAGAAGAAATCCCATTTATCCTCACTCGTTCTTCTCATATTCTTTTTATTTTTGCTTCAAGAATGAGAAAGAGAAAAAAATAACACCCAAAGGCAATCAGAAATAATCGGCCACATCAAATGACGACAGCAACAACAAACAACACGAGAGAGCATCAGAACCAAATCCAAAGTATGATGTTGTAAAAATGCAAGAGAGCAACCTAATCATCGTCTCGTTATAGCCTCATTTATGTACTGTGAAAATAATGTAATATACTTTAGGTCAGCTGGCGCCCAACGCTTGATTCCATCGAAATTCCTTCCTTCTTCTCTTCTTTCCTCCTTTACTTCTCTCTAGAGTGGCAAATTATACTTCATATATTTTTTTTCGGGATGAATTATTATTGTTTGGAGAAACAACACGTTAAACATATAATTATGATATAACTTTCAACCGAAATAAAATATAAAAAATTTGTGTGTGTGTGCTAAAGAAGAAGGAAAGAAGAGAAAAAAAACCTTTAGAATAATAATAGTAATAATGAAGAATATAACATCAGCAGAGCGTTAACAAGAAAACCATTCAGAAAAACATACAAACAGCACCACGAAACATAAAATTGAATAATCATGAGGAAGATTAATTTTTGCGCGAGGAGATCGAGAAAATTTATGAAATGAAAACAATTCGTTTATTGAGGCAAATGAAAGGAAGTGTATGGATAGTTATTGAGATAGATATAGATAGATATTAAAGTGCAGAGTGAGCGAAGAAAATTTATAGATATTTTATTCTCAATAAATAATGCCTTTAAATATATAGCATTACATTATGTTCTGCTGACGATCAATTAAATTAGTTTTTTCCTTCTTGAATTAAAGTAGAATTTTTATAGAACATATTTTAATGCTTTAATGCAGTATTGATCAAAAATATTCACTTTTTAAAATCAACAGAATCAAATATTCATTTGCAGATTTATCATATTTAAGGACAAATGCAAATCAAAATTATTTCTTTTAAAATTTCTTAATATTTAATAAATTTAAATTAAAATTTTCATTTTGGTCATCAACATATTTAAACCAGTTGTAAGTTACAACTTGTAACTGCACACATTCATAGAATCCATATGAATCTTACTGTTTACTTTTCTTTCCGCAAAAAATCCACACAGACAAATATTGTGGTATGATATAAGAAATGAGGGAGAAGGCGCCACAGTGCCAAAAGTAATTGCCAAGACACGTTTTCACGAAAAAAAAAGAAATTGCTCGCTGCATGATGATGATCAACTTTATGCACACACCATAAGCAATTGAAGCTTGCAAGCGAGAGCGAGAAAGAAAAAATAAAAAAAAAATAATTCTTTAATGCCATAAAATTGATATGATGAAATAACTTTATTATATAGAAAGAAATTGAGGTAATAATCATCCGTTGGTGAAGCAGGATAGAGTCAATTTCATAACAATTTCTCGTCGTTCTTGAAGGAATTAAATGACAATCATAGTTTCTGACATTGGGAAATTACTATTATTGCTTCACTCATTCGAACGCACGAGCTCTAATCGACCATTAATATCTATGAACTTTATATATATATGTGTTATTCAGATAGATATAATTCAGTCTTTTTGCACGCTATGCACTATGGGGATTCAAATAGTTTCATTTCATTCTCGATGACTCAAAAGAACGCTAATGTTCACGAATTTCAATACGCATTGCGTGAGACACTCATTCCTAACTTACTGCCTACCTACCTACCAACCATCTGCTCATGATTATATCGAGATTAACTGTATGACCGATCGAGTAAAGAATGAAAAGGGCAGACCCGATCATTTCTTTTTATTTTTCTTCTTAATATTATGATGAAACAAATTGTTGTTTTTTATTTTTAAAAAAATAATATTTTATTTTATTAGCTCTATAGACAACAGATACACAGCAAGTCAAGTCAAGTCAGTGTGTGTTGAGTGAGAAATTAATATGAAAGCGAACAAAAATGAAATGAGTGAATGAATAATTAATTGATTGATTTTTTCCTCTCCTTTTTTTTATTATTTCTCGTCATGTGTACTTTTTTATTTGCTTAAAGACATTTAATGACGAAAAATTAACGGAAATTTTCAAAATATTTAAATTTAACAGATTTTTGAAATTTAAATATTTTGAATTGATAAAAAACGTTTAATTGCAGAAATATGGGAATCAAAATTATTTATTATTTAAATAAGTCAAATTTATGAAATTTGCAATTATTAGAATTTAAAAAAGACACAATTTTAAAATTTACATTGAAATAAATTTCAAATTTGAAAAACTCGTTAAATTTTAATTTGCTAACAAAAAATTTACCTTACAAAATAAAATTTTAAACTCAAAACTTTTTATGTATTAATTAAAAATTACCACACATAGAGTAACCAGCACTTGACAATGAGCCCAAACAAACATACATTAACCTCCCAAACTGTTCTCTTTTCTCCTATCTACATGTATCTTGTTTGTATATTTTTTAACCTTTCTTTCTTCTGTAATATCTTCCTATAAAGCAGTAAAAATTAGCTTCTGATCATCGTTTTATTGCCTCTACCTTGACATACACAAAAACGAAAACAATTTTTCCAAATGAATGAATGAATGTGTAATAGACAATTACACCTGTCGAATTGAATAAATTTCAGCGTCTTCTGTCAAAATTTCAGCTTTTTTTCTCTTCAATTCTCTTTGTGTTCTTCTTTGACTTTCAATAGAGCAATCAATCTTAATAAAATTAAATTCTTTGACATACAAAAAGAACAGTAAAGAAAATACTTTCCCATTTTGACATTATCAGCACAATTCTCTCGGCTTTTTCTGTGTTTTATGTCTCAAATTTATCAAAATGATAATTTATTGACCCGAGATGAGTCTCAAAGTACAAAGCGAGAATTAAATGCATTCGTATGGCACTCAGCAATGAAATTAGAGTCAATAGACGGAGGTCAGCATCTAATAAATGATGAATTAGTTTCTTGTTATCAACTTTCTTTCATTTACTTACTTACAACGATGTGATTGTCACTTTGGAATAATAAAAAAATTAAATATGTGATAAGCAGCATTTGGATGCGACAGATTATTGTGTCAATCATTTATTACACATTTTGATGCGCAAAATTTTCTACATGATTATATGTGTTCTTTAAGGCAATTAATTAATCTTACTTTTTTTTCTTTAATTTATTTATAGACAAATGTTTCCACAAATGAAATTTCGTGTATCAGGTTTAGACAATAAGTCGAAGTATATTTTACTACTAGATATTGTAGCAGCGGATGACTATCGGTACAAATTTCACAACAGGTAAAATAAATTTTTTTCAACTCTTTAAGATTAAGTTCAAGATCAAGAATTTTAAAATCAAGATTAAAATTATTAAGATCATATTGAAGATGAAGTACAACATTTTAAGACTAAGTTCATATTTAAATTTTTAAGATCAAGAAATTTTATAAATTTATTAATTTTTCAACTAGAAAAAAATTTGAATTTGACTTTAGTCATTTTTCTAATAATTATTAATTTTTAAACTCTTCCAACAGTCGATGGATGGTGGCAGGCAAAGCAGATCCAGAAATGCCTAAAAGAATGTACATTCATCCTGACTCGCCATCGACAGGTGAACAATGGATGCAGAAAGTTGTATCATTTCACAAACTCAAATTAACAAACAACATAAGTGATAAACATGGATTTGTAAGTACTTTTTTAAAAAAGTTTATTATAATTGAAAGTATTTCTACACATTCTTTCATAAGATTTTGCCAATTACATAATTCAATTAATTGATTTTTTATTACTAATATTTTGAATTCTCTCTTCTAATGAACATATAGAGCAAAAAAAGAATCTTTAAATAGACAGAGTGTCTGTCATAGCAACATTGCAATAATGCGGCCAATGGCTTGTGTTTAATTCCATTAATAACCACAATGTAATAAACATTGTAAAATACTTTTTAATGACATATAAATGTCTGTAATTGTCAATTATTTAATGATTCTGACATAAAAAATTAGTTTTTTTTTATTTTCAATTTTATTGTATTTCTTTAATTAAAATGTTACAATTTTAACGCATTTAAAAAAAATTCAAAATTTAATATTCCGTTAATATAAAATATTTCTTTAAAAAGTTGTTTTTCATCTAGAAATTCAAAGTTGAATCATAAAAAATGAAATCACATTAATTTTTTCCTACTTACTCATTTCATCGTCATTAAAAAATATTGAATTTGATAAGAAAAGCGGGGTGTAAGAGAGCATGGTATAGGGTGAAAATAATGAAGCTAAAGCCGCTAATTTTTATGATGTGAAATAAAGTTGTTATTTTTCCACACAAGCGCAAATTACAACAATTTTTTTTCTCTCTCATTCGTTGTGTCTGCCTTGATCTTTTTCTCGGGCAAGCGCTTCAACATGAAAGCAAATGATTAGAACATGTCAGAATTTGAATATTTTTTTGTTTTGAAATTTCTTTCAAAAAAAATATTTTTAATTTTTAATTATGACCGATAGCAAGTGATGTGATGATAAGCAAGACATTTCAGACTAAATGCCGACACAAGCAGTGCTGATAGCTAAATTAGAGCTCAAATAATTTGACTTGTGAAAAGTGATTTAAAATTATGTTAGAATGTGACAAAAAAGACACAGTCAAAAGCTGTTACTGTTTACTGTTTCTTTTGATAATGTCATGACTTTTCATTTTAAAAGTCATCTAAAGATGATGATTTCCTTAGTTATTACTGTACTATTATGTCATCTATTAAATATTGAAAATTAATAATCATAAAATGTAAGAATTATGTACCAACAAACACACAGCACACCGGCTCGAGAGCTCTATAAAAGCGATCTCGCACACATCAAAAGAGAAAGAAAAAATTCTCTTTATGGCGCGGCAAAAGTTGAAAGGCTTCATAATCTTTTTTTATTAATATAATCTTTTTTACTGTTCTGCTTACGAGGTGATCATTGCTTTTGTCTCAATACCAGAAGATCACTTCACTTAATATACACTCATACTCATGTATATTCTCAACTCTTAAAATCTCAAATAAAAAAAGTTGTTTTTTGTGTACACCGATAGCGCACCGAGCAATTTTCGGCATAAGTAATGTAGAAGGTATTGATCTCTCGCGCTTTTTTGAATGCGGCATAAATCTTTTGATGTTCATTGGAGTCTATTATATGGATATTTGTTTTTAACAAATATTATTAGAGTTTTAGAGCTTCTCCTCTTTTTTATCTTGTGTGTGACTTGACTTGAGTTTAAATATATGAAGAAGAAATTTTATTTTCTCATCAATTCGGTTTTTTGCTCTGCTTTGATTTTTTTTACAAGAATTGATAAATTTTTACCTTATTTTTAATTTTTAAAACGAAAATGTAAACAAATAATTTAAAATTTAAAAAACCGTTAAATTATAAAAATAAAATATCTAAACTAAACACTAAAATTTCGATTTAATTTTGGTTATGGAAATCAAAAAAATAGTTTCAAATTTAAGTTGCTCCACCTTGATTTTCATAAATTCATTTCTGTCAAACAAAAACTCATCACAAAATTTTGATTTATTTGCATTCAATTGGTAAAAAAAAGTAAAGATGATAAACAATGAGTAATGTGTTTGCAAATAGACTATTTAAAAACAGAGCTTTGAACTATGAAATCATCATTACTGTGAGAAAGAAAACAGGTTGAATATTAGTCACTAGGCTAAGTAATGAAAGAAAATTGTTGACAAATGATTGATATGATAATTAAATCGATAAAACATAATTATCACCAGATCTTCCTTTTCTTCTTCATCTTTAACCAATTATCCATTCTTTTTCTACTTATTATCCTTCTTTTGTCCTTTTTTCATTTATTCTTTGTTGAAATAATTATGAATAGAGCTATTTTATCCTTATTAAGTCCTGCCTAACATGAAATAGAAACTTTGCCTCTTTTCTATCTTTTCTACAAATCTAAATTGATTATTCTTACCTATGTTTAATGTTTCGTATAAACATCTTTTCTTTTCTTTCTCTATTCTATTTTATTAGCAGTAGCACATTGTATACAAATTTCTCTATACTCAAATGCACAGACACAATAAATGTGTGTGTACGAGCAAGCAATAAACTTGCATTTTTCAAGAAGAACAAGATAGATATCTTGAAATTTATTCTTCTTGGCACGTAATGTGACCTTCTGTGGTTTCTTCTCCTCATTTGTGTTGAATTTTTGATGAAATTTCTCTTAATGAGGCAAGTCATAGTTTCTTTATCTTTTTTTTGCAATGGACAATTTATTTCAGAATTGACATTATTACTGCAAAAGCAAAGAAAAAAGACGATAGAGATTTCTTTTTGCGTCTTTTTCGGCGCTTAAACAGATAAAAATCATTTCAAGTACTTCTTATTCTATCTTAAACACAAAGAGTTGTTATTTGTCGGGGGACTAGTATTTGATGATGATATATTTAATCTCCGTAAATGCTTCCATTATACTCAACGCAGCTCTCAATAACCAAAACCCGAAAAAAATAGAATAAGAGAAAAGTGCTTGTGTGTATGCGAGCATGGAAATCAATCTAACAAAAGAGAAACCTGGGAGCCCTAGAGAGAACATTCGCATTTCAAAAAGAATTTTCAGGAAGAATTGCTTCTGTGGTTAATTTTAGAACGCATTTTTTAATGAAAAATAATAAAATTCAATAATTTAAGTTTTAAAGAAAAACTTAGGGTTCGTACTTGCATGCATATTTTTTGTCAAGTTGATTTCAAATTGACTTACAAAAAAATATCTTCAAAAGTTTAAATTGAATTTAATTCATTTGAAATTCAGCAAATTTGTATGAAAGTCAACAATTCTTTAATTCACTATGTATTTTTATTGAAACAAATTCAATCTGAATAAATAAAAGACATTTTTGTGTAAGTCAACTTGAAATCAACTTGACAAAAAATATCAAGTAAAATATATATGTAAGTCAGAATCCTATTAAAAAATCTAAACAAAGACAAACTGCACCAACAATATTTTGCAAATTCTTTCATAAAATGAAGGTAAATAGACAGATAGAGATCGACAAACCAAAGAAAAAGAGGGCCAGAAGTAGCAATGGCAATATGTTTTGAAATTATTAGACGAAGGATTATTAGACAAACGGGAACGGCAGTAAAAAAGAAGTAGCAGAATGCACATAAAGAGATTAAAGTGGGGATTTAAATTAGGCTTTTCGAGAGGCATCTCTCAGTCGGTCGTTGAGTTCGAGGGCACTAAATATTTTAAAAAAACATACACACAAAACAAGATCAATAGAGAAAAAGGTATTTGAAAAAAGGGAAGCCGAAATGCAGTATATAAAGAGAATGGAAAAGGAGAAGAAGCTTGTCGGTCAAACTATGTTGCGAAATGTGTAATTCTATCCGTTTTTTTGCGGACTTATGTGGAAAAATTCTTTTAGTCTTATACATATAATGAAATTTTTTCGTGATGAACACACAAGACACTATAAATAAACACCACCGCTTGCATCTATCTAAACTTCCTTTGTTTGGGTCTCGATTTCAGTTTCTCTTTCTTGAGAATATTTTAAGCTTGAATAATTTTTTGTGATGATGAATTTGGAAATTTTTTATTAGATTTTTTTTTAAATTTAACGGTTTTTTATAATTTGAATGTTTATATTTTAATAATAAAACAAACAGTAGCAAAGTCATCAAAATAAAACAAAAGAATTTTTCAAAAGTTTTAATTTCAGTCGTGTTTGCTTAAAAAAGAGAAAAGAAGAAGTTGATAAATAAAAATAGTTTCAATAAGCCTTAACGATGGCAATTTTATATTTTTATACGTGTGCAGAGAGTGTAGAATAAGCAAGAGAGTCAATCGGCATATTTTGTCTGTTCTTCCAGCTCGCTGAAGCCTCTACACAAATTCGCATTAACTTAAATGTCACTTGGAAACGCGACGAAGTGTAACATTTTCTCTCTCTTATTCTGGCCCCGAGTAGAGTTAAAATCCGCGCGCAGTTAAAAAAATTTGCATTTGTAAGGAATAGAGATAGAGATCTTAAGAGGTTGTCTGCTATTTAAGAGCAAAAAAATGAATTGACAGTTCTTTACCTTAATTTCCTTCACTACTTCTATTATGATATAAATTTCATGCTTCACATGTCAAAGTAAGCGAATGAGTCAAAATATTCCACAATTTTTTATTCTCTGTTTATTAATTGAATTAAATTTTAAATTTCATCATCATATGTAACTCAACGAAATGAGAAAAATTTTATTGCTCATAAAAAATCAATTATTTAATTTCCTTCATATTTTTTTTTTTTTGAAGTCTTTTCACATGCATGTGAGTTAGGGTGGAATATGAGACATATAGAAAATTTCTACCTCACAAAGCGACATACATAAGTTCATCTATATCAATAAATGATAATAAAAAGCGTCACATACTCGTCCGCATG
This sequence comes from Polypedilum vanderplanki, assembly GCA_018290095.1. Classification (NCBI taxonomy): domain Eukaryota; kingdom Metazoa; phylum Arthropoda; class Insecta; order Diptera; family Chironomidae; genus Polypedilum; species Polypedilum vanderplanki. The sequence goes on along the minus strand of CM031381.1, from coordinate 25,116,330 downwards.
GAAATGGGCCATTTTCATACTTCATTATTTATACCAGAGCCCGAAATCGATATAAATTAGATCGAATCGCAAACTCAAATAGATCGATCTGATAAATAAATATACATCGATCTAAATAGATTGGTTTTAGATCGGATATTTTAGATGGATCTAAATAGATCGATTTTAGATCGGATTTTTTAGATCGATCTAAATAGATCGATCTTAGATCGGATTTTTAAGATCGATCTAAATAGATCGATTTTAGATCGGATTTTTTAGATCGATCTAAATAGATCGAATTTAATTATATGTTTGTATTTCTTAGAATAATAATATTAAAACCAAAATAATTTCATAATTTTTTGTTTATATTTTATAATTACACATGAATAGTATGTTTTAAAAAACTGAAATTTATTAAAAAATCAATTACTATTTAAGAACTTTACACTAAAAAATTTTAACAACTGACATAGTCTTCATTTATGCTTAAAGTTGATTCAAGTTGAAAAACGTGTAAATGTGTAAAAAAATGATTTTTTTTGATAATTCGACATGACAGAATAGACATATGGCAATCAATGATGGCTTGTTTTAAAGACTTTGAAAGCCATTATGATGTTGCAAAATTTCAAATTTTCCAGTCGTCTAAAACTTGTAAAATTTATGATTTATATAAATAAAAAATTGTTTCTTTTCATAAGTTTATTTTAAAACGATAAAATGATCTATAGATCTACCTTAAAGTAAAATAAAATGTCTATTGAAAATTATCATTTGTAACGTTTTAAATTTAATTTTTTTTAAAAACTGCTTTGTTTAAAAAATATCAGTCTGATTTCGCTAATTATATAATTTATTCTATATATAAGTATTAAAGTCTAATTCAGTGGTAAATTTATTATAAGCAATTTAAAATGTCAAGTGCTAAGCGTAAACGTACAAAAAAAGTGGATTTAAATGAACAATTTGTGCAAAATGAAAATTTTCGCTATACAGTGAAACTTATTGAAGAAAAACGTCAAGCGAAAAATTCTTCTATTTGTTGGAATTATTTTGGTTATATTTATCGAAACGATGTTCTTTTTGATGACAACCACTACTACTGCTCAATTTGCGTGCCTCAAACTTTTTCTGCAAGGTAATTAATTTTTAGGTTATGTTTAATCATTTTCATTCTTAAACATATTTATAGATATGTAAAAGTTAATTCTACAACTCCAATGTTGAATCATTTGTCGACCAGACACGACATAAATGTTACACCCGTTGAGCAAGCTTTGGCGCGTGTCGATTCTACATCATCCAGTACTTCAACAAATAAGAAAACAGTTCTTGCACGTCAAATTGCGCTTTGGGTGTCTCGTGATCTTCGTCCGTTTAGCACTTCGTCGTCAGTTGGATTTCAGCAATTTGCCATAAACACAGGAATTATCAAAAATATCAATGAATTACCAGACGAAAGAACCATTGCTGGAAGTGCTTTGAATGATGTATATTTAGTTCTTGAACATGCATTGAAAGAAAAGTTGAAGTCCATTGATACTGTGTTTACTTTGATGACAGACATTTGGACCGATAATGTTGGTAATCGGCCATTTATTAACATCTCTATTCAATTTATGACGAAAGATATGAAGATTGAGAAGGCTCTTCTAACGACACAATATATGGAGAGACCACACACTGGTACAAAAATAGCTGAAGTTATCGAGAAAACCTTAAATTACTATGAAATACATCAAAAATATTATTTAGTGTGCGATGGAGCAAAAAACATGGATGCAGCGTTTAATTCTTTGGTGAACTGTATCCGTCGTTTGAATTGTGAGGCACACATAATAAATTCAATACTCTCTGCAGATTTGGAAAAGTCTCAAGCTTACAAAAATACTTGTAGTGAAGTAATGAAGAAAATTAAAAAAATCCATGGCTCGATTGTTTATAGATTACATGAGTTGAAGAGTATTTTTGAAGCTGAACAAACAAAAGACATTATTTCTTACATAAATGAATGGGAAAATTACTTACAAGACCAAATCTTATCAGATGAAGAAGTTGGAATTGATAATGATGAAATTTTAAAGAACATATTTAATGATACAACAAAGGAAATGCCAGCATTTAATGCATTTAAAAAAGAAAATGCAACTAGATGGAATTCTAAGCTATCGATGATTAAAAGTTTCATGTCTAACATCAGTAAGTTATTTTCTGAAAACAAAAAAATTTTATTAATATATAATTATATTGATTTTCAGATGCCATAAATATGTGTCTTGCTAAACTCAATCATACAGATTTGTGTTTGACTGCGGACGAGATTGAAAATATAATTCCAGTTCAAGAGTTGTTAAATACATTCGAATCATCTCTAAAAGTTCTTCAGACATCAGCAGAACCGACAACCAATCTCATACTTCTTTTTCGTAATGCAATTAAAAACAAGTATGTTCTTATGACTATGTTTTTACATATTTCTAATATTTATATTTTTTAGAATCTCTGATTACATAGAAAAGGAAAAGCCAAATAGTGCACTGTGGTCTGATATTCTTTCAAGCACTGAAAAAAGATTTACTCCACATAAGGAGTACTTATTAGCATCTATACTTGATCATGCCCAATGTCGATCAAATTTTGTTGCAAAAACTTGTGAAGATTATGGTTGTACGCCTCTAGACATCATCAATGAATTTCTTGAGCTATATGACTTTCAACGTTCAGTTTCAAATGATTCAGTTGAGATAAATGAAAGTCAAACACAAAACATTACTCAAGAGTTGTCACCAGTTATGAATGCTAAACTGAGTTTATTGATGGAAATTGAGGGTACAGAAGAAGAAATAATAGTAAATTCAATTGAAGATGAATTCAACAAATATTTGGCATTATCTCTGAAGACTCCTAGATCAGCTGACGTCTTGACATTTTGGATAAACAATCAAAATGAACTTCCAAATCTGACTAAACTTGCAAGAATTGTTTTAAGTCTCAGCCCGACATCATCAGAATGTGAACGTTCTTTTTCATTAGCTGGTGTTTTGTTGAATAAGCAACGAGCATCTATGAATCCAACTAAAGCAAGAAAAGCAATTTTGATAAATGCCAATTACAACCTTGTATCATCAATATTTGAAACTAAAAAATAATTTTATGTAACAGCCTAATACCATACACCATTTGCCATTTGAATTGTAGCTAATAAATAAAATAGTTTGAAAAACCAGTTAATCGACTTTCAATTTTGATAACTTTAGTGTAATTTTTTGAAAACTTAATCAATCGTTCATAACTTTTTATAGAAGATGGTTAGAGTAAAGCTGTAAAGAGCAAAGTTGTTTAAAAATCGTTTACCTTTCTAATGATATAAAATATTTGACTAAAGCTGTTTTATTTATTCCAATAATTAATTACTTTTGAAATCATACATTTTAAAAAATTTCAAAAATCCTTATTTTTTTCGAATTTTTTTGTCTATAACTGTTAAACTATTAAGCCAATCTTCTTGAAATTTTGTCAGATTATAGTGCATAATGGCATTAATGATTGAACAAAGTTTAAAATTTCGCCTTCGTTTAGTTATTGAGTTCTATTATTTTCAATAAGACCATCACCAAGAGCCAAAAATCAGATGATATATTGAAATTTTCTTTTGTATCTTAGCCCATTCTCAACCAATTTTAGAAACTTTGATGCAAAATTAAAGATAATATTCGTACTTATAAATTCTTTAAGTTTCAAAAAGTTTGATTGAATCATTTCAGAAAAGTTGATCAAAGAAAAGCTCTTGGTGATGGTCTTATTGAAAATAATAGAACTCATAAAACTAAACGAAGGCGAATTTTTTAACTTTGTTCAATCATTAATGCCATTATGCACTATAATCTGACAAAATTTCAAGAAGATTGGCTTAATAGTTTAACAGTTATAGACAAAAAAATTCGAAAAAAATAAGGATTTTTGAAATTTTTAAAATGTATGATTTCAAAAGTAATTAATTATTGGAATAAATAAAACAGCTTTAGTCAAATATTTTATATCATTAGAAAGGTAAACGATTTTTAAACAACTTTGCTCTTTACAGCTTTACTCTAACCATCTTCTATTGGGTAGTTTCCTGAAAAACTGCCGTTTTTTTTGCTCACTATTCAAACACAATGTTCTCGTAACCTACTAACTCAATTGATAAACGGTGAAAAGTATATTATTACTAGCATTTGTAAGCAGTTTTTAGGATTGGTTTGATCCTGATTTACTTACAATAAGTATTTTTAAATTGCCTCAGAAATTTTGCACCAAAATGGCTTTTTTCACTTTAAAATTTTAACATCAATTTTCTAGAAACTTTTCCACCAACAAAAAATCTCTGATACTTTGTAAATTAAGTTTCTTTTGAGCACTTTTAGGAACTGCAAATAGAATTGAAATATCTTTCATAATTAAAAAGATATAAGCGTTCAAAAATGACGAACTAAAAATGGAGGCTTTTACTAAATCGCTTATATCTCAGGAAATACTTAACCGATCGAAAAGATTTATATACCATTCAATCCGTCTTAAAATAGGCTACAAAATAACATACAGTAATTGCCAGTTCTAGATAACATTGATTTTCATACATTATCAAAATTCTTTTGTTTACAAAATGAAAATTGTAAACAATCGACTTTTGTAATTTTCTTTCGTTCAAATCTCTTTAACATTTAAGTCTCTGGCTTTTATCATGTCCCAGTTAACAATTGTAATGTATAATTTAACGATTAAAACATTTAACTATGTTTGCAACAATTGTATTAAAGAGAATTGAATAAAAGAAAATTACAAAATGTCGATTGTTTACAATTTTCATTTTGTAAACAAAAGAATTTTGATAATGTATGAAAATCAATGTTATCTAGAACTGGCAATTACTGTATGTTATTTTGTAGCCTATTTTAAGACGGATTGAATGGTATATAAATCTTTTCGATCGGTTAAGTATTTCCTGAGATATAAGCGATTTAGTAAAAGCCTCCATTTTTAGTTCGTCATTTTTGAACGCTTATATCTTTTTAATTATGAAAGATATTTCAATTCTATTTTCAGTTCCTAAAAGTGCTCAAAAGAAACTTAATTTACAAAGTATCAGAGATTTTTTGTTGGTGGAAAAGTTTCTAGAAAATTGATGCTAAAATTTTAAAGTGAAAAAAGCCATTTTGGTGCAAAATTACTGAGACAATTTAAAAATACTTATTGTAAGTAAATCAGGATCAAACCAATCCTAAAAACTGCTTACAAATGCTAGTAATAATATACTTTTCACCGTTAATCAATGAGTTAGTAGGTTACGAGAACATTGTGTTTGAATAGTGAGCAAAAAAAACGGCAGTTTTTCAGGAAACTACCCAATATAAAAAGTTATGAACGATTGATTAAGTTTTCAAAAATGTCAATAATTAAATTTTACAATACAGTAATTTTTTATGTTTTTAAAATATGAAAACTTATCAAAATTTTTAGTTGTCATTATTTGAAATATCATTCAGTTTAAAGTTATAAAAAAATAATCAACTATATTGAACTGTTTTAAAAAATTGCAATATTCACTAATTTTGTTCTTTCCATATATGAACTTGCATAACAAAATATTCATTGTAAAAATTAAGATTTAAAATTTTAAATTAAACTCGATCTATTTAGATCGATCTAAAAAATCCGATCTAAAATCGATCTATTTAGATCGATCTAAGAAATCTGATCTAAGATCGATCTATTTAGATCGATCTAAAAAATCCGATCTAAGATCGATCTATTTAGATCGATCTAAAAAATCCGATCTAAGATCGATCTATTTAGATCGATTTAAAAAATCCGATCTAAAACCAATCTATTTAGATCGATTTATTATTTTTATTAGATCGGTCTAATTAGATCGACATTGAATCGATCGTCAATCTAAGTCCCGATCGATTTCGCGCTCTGATTTATACTAATGTGCACTGATTAATTTTTCATCATTTGTGTATGTTTGTGTCGTATCGTGAGCGCGCGTAGAAACTTCCCATCGCTTAAGAGTGAGAGAAAAAGTTATTTTGGTTTTTAGGAGGATACAAATCACCCTCGATGATGAATTTTTTATGTCACCGCACCATTTTTTTACAACATGAAAAGTTTTCTTTTTTCAAACTGTAATTTTCCTCAAAGCAGAAAAGTTTAAAAGTGACATGAAGAAGAGAAAGAGAAAATTGCTGGCGACAAATTTAGTTTTATTTTTTAATAGGCTTGTGAATTATGAAGTGAGTTAAAATACGGTGGAAGTAGAAAGAACACAATTTTTGCTCTTTATGTTTTTCGTGTATTCACCATGCATGTGTCGCTTTTAAATTTTCAATAAAATATTTTGAAATATGAGAAATAAAATTGTTTGAATTATTTTAGTTTTATCAAAACAAAAATGCATTTCTTAAACATAAATTTAAGATTTTATTGAGACATTTTTTATGACTTTTAATTAGCTTAATAATATTTTAATGAAATTATTTCGGAATCATTGGGAAACATTAAAAATATGAAATTTGATTTTAAATAAATTATGTTGTTAATTTTTAAATTTTAATTATTATTAATTCGTTAGAGATTTTTCAAGATTTTTTTAAATTTTGAATTTAACTTACTTCACGATATTTAAAAATATAAAATTCGTTATTTTTAAATTTTTTAAGAAATATTTTTTATCAATTTAAAATGTAACCAATAAATTAATTTTATTTCAAAAATTATTTTTTTATTTTTTAAAAAAGTATTGATTTATTATTATGTTTTTATTAAAATTTAACCAATTTTACAAATCTTTAAGCGTTTAAGATTTTTTTAAAATAAAATTTTTAATTATAAAAAAACCAAAAAAAGAAAATTGTGACAAAATAATTAAAAAAGTAAAAGTCGCTAAATAATCTATTTATACCCTTGATTATTAGTTATAAAATTCCAAATTTACCGATTTTATAATTTTTTAATGTCTTGTAAACACTAATTAATGAAAAAATTTCACAGTCACATAAATCAATAAAAAAAAATTTCTCTCACTCTCAAAACAAACAAACTGTTAATTATTAATTTTTATATTTTTGAAAAATAAAATCTCATTAGCAATTCCAACCTTAAATTCAATTTATAAAAATCGTAACGTTCAATTAAGAAACGTTTGCTAATTGAATTTCGAATCAGCAACTAATTAATGACTTTTGCACATCTTAAATCACTGTTTACGAGCTGTTGAAAGAAATTACATTTTAAAAGAGTAAAAAAATGATAAATTGTAATTAAAATCAATTATACAAATAGAGAATTTTCAAGGTTATTTCATTTAAATCATATGATTGTAAAGCAGCAAAATGGTACGGCCATAAAAAGAAGAGAGTGAAATTCAAATATGGTGGTGTAAGCGTGCACCATATATGTGTTCATATTAATATATATGAGGCAACAACACACACGTTATAATAATAATAAAAAGGGGTTGATTGTAAGTGAAAGGTGAATGAGTGCTTCTCTTGTTCTGCTGGGTGTGATGATGATTACAAAAAAAAATTTTTTTTCGGTGTTTCTTGCCAGTGCTCTCTCATGAATATTACACATACCGCATTTATTTTTTATTACGCGACTAGGCACGAAATGTACAACAGAACCAAAATGTAAGTGTGAGGCATCGCTCACCCAAGGTGGAAAAGAAATAATATTCATGACATAAAAAAGAATTTTTCATTTTTTTCGGGCATTCGGGAAAGGAATGAGATTAATATCTCACATCATAAATTAAATAATAATTATAGTCAAAAATGTGTGCTTAGCGCGAACCATTTCGTCGGAAACAATGGAATTTCTCTAAATCGTCTAATACACTCTTTATTTTCACTTCTATAATGCGCATTTTCACACTTATAATGCGCTTGAAAATGTATAAGTGAAAATTTCTAATTCTCGCTCGGGTGTTGAACAAATTACGGGGTAGTCAGTTATTTCAGTAACCATAAATTACCGTCACTAGTCGAGAAAATAAATATTTCTTTTCTCGCCCCATTCTGAATTGTTGTAGGCTAAAAGAGTAATAGGAAAACGCACATTCGCACAAATACAGAGATAAAACAGTCGTATTTATAAGCACACAATTCGAGCATGATTTGATTTATTCGCCTTATACCGTGGTGCTAATAAATTTACATTTTTACACTTACTGTGCGAAAAAAGCTTGAGCTATAAAATATTACTGTAGTTTTACCATGAGAAGTACACATAATTGATATTTATTTTTGTTTTATTTTCGACTGCCAACTCCTACTAAGCACTTTATAATTTTATAGAGCAGCATTTCCCGCATGAAATTTTTTGGGGACTTTTTTCTATTTTTCTAATAGCAAACTGTGTGTGTAGGCACAGAAAAATTCTTTCTTGTTGTGTTTTGATTGATGGCTTGAATTCTCATCCTTTTTTATGTGAAGGTGAAAAGTAGAACACACATGCACACCTAAATACTATGGCAGACATATTTTCGACTTCTTTCTGTAGGTTATTTGACATAATTAATGCCATTTTATAGGTTAATGAAATGTTGTTTTGTAAATATTTTAAAATATTTGCAATAATTTAACTTAAAAAAACTGGCATAAATAATTTAAATTAGAATTTTGAACATTTTGATTGTTTTAAAAAGATTTTTTTTAAAAAGTAAAACTTAAATTTTCAATGTTTTACAAACACTTTCACAAATAAAATAACTAGCAACTACACAGCTATTCAAAATTAACAAAATTCTAAACTTTAAAAAAACCAAATTTAAAGAAATAACAAAATTTGGCCATCATTTTATCAAATACAAAATCCCAAATTTCTCAATCTTCAAAAAACTTTTTCATCTTCTAATTTTTATACGCATGAGGAATTTATTGATAAAGGTACAACGCATGAAATTTCTCAGTAGAAAAAGATGAAAAGAACAAGAAGAGAAAACACACATGAATTATATTGATTGTCCCGTGTGTGTGCAAAAGAGAGTATGTTCTTTTTAAGACAAGAAGACCCAGAGAATTATTTTCTATCTTATTCTCAATAACACACACAGCAACGACTATGTCAATGATGATGATGATGGTCTGTTGTCGTCCCAACAGATTTCGATTTTTCTCCTTTGATCTCAATCATTAGACTGTATAGTTTTTTCTCTCTATCTTGAATTAAGTTTCCATATGAATTTGAAGAGTAGTACGAGATGTAAAAGAAGTAATTTGTCATGACAATGCAACAACTTGGTCTAAATAAATTTAATTGGCACACTTGCATAAATAACAAAACAAAAATACTGACTGACAAATTTTTACATCAGAACTTGTTCTACAATAATAACCTTAAATTGCAACACGTTCATAGTGAATAAAAAGTGAGAAAATTGTCATCGTATCGCAGTAATTGGAGCGACAACTGCTCTAACTTAGTCGCCCATTAATCATTTGATATCATTATTATTGCCTTACCTTAGTATGTTACATTGCGATAACACTTGATAATTATTTTTTATGTAATCTCAGTCACATTGTAAACTCTCTCGAGTAAGCTTAGCATGCGCATAAAATTAGATCAACATGACAAGGCACAAACATTAATCATTTTCACATATGAAGGTTGCATAATTATTTTCAATTAAATTGTCTTAATTAAATCATTATTTTTCCATCTCACAGAAAGAAAAATGTTCAATTTTTATTATTCCAAGTAAGCATTCGCATTGATATATAAAAAAACATTTTTATTTATAAAATGTATGAAAAACTAGTAATGTAGTTTACAAGAGTGACATTCCATGAATGAATGAATGAATGAGAAGAGGAAAATTAATAATCAACATCAATAAATTGCATTTTATGCCAATTGCAAATGATTTAATTTATGGTGAGCAAAAGCAATGTGCAGACAAATCAATTAAGTCATAAAGTGTCGCTGCAAATGCATATTGAGAAAAAGATTCAATTAAACTTTTACTCCTTTTAAAGATGTGTGAGAGGTGACCTAAGATATGGGAATGAAACTGCTGTAAAAAGATGTTGAGAGATAAAAATTCATTTAAATTCTATTAAATAAGTGAAAATTTCTTGAGAACTTGAGAAAACATTTTTTATTTAAATCAAGTCAAAACAAAAATACTCAAATTTAAAAAGATTTTGTTTAAAATTTCATATCATATTTTCAGAACAAACAAAAATAAACATTTTTTTTAGAACATTTGGTTATTTTATAGTTTTAAAATAAATAATTGTTTGTTTAGTTAAAAAAAATCAAGTTGACTTGATATATAAATTACTTTAATTCAACTTGATTTTTTTGAATGTCTTGACTTGAACGTAGCTTGATTTGAAAATTATTCGACTTGATTAGACTTTAAATTGATTTGATTTAACTTGACCTGAATTTTATCAAAATTTTAAATTTTTAATTTTAAACTTAAAAATCTTCAAATTAGCTTAAATTGAAATCTTTATATTGATCAGGATATTAAATTTAGAAATATTTTTAAAAAATATTTTTAAAAAATCAAATCTTTTAATTGTCTAAACATTTTCTTAAAACAAACTTTAAAAGTAACAGATTTTCAAATAAACAAATTAAATATCACATAAGTAAAAAAACATGACAAGCAAAATCAATTTCATGTCATTCATTTTAAAATATGCAAGAGAAAAATATAATTCAATTAGCAGCAGACAAAACTGAATAAGTAACTGAATGAATGAATAAATGAGCAAACGAGAAAGATTTTCACATGCGCGTCGTTTCCCACACTCGTTTATTATTTATATTAATCATAATCAAATTTCTTGAGTACGTCATTTCATTGTATGGCCATGCATTTTGTAAGTAGATGTTTGACAAAGAAACTCGTTTCAATTCTTATCTCATTCAATAAAGGATAAGCATTTGACCATAAAGTCCAATAATACATGTATATGTGAATATATTCATACTGCTCCACCTTTTGCAATACAATACGATTTCTTATAAGCATGAAAAGGTGTGGCAAGAGTGAGAAAGAAAGAAAGAGATCTATATTGATGATGGAAAAATTTCTTCTTCGTTTTCTTATGAGCTTGCAGTTCTCGAGTGGTTTCAAACACTCTATCAAATGTATATATACTATAAGAGCGTTCAACACACATATGCATAACTCAAGCGTCATACACATGTGTATCTACATGAATGCCATTATAATTTCTCGCGTGAAATATATATACACACACAAACGAGCGACGTGTGCAATTAATGTACTTCACTCTCTCTTTCTCGTGTTATAATTATTCCATCCGTCAAATGTGTATATTACGGGTATATGTGTGACAAAAAATGCATTATGGCGCACTTTTGTGTATTCATAATGCAAAAAAATGCACTTCATCGCCTGTAATTATGCTCGCCATGCACTTTTTTCTTTCATTTTTTATTTTGCACCTACTTCAGCCGCTACCCTTCGGCTTCAATTATGCATCGATTTTTCCTTCTTTACACTCTTTTTATGGTGAATATTCAAACAAAAGCTCATTTCTTTCCTTCATTTTGACATCATTCAAACTTTTATAACAATTGAAATTGTCCATCTTAAAAGAACATTTTCTAAAGCATGCGCTGATTTCTTATTCTTTTCTAACATCCTAAAGTTTCTTATTACAAAAAAACTTTATTTTTAATAAAATAATGAATGAGAGAAATATGAGATTTGTGAGTGAAATTTTTATATTATGGCGAGAAAAAAGGAAGGAAAGAATATTTCATTATTTTTATGTTACATCAGTCAAATTGAGATTGAATGCATTGAAAAAAAATTACTATTGGTCGACAACAAATTAAAATTGTTTTAAAAATCAAAATTATATTATTGTGCCAAAAAAAAATATTTTTCAGAGAAAAAATGTAAAAAGAGAAGAGATAATTATTTTTATTAATAAAAAAAATTGGAATTCTGAATTAATTTCACAATTAAAAATTTTGAAAAGGAAAATAAGTTAAAAAAAATAAATATTTTTTAACAAGATTCGAATTTACATGACATAAAATCAATATTCCTATTTCAATTCTTACTTCTCCTTTACAAATTTTCAATAAATATTTAACCAAACACTGTTAAAGAAAAAAATTGAAGCAATAATAAAGAATATTTAAGCGTAAAAAAGCAAAAAATAAAAATAAATACAAGGAGCGATAAGAAGAAAGACACTCGAGAATATTCTTTCATTACGATTTAAATGCTTCCTCTCTTGCTTTTCTTTTGATAACATCAATCACACTGGTGACTGTCTCTTGTTATTTTATTGTCATCATCATTATATTGTGCATTGTATATGGCCGAATAAATCCTCCATCTCTTCTCTCTTTTTCTCTACAACCATCACAATTGTAATTGTAATTGAATTCTATACTTGGCGACTTTTTCGAAAGCTTGTGATAAGAAAAAAAATTTAAATTTCAATAGAAAAACACACAGAAAATAAACAAAAAAATCTTTCTCAACTTTGCCTTTCTAGGGATCACAAGCGGCTCATTGTTCTGTAAGTACTCACCAAAAAAATTTAAATTTTATGCTAGAAAAGAATTATGAAAGAGACTTCAAAACTTTTTTGCCATAACCAAAAGAATTTTCTTCTTTAATTTTTGTGGCTTTACAAGGTCTTATCATGACATATTCTATCGTCTCATTCTTGACTCATTCAGCAACGCCATTTGCAAGTAAAATTTCTTTATATATACATGTGTATCAAATAAGCACATTCTGTTTGCTTTTTTCTCTCCATCACGATTTCATGGCTCTGGGTGAAAAAGACCGAACGTAGAGGTGAAAAATCTCTTTTTTTATACAGCCAGGCGCCAGTCGCTGAGTCAAAATGAAATGCAAAAAAAATTGAGTCTGAAAGTTGGATAATATTCTTGAATTTCTCTTTCATATGTTGTACATACACGTGTATATATGTTTGTGTCGCTTTGATCCCATATTTCTTTTATGAAGAATGAATAAAACAAGAGAGATGAGATGTGTGGTTTTTATGATGATTTTTTTGACGGATTGACTGTTTTAGAATAAAATTTTTTTTTGTAATTTTAACAGTTTTTAAATTTTTTAAAATAACGGTCAAATAAATTTTAAAAATAACAATATTTTTATTAGATTTCCAATTGTTAATAATTCAAGAAAAGAAATATTTTGAAAGCTTTTATTTTAATGAAATCAAAAGAATTTTTGCCCATTATGAAAATTTCATATATAAAGCATTCCATTACTGTCAATTTCAGCCCATCTGACTAGCGACAAATGAATGAAAAAAAAAGAGAATATGTTACAAATCGATTCACATACTTACACTCACATGAATTCCTGCGCAAATAGAAAGATGATTAATTTTCCTTTTCATACATGCTCTGCACACATAAGAAATATAAAGGGCACGTCAAAAGACATTCCAACAATAATTTTTATTTGACGAATGCTCTAGAAATGACAAGAAAATGAAATGAAATTAAATTTTTTCTTTTTCTTTCTTTCTATCTCTCTTATATTAATTTGATATCTCATCATCATAAATGTTTAGAAGAAGAACAAGGAAAAAATCGATAAACGACTTTTAGATCACTCTCGCCAAGCACTGAACCCGAAAAAAAATAACATCAACTTTATGTGCCTTTAAAAAGAGAATTCCGGAAAAGTTCTCAAATCTCATTCTCTCAATGTTCTTGTGCTTCTATTTTGGCTCCACTTCAATGGCATGCTCATCAAAGACACACAACACAAAAAATATAATTTTTATACAGTTTTTGTTGTTTCTTTATACTTGATTATTTTATATTATTGCTGTTTTGTTTCTTTTTCAAATATATATATTTGGTAACAGCGGGTAATAACATGACATGGTAATCCAGACGATTCCAATTCGGTAGATTTCTCATTCACTGTGTTGTCTCTTTTTTTGTTTCAAATTCTACATGTCAATAAAATGATAAAAAGTGACAGTAAAAGACATTTTGGCTGTTTTTTACTCATGGCACTTGAGCGAGCAAGCTATCGAGCTAAAATAAATATTTCGGCGTATATGGAATGGAATTTTCAGAGAAGATTTCTCTTCTGCTTTCTGATTTGATGTATCAAAAAAATAGTTTGATTTAAATCAATTTGTTTAACACGATGAAAAATATTTTTTAAGTTAATCAATTGAAAAAAACTTTTTACTAACTTCTAACTATCAAAAATTTATTGTTAGTTTTTTCAAAAAAATAAAGACTTCTCTTTAATTTCTCAAGATTGAAAGTTAAATTATTTTAATCGCAAATTTTATATAAATTTAATTTTTATACATGAAAGGTAAAATTTTAAATTTAAAGCAAATCTAAATATGATATTAAATAGTATAAAAATGAAAAACAAATTCGTTTAAAATAAAAATATCAGAGTCCAAAATCGGTTTAAATTTTATTTACAAGTTATTAAAAGTCAACTAAATTAATTAAAGGAAAAAAATAAATTTTTCCTCGAATAAATTGATTTTTAGTAACTCATGATTGCTCAACGATTTTTAACAATGTAGGGTAAAGGAACCTATTTTTTGACCTATTTTCATATTTTCAACTTTAACCAATAATATTTCACAAACTGTTCACTCAATTTCTGTTCTGGTTAAAGATTTAAATGTAAAAAGCGAAGCACTTTTAATTAAAACATACACTTTGAATACGGAACCTAATTTTTGACCTACGGAACCTATTTTTTGACCTATTTTGGTTCCTATTTTTTGACCTAGTTGTTTACATTTTAATTTCCTTACAAAATCTCTCCAAACACTTCAAGAACAAAACATTTCTTTCTTTTATTATTAGGGTAAAGGAACCTATTTTTGACCTATCCTAATTTTTGACCTATTTTTAAATTTATTGGAAAATGTATCTAAATCAACCAAAACCATGATATTTCATATATAGATCAATTACAAATCATATTTGAACCATATTTATCAATTCACTCATGTTATAAAAGCTATACTTTTCAAGAAATGTCCATTTTCGTAAATCTTTTAATTGATGAAAAAATTTTTGCAAGATTTTAATCACTTTATTTTCACTTATTATTCACTTTTCACTCACGTTTTATCATTTAAATATTTGTAAAAAAACTTAAACTATAACATAAACTCATAAATGAAAGTGTAAAACCACTTTTAACTAATGAAATTAAAGTAGGAATAGGGAACCTATTGTTTGACCTATTTTTGTTCCTAATTTTTGACCTATTTGTTTACAAAAATTTTGTCGACAAAATGTAAATCGCGCTCAGTTGAAATGCGTAAAACGCGTTCAAAACAGTTCAAAAAATTAAAAATATAATTTTCTGCTTTCTAAAGCATTTTAAAACTCGGAAATCGCAAAAAAATTGAATAAATAATAATAAAAGAAAGAAATGTTGTGAGCTAGTAGTGTTTGGAAAGATTTTGTAAGGAAATTAAAATGTAAACAAATAGGTCAAAAATTAGGAACCAAAATAGGTCAAAAAATAGGTTCCGTAGGTCAAAAATTAGGTTCCGTATTCAAAGTGAAATTGTGGTTAAACTGCTTATCGTCGGCTTACAAGTGGTGTTTTGACTGAAAGTGCTTCACATTCTACATTTAAAACTTCCACCAGAATAGAAATTGAGTGAATAGTTTGTGAAATATTATTGGTTGAAGTTGAAAATATGAAAATAGGTCAAAAAATAGGTTCCTTTACCCTATTTATTCAATTTATTCATGATTTCCAATTCTTAAAATGCTTTAGAAAGCAGAAAATTATATTTTTAATTTTTTAAACTGTTTTGAACGCGTTTTACGCTTTTCGACTGAGCGCGAATTACATTTTGTCGACAAAATTTTTGTAAACAAATAGGTCAAAAATTAGGAACAAAAATAGGTCAAACAATAGGTTCCCGATTTGTAATTTAATTTCATTAGTTTAAAGTGATTTCTCTCTTTCATTTATGGGTTTATATTATAGTTTAAGCCTTTTTACAAATATTTAAAAGGTAAAACGTGTGTGAAATGTGAACAATAAGTGAAAATAAAGTGATTAAAATCATACAAAATTTTTCATATTTATTGAAAATTTTGGAAAATGGACATTTCTTGAAAATTATTGCTTTTATAACATGAGTGAAGTGATAAATAGTGTTTAAATGTGATTTGTAATTGATCTATATAAGAAATATGATTGTTATGGTTTATTTAGATACATTTTTCAACAAATTTAAAATAGGTCAAAAATTAGGATAGGTCAAAAATAGGTTCCTTTACCCTAATTACAAAAATAATTTGATTTCAAAGGCATTTGTAAGGAGAAAAATCCCAGGCAAGGACACTCGACGATTTTTACAATTTAATACGATATTTTGCAATCTTTTGTTAACTTTTGAAATTTTTTTATAATGTTCTTGCCTAAGTAAATTCTATTTAATTTAATTCATAAATTTTTCAAAATAAAAATTTCATTTTTCAAACTTAAATAAAATCTTTAAAATGTAATAAAATGACTCGAACATTTTAATTCAATCTTAAAAATCTTTTATTTGTTCTTCATCTTGATTATTATCATAAACAAATCCTCATTAAAGATTTAAAAAATCTTTCAACTCCTACTCCATTCTACTCTCGATAATAACCATCGCTAATAATAATCGTCATTATCATAAGCAAGAATAAATTATGGCGACCACACAGCGAAAATTGTTTCACTAATTTCTTACTTTACAAAAACGATACAAATACAGATGCAGTAAAATGATCACCATTTAATGTATCACGCGATAATTGAGAGAGACACCCCTCATTAGTGGCTTTGATAACTATATTCCTTTTTTCATCTTCCTTAATCGTGGTGCATTCCACTTTTGAAAAAAAAGAAGAAAAAATTTAATAATGAAACAAATTGTCTATGAAAGATTTTGTATTTTTTTCTTAAAAAAAGCGACAACAAAAGAGGAAATAAAAAAGATACAAAAAAAAAGGAAAAAAATTGCTGGGTTTATTTATTATAACTTTACCTGGCGACGAAGGTTCAAGCTATGCACGCGGGTAAAAGGAAAATAAGAAGAACGAGATAAGATTGAATCAACATAAAATTCATTTGTAAGGATCCTTGTTATTACTTAAACGATTCTCGTTATCGTCTTTCTTTGTTCTTAGCCCAGAACAACCAAGCAATGGATAAAAAGAGGGAAAGAATTATTAAGAGGTGTATTAGGGATTGAATGTAGAATACAAATCATTAAATTTTCACTGATGTACCTCAATTTATATGTGTGCTAGTTAAAGAAATGAATTCATTAATCTTAAATAAATTCCCTTTCTGTCCATGCGATTACTTACTTTTTTTTGTACTTCTTTTCTTCCTCTTTTTCTCTTGAATGGCATTATAGCGCCACTATACTCGCGACCTCACCATAATAATGTGTAAGCGACTATACATGAAAACGGCGCTTTTGCTTCATATACACTCACTCACATATAAGCACAACACGAAATCAATTAACAATGTTACTGTCGAGGGCTATTTAGAATAGAGCTCTCCAGTGCTCTTTTTCGCTTTGTGTGTTGTGTTTAACCAATATTAAATTTAAATAAATTTATGTATTGTATTTATACCTGTGCGCTGATCACAATAGGAGGCCAAAGCGCCCGAGTTCGCCTTCTTCTCTTCATCTCTCGCTCTCTTCTCGTTTTAATTCTTCTCCCAATTTTCTTTAACATCGTCTTTCGCATATTTTTATTTTTATTCTGTTACATTTTATTCTTTTAATAGAAAGCATTTTGTCCTATCTTTTTCTCTTATTTTAACGGTCTTTTTAAATTCAAATATTTTATTTGTTCACAAAACATTTCAATTATATATTGGATGATTTATAAGCTTTCTAAATAACTAATTAATATCTTAATCAATTATATTAAGTCTAAGCAAGAAATTAAGAAGCTTAAGTTTACAACAAACAATAGAAAATGCGCTTAAATCTTAATATTTTTCACAGTTTAACGATAAAAAATTTTAATTTTAGTAGTTTTGTATGTCTTAAGATATTTTCTTTATAGTTCATCATAAGTCTCTCTTACTTTAATTAAACAACTGTCATCAAGTAACTTTTACAATGTATTTTTAAGAATTTGCTACAGTTATATGCAATTATTATATGTATGAGAATAAAAAATAGTAAGAAATATTGAAATATTGCATTTATTTCAATATTATAATACTTCTCATCCATGATCTAACAGTGAAAGAATAAAAGAAAGAGAAGAGAAAATATATAAAAAAATCATCCAGAAAACGGCGCCAGCCACTAAAATTTATGTTGATCGTTCCATTGTAGGACAGTGAATATTTTTATTCTTTTGTCTTTTGTCTTTATTCTTGAAACTTCAAAATATTGTATATATTGATAGAGCTAGCTATCTTTTGCCGAAAAATGGTATTTATAATATCAATTTTTTTGTCAACACATACCACACATGACAATTTATGATGAGCTCAACAATCACAAAAGCGGACAACAAGAAAAAGAGTTTGAATTCAATTTGCGACGTTTACAAAATTTAAGAGCCACAATCCTTCCTCTTTTATTCTCATTTTTCTGTATGTGATTATTCTTTTTTGATAACGATGCGCAGAAAAGAGAAAAACAAACAATTGCAGCATTTGAGCAGCGAAAAATAATCTCGCAATGTCATCTCTTTTGCCGTATATAAAAATATATATTTTATTCTTTATTCTTCTCTTTTGCACACACAGTGATGCTCTCGCGCGGCCGGTGGACCACAAAATATGTGATGTCTCTTGTATATTGTTGTGTTTTACAAAGAAATAAAGGACAAGAGACATGAATTTATTATGTCTCGATTGGCGTTGCATAAAAGATAATTAGTACCATTTTGGATGTCTCGCTGTTTTCTTGCTTACTCACTTGATGCCAATGTGTGTGCGCATTGCATTGTTGTTGTATGTATGGCATTTCGCTAGTAAGAAAAAAAGAGATTTTTGTACGTCTTATGCCAAAAGTGAAGAAATAAAAAACGAGATTTTTACCATAAACGATGTGTCTTAAGATTCATGAAATTTGATTGGTGATGATGAGGATTAAAAAGGATTATGAATATGATGAATAAGAAATATGAAAATAATTTTTTTTAAGTTTCAAATCTTTAAACAGGAAAGAAATTTTTAAATATTTTCTTTGCAAAATGCGATAAAAATTTCAAAATTTTTTTTTGATTCTCAAAAATAGAAGTGAAATCCAAAACAACTTTTTGTTAATGTTAGCTTTAATTATTAAAATTGCCTTTCAAACCTTAAATATTAAATAGAAAATTATTTCAAACTTTTGTAATTGAAAGTACGAATTAGAGATAATATCAGGTTGTTTGGAAAAAAATGTCGGAAAATTTTACACTTCATTCACTGTTGCAAACATAAATAAATGTTTTAATCGTTTAATTATAACCTAAAATTGTTAACTGAAATAGGATAAAAGCCGAGCACTTTTATTTTGAAGAGATTTCAGCGAAAGAAAATTGACAAAATTTCATTTGTTTACAATTTTCATTTTTGTAAACAAAAGGTTTTTGAAAATTTGTATGGAAAATAATGATAATGAGAAATTTCACTTACTAAACAGCATATTGTAGTATATTTTAAGACCGATCAAATGGTCTATAAATGTTTTCAATCAGTCAAGTATTTTCCGTAAAATGAGCATTTTAGTAAAAGACTGGATTTTTTAGTCGATGAATTTGATTGCTTATAACTTTTTAACTACAGTAAATAATTACAATCTGCTTATGGTTCCTTAAAGTACTCGAAAGAAACTGAATATACAGAGTACAAGCGAATTTTTGTCAATGGAAAACTATTGAGAAAATCGTTGTTGAAATTTGCTTCTAAAAAAGTCAAATTTTTGTCAAAGTTCAGAGCCAAATTAAAAATATTTATTGAAGATAGATCGGAACCAAATATATCTTAAAAACTGCCTACATTATTCAATAATATTATGGTTTTCACCGTTTATTAATTGGCCTAATCGTTTTCGAGAAATAACAAAGTGAATGAAGTGTAAAATTTTCCGACATTTTTTTCCGAACAACCTGATAAATTATACTCGACCCTTTGAATTCAATTTCTTTTAAAATTAATTTTTTAACTCTAAATCACAAGCAAAAAATTCTTTTTAATTCACTCGCAAATAAATAAAAAGTTTTCAATTAGCATATAAACAAAAGAGAAACATTATAGTAATTTTCTGCCAGATTTAACGCTTAGTGCTTGCATATTTAAACTCATCAACTCATTCAGTGAAAGCACAAGCACATGATGATGATGATGAGTGAAGACACAAAAATATCTCATAATGGTTTAATAAAGATACCTATTTCGTTTCATTAACTGTCCCAAAACAACGAACAAAAAAAAAAGGAAATCATATGCTTATGCACACTATAATTGGACGTTCAATCATAATGGTCAATATAAGAGAATTATTGTTTAACAACTTTCAAAAATGAACCAAATATTCAAAATGATGCGCACAAAGCAGAGAAAGAAAGAAGAAGAAAAAAAGAAAATGTAAATAAAGTGTGAGAAACATATTTTAACCGTAAGCTGTTGATCTATAATAAAAATGAGCCCATAAAACTTGTCAACTCATCATTCGGCAAAGACGAAAGAGAAGCTGTAAATAAAACTACTGCTTCTTTTATTATTCTATCGGCAGCAGGTTTTTTATCAATATCTTGGTGTTCTCTTGATACCTTCTTCTTTCTTTCACTCACTCACTGGAGTTGACTTTATTTTCACTATATAAAATTGAATCTGATGTAGGTGAAGAGTTTTGTGTGATGAAAACATGAAATAAAAAAACTTTTTTTGGTAGTGGAGGTTTTGTCTTAATGTTTTTCAATCAGCTTCCAGAAATGGTTAATGAGTGGCCTGTCTTGGCCCTCATTTCAATTTTTTAAAAATTCAATCCATTAACAAACGATATAAAAAAACACTTTCTTATAAATGTGCGGTTATATTTTTTTTCTTTCTCTGCTTAATTTTATCTCATTAGTTCTTTTCTTTCTTTTTTTTGCTTCTGCTTTGAATGGGGAAAAAAATTAAGAGTTATCGCTCGAAACAGCAGCTACTGTTTACATTAAAAGCAAATATTTGTAAAAAATTTCATAATATAGATTTCTGTCGTATTCATTTATGGAAGCTGAAAG
This sequence comes from Polypedilum vanderplanki, assembly GCA_018290095.1. Lineage (NCBI taxonomy): Eukaryota > Metazoa > Arthropoda > Insecta > Diptera > Chironomidae > Polypedilum > Polypedilum vanderplanki. The sequence continues at coordinate 25,095,069 of CM031381.1, read as the reverse complement.
GAGCGCGGTAAATTACTTTTTGGTGTGATATGTTATAAGCCATTGCTTTAAATGTATACACCTGTGTGTGATGTTCTCTTTCTCTCTTGAAAAATATCTTCTTTTATCGAAAAATAAATTTCCGGCTTTATGGAATCTTCTTTTGATTTTACTTAACTTTTTTTATCTTTTTTTTCTTTTACTGATGCTGCTGCTGCTGGTTGATGTTCAACATTTGCCACCGACGACGACAATTTGATAGTGTTGTATTTTTAGCTGTCAATGTGTTGCTCAAATCAAGTTTTTTAAGTTCATTGATAAAATTTTAGTGAAAGAAGCTCATTCTTGTTAAAAAATTTATTCAGAAACTTTAATGCAAAATAAAAAGATTTTAAAAAATTCTAGTTGTCCGTTCTAGTAGTTGTTACAAATGCAAACACAAACCAAAACCTTTTTATTTTTCTTTTAATTTATAACATTTTAAAGTGGAACTTTGCAACAATTTTTAATAAATTTATCTTAATTTTTAAAATGAAACCCTAATTCAATTAAATTCACTCTAAATGATTAATTGACATCATTTGTCATAGCAATAATTTAATCTTTTTTCTCATTCTCAATTTACATTCGCTGTTAAGCCTTTAATTTACAAATTAACACCACATTTTGCTTCATGTGTGTATTTTGTGCCAGTTGTCATCGTTATTAATAATAAAATAATTGATGGGAATTAAAAAGGACACATTTTGTGATTTCATTTCTTTTTTTCTCTCGTTAATAAATTCAATTAAAAAAAAGCAGTAGTAGAATGTTTGCTTTATGAGCCTCAAAAACATAACAGCGAATAAAAAATTAATTAAAAAGGCATTAGATTCTCGCTTACTTGCTCGGTCATGACGTCATTTTCTTGTATTTTTTATAAGCTTATGTTGTTTGAAGCATAAGAATTAAAAAGTTTTCTCATTCATTTTTAAAAGTAACGAACCGTAGAGCTGGCAACTAGCATTTATGGACGCTGTAAAGAGTAAAGAGAGCTGTAATAGGGTAAAAGAAGAAGAAGATTCAAAAAAGATTGTGTTTAAGCTTCCATGATGCGTGAATAATGTTCAAACCAACACTAAAACTTGACAGTTTTTCATTCTTATTCTTTCTAACGCAAGAGTTGTCGGCGAGCAGCTCACATACAACATTTCGTAGAAAGTGTCGAAAAAATAATATTTATAATCCAATTATACTGTGTGTCTATTTCATTTCGTGTGTAATCGCCCTAACTCAAAAATAAAGCAGCAAAAGGAGAAAGAATATAATAGGATGATTATTATTCTATGGTTGCGGATATTATTGCCATTATACATTCATATTAATATGCATAAGAAAAGAGTTGTTGAAAAGAACTCGCCGAGGGTTCACCAACTATTAAAATGTTTTACTTTTTTTTTGATTTATAGACAAACTTTTATTTTGTATTTTGCTTCAACACAAGGCAGTAGAGAAATACGACAATTAATGAAAACAGGTTGTTTAACACTCCGCACACAAAATTTCTTCATTATACTTTTTTTATTTCTCATCTCAAAATATGCTCACACACTAATTCGAACAGAGTAAGAAGAAGAAAAAAATTTGCATACAAATTGTCCCGAGGTCACTCATTGAGAATTTGAATGGTTTTTATTAACCCATCGCAACCTAACACGAAGAAGAGATTTTCATTAACTTTCATCAACTCTTCTTGTGATTCTTTCAAATACCGAATAAAAAATATATTAATGGAACAATAATTATGCAAATGAAGTAATAATCGTGCTCTTCTTTTTCTCATGATGATGATGGCTGATGAGTGTTAGAATAGAAAATCAAAAAATTGATTTTGAAAAATTTTAAAATTCTCATGTGTCTTATTATCTTGCAAGCTTGACCACCCAATAGCTCACTTTTTATTCACTCTCTATTGAATTATTGAATACAAAGTTCATCATCATTCACTATTGAATGCTAATAATCAATTACTCAATTGAATATTGAATGCGAACTGCAATGGTCTTTTTTCTTTTTCTTCTGTATGCATAAATTACATCTCTCGACTGACTGACTGGCTGGACTTCGATCCATATTTTATTTTTTTGTTGCTGCCAATTTGCACAGCCACAATCATCATCATCGTAATATTCAATAAGTATAACCGAAAGGCAGTGGGGAAAATGCAATTGAAATTAATAATGAATGCAAAATCTCTTCTAATTGCGCTCTGACCACCATGACTTCAATGTATATTAATTTTTGTTCGGAACATCTCTTTTTTACATACAATGACATTTTTCATCTTCACTCACAACGAGCGTAAACTTGTTGCCAATAATTACACATAAACGCTGAAAATGAGATAGTTATTCCACAAATGACCTAGCAATCAACAAACCACAAGAATTAAATCTGTTTGTAATTACAATTCCTTCTCTCTCGCTTACTCTTTCACATTCGTTTTGCCGTCTAAATGTGTTGTAATAATATTCATCGCGAAAAAAAATATTGAGTGAGATCAAGTTAAAACGAAAGAAAATGATCATCATGGTGGTCTCGTTTATATAAACATTTTTTTAATGCGTTTTCTGAAAAACAATAAAAAAATCGAGTGAGGCACCGAGTGGTAATTAATACACAAATTTTAGTGTTTAAATGAGATGGAGAAAAAAATTTTATTTTTTCTATCACTTCTTTTTCTTACAAGAATTCTAAATCATTCTTGAGAACTAAGATAAAGTTCTTTTGCTTATTTAATGTGAAGCCAAAAGGCAAAGAGAATTAATTATTCAAAACGAAAGAAAAATATTATAAACACTTTATTATTCATAGAGTATCTCATTCGCGCGATTTTTTTTAATTTATTTTCTCTTTCTTTTCCATCTATTTTAAGTAGTTGACTCCTTCGCTTCATTTTAATTATGCAAGTGGATATTCATTGAAATTCTATAGCAACACTTTCGGCATAGCACACACACATATTCGCTTACTTATTTCATGCATGTAGATTTGATTTTTATGACCAAAGGAAGTAGATTTCGTTTATTCTTTTTTATAAGAGATAAACTTTAAACTAAAAGGAGGAAAATTGAAATCTTTTGACCTAATCTGATGAGTAGTTTTTTCGATGAACATTGACGATTCATTAATTAATTTCTTAAGACGCTAAAAGAGAAATTTTATGTAAATTGACGCCGTTTCATCTCTCAAACACACAGCGACGTGAGACCTTTTCTGGAGGTAGAAAGAATCTCACCATCCATTAATAGGCACCAAATCGACAACGAAAAAGAATCACAGCAAGAGTCATCAGCGTTTATGATAATCGTTTGTTTTCTATAGTCTTTTTCTTTCTCTCATTAATTTATGCTGCTTTTGGTGAAGGTCATTCTCATTCTCATACATGCCACACTGATTATGCTCATTATGCCTAAATTTCTAAATTAATATCTTTTCTCTGCTCTCGCTGTGACTATGACTGAGCGCCGCTTTCGTTCTATGAATGAATTCTTAAATTTTATCATATTTGAATCATTTTGTGTGGCTGACTTGTTTTAATTTTAAATATGAATTGTTTTTTAATAAAAAGTTATTGAATTTAATTATGGTTTTTAAAATGTAAACATCAAAAATTGGTAGTTCTTTTGATATTTAAATAAAATTCATGAAATCTAGAAATAAATTTTAAAAAATGCGCCTTAAACTTCTAAAGAATCTCAAAGTCTTTTCTGAAAATTAAAATTAATTAGCAAACATCTTTATTGGCAAAAAAACTAAAAATCAAATAAAATTAATCATTTAAATTTCATTTCTTCTTTTTTTACAGACAATTCTCAACTCAATGCACAAATATCAACCTAGATTTCATCTAGTCCGAACCACCGATATCCTCAAATTGCCGTATTCAACATTTCGAACGTATGTCTTTAAGGAAACTGAATTCATAGCTGTGACTGCATATCAAAATGAGAAGGTAAATAAGATTTTTTCAGAAATAAACTTTATACTTTATCAATTTTTTTATTCTCAGATTACACAATTAAAAATTGATAACAATCCTTTTGCAAAGGGTTTTCGTGATACTGGTGCTGGAAAGCGGGAGAAAAAGTAAGTCTCAAGTCAATGCATATATATAAATATCAATCAATGGCACAACATGCGAGAGAAGGGCTGCGTTGAGCAAATCTCGTTAGCATCAAATTTTCCTGCTTTAAAATTCAAACGAATAATCTTCACATAAGCCCATGAACGATTGATGGCTTTAACGAAGCATTAAATTGAGGCGTCTAATGCGAAAATTAAAGACCAGTTTGCTAATTTCAATTCCTTCACACAATAATCCTCAACTGTATTAAGGAAAAGAAATTGATTTTTCCTTTACAACCCTCTTTATATTATGTGTGTCTTTTAATCATCTTTGATGGATTTTATATTGAACTTTAGCAAATAATCTTTAAATCATCGTGTAATGTAGTGTAGTGGACTCATCACTCAAATTACACCCTCATGCTGTAACTGTCGTCGTGGTGAAGAAATTGATATCACAAAATGTCACGACATATAGTGAATGTAAATATTTATTTGAGGGTATTAGATTCGTTGTTGTTCATCTGTATTTACAACTCAATTTATTTATGTCAATTTAAAAAAAGAAAGAGAATCACAACATTACAAATGTAAGGTTGATCTCTAATTCGTTTATTGAAATCAATCATGCGAATAACTTGAATGCTAGGCGAGAGCATTGTGTAGTGAAATTTTATGAGAAGCATCTTGCAATTGTTATGTGTGGGACACATTCAATCGATTTAAATTGACAAAAGAGGGATGAGTAAGAGAGAATTTTTAATAGAATGAAAAAAGAAGCTTAAGGGAGAGAAAAAGAGAGATAAATAAACATAAATATACTTGAGAATTGAATCTATTGAATTTGTGCACATTTGGTAAATTGGAGTAAAATAAAATGACAGAAAATTGTTATCCTCTTGAAAAATATTAAACATATTAATTTTTATTATATGCTTATTTATTGTTTGACATTCTTTGACTAAAGAGGTTTTAGTAATTTTTTTTTTGGGAATTTTGTTTAAAATAAGAAAATGCAATTTGTTTTTAAAAATTTAAATTAAAGAAATAATATTGAAATTAAAATTCAGAAATCAAATCTTGATAAATAATAAATTCTCATCCTTACACTTATTTAAATTTTTTTTAAATTATTATTTTACACATTTTTTGCTAAGATTTTATTTTAATTTTTTTCTAAACTAATGAACAATTTTCTTATCTTAATTAAAATACCTCGCATTTCATAAAATTTATGCCATAAAACAAAAATTTTCATAATTTAAAGTAAAATTTAGATAAAAAAAATTGTCATAAAAACTAACCACACTTTCTTTTTTTCTCTTTCTTTTAATTCTCTAATTTTTAGTTCGATTCCTGTCAATTCACATAGGTAATTGTTTCATTTTTATATTATTTTAATTATAATCTTTATGTCATTAAAATTCCACACAAATATCTTATAAACAAATATAACAATTGCTAAGTACTTACCGAAATATTTACAATTGCCAAATGTCAACCCCTTGATTTATTACGCATCTAACTTATTAAATGTATCAAATTCTTGCTCTCAATACTTTTACTAACCCCAATTATGTTTTTGTTTGGTGACAATTAGATTCCATTCTATTCACAACAGTTCTCATTATTTATTGAAACCGTATCATGCTTTCACTCTACCCTTTAATTCTTTTTAAACGCTCTCTCTTGCTAAATTGCTGTCATACGTACATATAGTCATTGTGTATGCAATAGGGATTGAAAATTAACGGATTTGTGAGTAAATGCTCTTGCTGTGAAAATTATAATACCCTCAATCACTAGTATATGTGGTTTCGCTTGCATTTTAGCTCAATAGTGAAAGGGGAGTTGCTATGTAACAAATTCAGAGAAAAATTTCTTAAATTTTCGCACCGTTAGAAATCAATTATGCGATCAAGAAAGAGAAAAAGCGTAGCAATTAATAATCTAAAAATGTATGCATGCATCACAAGAAAGAACTCAATTTTTTAAATCATGCAATCGACGACGACATCAACAACAACTGTGCATGGCAAATGATTTTCATGTGTCATTAAATATGAAACAAATGTGTCATAGGTTTCTCGCATGAACTGCGATAATTTGTAGCCTCGAGGAGCTCGATAGAATTTTTTTATTATTCTTTCATCGTCGTCGTTTTGTGTTGTGCAATTTTTTTATTTTGCAGACAGCTTAGCTCTCTCTCTGTGGCGCATGCAATGAAAATTGTTGATTGTTTCCATTTCATAATTTACACTTTTATTGTCTGCCTACAGGGAAAATTTTTTCTCCCTTGCTTCAACTATACATGGACAGTAAAACACATCCAATTAAGATTGAATTCAATTGTTGCGCTTTTTCGAACACGAAAAATTCGCTGCCGTCTGTAAAAATCAGAAAATACATAAAAAATATTTTCTCTCTCGCTTAATTTCTCTTGTGATTTATGCAAGCAGTGGTGGTGAGGCGCATAGTTATGATGATATTTCTTTACTTCTGTGCTATTTCATGCATCAACCGCCTTTATAACATTCCAATTCATTTAGTTTTATTCAGTCTAATTCGATAATGCCTCTTTCTTTCTCTCTTTTATTATTTTTAATGAAATTAAATTAAATTGTTCCTGAAACTGTGGATGTGCAATTTTTACCCAGTCTAAAGTTTCATCAATGGTGAAATAATTCAATTACCTCGACTTCTTTTCGAATTGCACTTTTTTGACATTCTTGTGCATGTTTGACACTAAGCCACTTTTAGGGTAAAATATCTATTTATTGACCTATTTCTGAAAAAATTTCTTTGAACTGCAATTTCACTCTTACTAATTGTCCGGTTGTCTTTTCTGATCAAACTTTTGTATGTAGTTTATCATGTTCTTTCATTTAAAACACTGTATAAACTTCCACAGTGAGTAATTAAGTCACAATTTCGATTCAAATTCGGAATCTAATTATTGACCTACGAAATCTATTTATTGACCTATTTGAATTTAATTATTGACCTAAATTCTATTTTGCACTAAACACTCCACTGTTTTTCACTTTTCTCTTTCTTTTAACATTTCTACTATCTAACATTATTCACTACTGATATTTTTAATTGCTAGAGATGAATATTATTGAAATAATTACAAAAATTATTTTAAAATTGAAACGCAAATTTCTTTGTTTACGAATTTTCGAAATTTCGAAAGCGCATTTTTGCCGCAAAAAAATGTAAACAAATAGGTCAATAAATAGATTATTTTTAGGTCAATAAATATATATCTGTATATTTTGCATTTATTAGCATTATAAACAGTGTTAATTACTCGCGAGTGCTACTAAATATAATAGTTTTGAGTATTTGGATTATGTGTAAAGAGAGATAATGAAAAGAAACAAAGCATAAAAGTGTTTAATAATTGAATTTGTTTTCGACCTACTTTTGCCAAAAAATTTTAAAAACATGAAAAATCGAGATTTCATTCAAATTACAGCTAATAGAAAAATATTGTGTGTTATAAAGTGTTATAATGGGATTTGCAATGATTTAAAGTCATTTGAGGAATGATTTTAGTGAGTTATTATGAGAATTGATCAAATTTTTAAATAGGTCAATAATTATATTAGGTCAATAAATAGATATTTTACCCTAAATAACACCCGAAAAAAAGATCTAAGGTGTTTTAAGCAAATAAAAGAAAACTTTTTCTTTCTTTCTCATTAAATTTATGTGCTACGGGGTGTGGTTTTAATTTAGCGTTAAATTTGCATAAAACATTCTTTTGCACCCAAAAAAAAAATTATTTTTAGAGATTATTTTCACTTCCACCCGATTTTCTTTACAATTTCACTGACGGTATTTTATTTCAATCTAGTTTGGGTTTGTTTTTTGATGTTTCGATGGGAGGGCAAGTGAACACACTTCACTAGATTGAAATTTAAATTTTTACGCTTTTTTTATTCATTTTATGTGAGAGATAAGTCAATTTATTTTTTCTACCTTAACATAGTTGGGGAAATTTACATATAAAAAAGTTTATTTAAAATCATGTTCATGTATGGTAATGGTTTCTATTGATTTTCAATTTTAAATTTTCTATGGTTCACAAAAAATTTTTTTGTAACTGTCAAGTTTATTTTGAAAGTTTAAACAATACGTTAAAAATAATTTTTCATTTGCAAAAAAGCAATTCAGTAAAAGTTAATATGAATAAAATTTTTATAAACAAGTGTCTCAAGCACATTTTTTATCTGCACACACTATTTTCTATTATCCTGCTTGAGTAAAAAAAATAATTTCTCCTATCCACATACTCACATACATTTATATTCTGTCAGTCTCGTTGCCATGACATTGCAAAATAGTAGAAAGAAGAATGATGAAGCTGTGATGCTTCGAGATAGACAAGAAGATGCGAAATCATGTACAATTTGAGATGACTAGGCACATACCACATTAGCTGTGATATCTGAATTAATTTATGTGCTTCAGCCTCACACGACGAATAATTTTACTCAATTTATTTCTATTAGTTTCAATAAAATCACACAGGGAACATTTTTCTTTCTATTTTTGGCAAAGTCAAGTCAATATCAGATGCAAACAGCAGAATATGCTTCATTTAGCTCCTCTTGATGAAATTTGTTCACCCTATTTAATGTTGATTTACGAATGGATGAATTACTTGTGCTTTTGTCGCATTTTTACTACCATCACTGATTCATACACCCTCATGCATTGCTATTTTAATCAAATTCATACTCGGTAATGGCACACACCAGCAAAGACAGGCAGTAGCTGGAAAATTTGTCATTCGCGCGCGCGAGCAGTCAACGAACCCCATTAAATTCATTTAGATGGAATTAAAATCATTTCAATTAGCATGAATTGTGAAATCGAAACCACAAAGAATGAATACGAAGGGTGGAATAAAGTGAAATTTGGTCGTCTTTTGTCTATTTTTTATTCATCACAAACTTAAAATTCCGGTCATGATGATATTTCAATTAATACTAACAATATCATGGAAAGGAAAATTTCCTTTTTTTGGTGTCTGTGTCTATTAAATTTCCTCTTCTTTTTATGAAAATTCTTTTGTATTTTCTAGATGTAAACACATATAAAGTTATTTTTACTCTGATGATGCCTTAAGGTTTTCAAAAAACTTATTATAAAAAATGAACAAACTAGAGTTGCAAGTAGACTTACAAAAAATGATTCTATGATAAGTCATTCAAATTTTATTTAGTTTGGTTCAAATTTTGTAAACTTATATAAAAATATGTTTCACGTAAATTTACAAAGTTTCAATTAGTTTGAAGAAAATTTGAATAAGTTAGAATATTTTGTGCAAATCAACTTGCATGCAGGCTTGCGACGGCCTAGCAGAAACATAAAAATCTGAAAAAATATTTGTTGAAATTGTTTAAATCAACGCATAAATATAAAAACGCTTTAAAAAGTTTTGAAAAACTTCATTTTAAAATGTGTCGTTTAAAATGACTACGTCTAAAAAATTGACATAATAGCAAAGTCAGAATGTAAATCAATTGTATGTAGAATTAAAGAATAAACAATTTTTCTAGGAGTTTTTCAATGAATTTTCTCGAGTAACACTTGTCTGTGCTCATTTCTATTGTAATTTTTTTAATAATAGAAAAAAGTTCATTATTAAAGTGTTGATTCAAAAATGATACATTGACATTAAGTATTGTTTCTAATAACTTTCAAGTATCTATTATAATGACTCTCTTGCATTCTTATATAGATTCTAAAAAAAGCACATTTCTCATTATTTTTCCATTTCGTTTCACTTTTATTCTAGCCGACAAACTCTTATGTCATCACAACGTTCGGATGGTGATAAATTAAATCCGAGTCAGACATATAGCTCAACACGGGGACCATTTCATGACGCTCGACACCATCATCATTTGAGTCAGCATCACAATCATATAGATGACGATGATAAGCTTCTCGATGTAGTCGGACCGCCGCAGAGCCCATTATTGTCGTCATTGCAACAAATGCAATCACATGCCCATGGTGAGTTGAAAATGCAATCATTGACATAAATCAAAACTAATTTCATATTAATCTCGATCTCACTGCGTGATGTTTGCGTCACCAATTAGGATGGTTCAATCATTTTGCGAATGAAGCGCACATGGAAGATGTCAGACGGCGACTGCAGGGTGCCGATGACAACGAGAAGGATGGAAGTGATTCCAATTGCTCTGACAACGTGAGTGCCGGTGCTTTTCGACCGACTAGCTCGGGTAGTCCCAAAGAAGGATCAAAGAATAGTTCATATCCGTCGCCGAATATCTCTGTAGGTCCGCCTATTCAACCGCCACCACATCTCTTGCCTTATCTTTATCCTCATGGAATTTATAACCCCGTGGCGCCACCACTATCGTTACTTCATAATCCCGCAATGAATCCAGGTCTTTTCCTTAATGCTCAATTAGCATTGGCTGCTCAACATCCAGCATTATTTGGTCATTATTCAGGACATGCTCCATCATCACCGCTACACAACCTCAAATCACATCGATTTTCGCCATATAGCTTACCAGGATTACATCAAGGCTCTGCTTTCGATGCTGTCACACCAGGACAGTCGAGTGCTAATAATAATAATAATGCTGCTCCATTAGAGCGTAGAAGCCTCAGTAGTAGCCCACCCGTATCACATAATCTCAATGTCAACTCAGACTCGCCATCATCAAATAACCGCGCACATTCGATATCGCCCACGCCGCGCCCCTTGTCACAGCAATCCTCGTCAACATTTACGCCACAGGCTGCGAGTAACAACAACAACAATAGCAATGAGCGAAGCAAGAATGGCAACAGCAATGGAATAAGTAGCAACAATAATAGTACAATTGACAAGAACTCAACGACAGCCTCAGAATTGAAGAATATGGAAAAGATGGTGAATGGTTTAGACATGCATCAGAATGGCACAATACCGACATCAGCGTCATCAGGCTCATTGCGTTCAATATCGCCTGATGACTCGAAAAAAATCATCAACCTTGATCAGTGACATCCGTATACGACAAAGTTTGACGATGGCACACTAATTGATTTAGATATCTGACGGATGGATTTGAAGAACCGCTAAAAAACCACAACTATGTGCAAATATATAAATATTAAATAATTAATGGAAATTTTATTAACTTGTAAAATAATTTCTATGTATAGCATCAAAAAATGAAACTATTAAAATTTAATTTTTAACTTTTAAGAAAGAAAAGAAAATAAATAAAAATTTGTACAAAACAAAGTGAATTTAAAACAATTGTAAAAAGACAAAAATGAAAAATGCACTCAGAAACTTCCTCTTAATTCTTCATAAAAAATGTTTTTGATCGTCACAAAATTTCACACTTTTTTCAATTATGACTGTTTTTAAGAAATGAAGAGAAAATGTTGTGTATAAAATTTCTTTTGAATGACTTTTTAGAAAATTTTGAGCTGACAAGAATTTACTATGCATTTTAATTGAATTAAATTCTATCTAAATAAATCAAAGACATTCTTGTGAAAGTCAACTTGAAATCAACATGATTAAATTGAAAATTACTCAAGAATTGATTTTACAACGTTAAAAATGCAAATAAAATTCTCAATTTACTGCATTATTGAAATCTTAAGTTTTTTTTGACAAAATGCTAATTTAAATAGTTCTTTTGTGCTAATTGTTTAAATTTATATTGTATCAAATTGAATTTACTTTAAATTTCATTCTAACTTACAATAAGTTTTCATAAAATTTTGGATTTGATATTTAGATTGTATTAGAAAAAGTCTCTATAAAATGGAAATTTTAAAACTGCTGTCTTGAATCAAATATAAAAAAACTTTCAATCTTTTTATTTGTGAATTCAAATGCAAGCAAATTTTCTTATTGATAATTAATGAAAATTAAAAAAAGCTCAAAATAAATTGATAAATTTCTCATAAAAAAATTTGTAAATCTTTCACAATTTCGACAAACAAATTTTACCGAATTTCAATGCAATTTATTTTGAAAAAAATTCCCAAAATCAAGATGTAAAGACTTTTGGTAATGATAACAGTGTTACGAATGAAATTTAGAAGATTTGTATAAAATTAACAAAAAATTTTTTGTTAATTTAATACTTTTTTGATCGAGTTCACACATCTTGCCCCAAATTAAATCTTAAAATTTTAATTTCTATTATGGTAAAAACATTTCAAAAATGTTCTTAAATTATGAGTTCATCATAAATTCTAAAAAACCGTCTAAATTTCTTGCATTACTTAAGTTTATGTGCATGCATATATGAATCATTTCAATGTCAAAAAAGAAAAATTCTTTTCAAATCATTCTATGAAAAGCATCAAAATTTAGAGAATTTTTTAATTATTCCCATCAAAAATGTTACATTCATTTCTATAAAGTCATTTAGAAGGAATCTTAAAAGATGTGAAAGAAAGAAAAAAACCACACACATACACACATATAAATATATATAAAATGCTAAGAGGAGAATACTAATAATAATAATAAAGAAAAATACCAAAGATATTGATTAATTTTGATGATTATAGAGGGCAGAGCGAGAGAAGAAAGAAATAAACTACCACACTATATTAAATATATTTGTTTAATGTTTTCACAAAAACACTGAGATGGCTACCATTTTTTATTTCTTTTCTCGTGACGTTCGCAAAAGCGGAGAAGCAAAGAGAGAGAAAGAAAAAACTTTTTTTTGTGCGTCTCAAATCACAAACATGCAGCATTTATCGATTTTTTTCTTCTCTTATTCTGTGTGTCTCACATATGTGAATGTGATGCTATGAAATCATCATCAAAGCCACAGACAGACATCAGCGACTTCTCCTACATTTTTCTCCATTTCATTGCAATATTTTTTTATTTGTATGATAATCAACAATTTTTAGTTGTTAGGCGGTATTTTAATCAAGACACATGTGTAAATATGAAGATCTTTTTTCTGTTTAATAGACAAATTGAGCAGTTTCATATAAAAAAAACTCTATATATATCTATATTATATGAACATATATATATTTGAAAAGAAGAAAACTCAAAATTTTTAAAGCAATATTAACACAAAAAGACACATACACACATATATAGACAGTGAACAATGACAGTGAGGAAGAAATACACACAAAATTATTAGGCCGAGGCGTTTTTGACATGAAAAATCAATTAACGTGTAAATTTAATTTGATTATCTTTCTTAAAAGAGAGAGATAGAAAAAAATTATAGAAATTTTTTAGGAAATTTGTTTTTAAAATTCAATTTAAAATGATAAATAAATTAATATTATGAGAAAAAAAATCTACCGTTTATTTGGTGAAAAATTAAATGCATTCGATTATTTATCAATGAAGAAAATTTCAAAAGACAAACAAAAAAAAAATAAAGAGAAAAAAATTATTTAAAAAAATACCCTAATTGAGTCATTAATTTTGATTCGTCCGTCGGTGAAGTGCATTTTTTGCATGCGTGCATTGTTAAATAGCTTCAATTTTTCAGCACCTCTTCAAAATGTCATCAGCATCATAATCACTTCACAATGGTTTCCTGTGCCATTAGAGAGCATGCTTCTCACTGAATATAAACATTTTTCAAGATGGGTGGCTTCACATAGGTAGGTAGGTAAATAAGTATGATGATGATGATAATGAGCAAGAGATACAATAAAAAAGAAGAGATGGGTAATTTTCAGTGGCGTTGATTTTATGTTAATCATCACATGTTGTGAAAATCAATAACACGAGTTTATTTTTTAATTTTTCTTAAAAAACCGTTAAACAATTTCTTGTTAAACTTTTTAAATTCAAATAAATCGTTAAATTTTAATATTGAAATTCTACGTCACTGTAAATTAAAAATATTGTAAATATTAACAGAAAATAGTAAAGAGAGATTATCTTGCAACTCCACACGAATATTTAATCACCATATTTACTTATGTGTGAGAAAAAAAATAAAATCAAGAAATGATAGCTTTTCAAAAGAAAAAAAAAAGTCAAAACAAGAGGCTTAAGTAGAAAATGACTCTTAATTTCTTTCAATCAAGAGGGGGTGAGCAATAACACCCACGGCAAATAATTCCACAGCCAAAATGAACAATAATTCCACAAACTCGATGCAAATAATTCCACCTATACTTGTAAGTGGAATTATATGCTTTCAGTTGAGTAATAATTCCACAGAAAATTTTTTATTTTAATTATTTGCCTTCGGTTGAACAATAATTCCACCTAGAAATATGAGTGGAATTATTTGCCTTCGGTTGAACAATAATTCCACCTAGAAATATGAGTGGAATTATTTGCCTTTGGTTAAACAACAAATGTTATATTCGCGCGATGTGTTTATTTCGATCAATTTATTGAACTTATGAATCTGTTTCTCAAACAAATCTAATAATTCTGTAATATGTTAACATACACTGATCTAGGCATCAAAATTGCGCTTAAGTACCCCGATCTGTCAAACGAGTACTTGGTCACTGGTTTTTCTTTGTTTACATAAAAATGTAAAAAAAACATTCACAAAATTTAAAAAGAATAGTTTTTTGAGTTAAATGATTAATCAAATGTATTGATAATTATATCACAATACTTGGACATTCCAAGTTGGAATTCAATTATTTATCAAACAGTTACTAAGTGAAATGAAAATAAAAAAATTCGTTTAAAATTCAAATTCACACGACATTTTTTGTCTCATGTGATATGTGGTTTTCGTTGTTCCATATTGCCAATTTGTTGCTCTACAAAAAAAAAGGTTACCCGTCGCTCGAAGGATTCTTCCCTTGGAAGAACAATTAAGGTGGTCTATTTACTTAATTCTTTATAGTTTGTTGGTTTATCAAATTAAGGGCAATTCTCAGAGTGAGCGAAAATCGAAAAAAAAGTGTTTCGTAATTCTTTCTTTATTTGTTTTGTTCGAAAATTCGAAAATCATTCAAATTCGTTATTTCTTACATTATTCTCTATAATTGTGTTTTTATTCTCTTGTTTTAGTTATGAATAGTATTTTGCCATGAAAAGAGTATAAAATAAGAAGCTAAATAAAAGAAGAACTGAATTTCATGATTTTGTAAACAAAATTTTTTGAACTCTACAAACGTTTTCAATTTCTACAAATTCTAATTTTGTTCCTGATAGACGCCTATTTCTCTCCTCGAATATAAGTTTAAATGCTATAAAAACTAGTATAGAAGATTAAGTATCATCTTTTTAACTACAAAAACTATTTTTTGAGTGACTACAGTGAGTAATAAAGCTAAATTTTGCAAAAATGTGTGAAAAAATAAAAAGTTTGTTCCTGATAGACGTTTTTCGAATATCTATTTTCAGACAAATTAAAGTCTTTAAAAGTCTAAAAGTATGCTCAATCGCTATCTGTATTACTTTTACATCTATTAAATTCATTTGAAATAAGTGAAAACAAGTATTAAGAGAGAAATTTGAAAAAGTAGAGATTTTTGTAGATAAATTTATTCAGAGAATTGCCCTTAATAAAAGTGAAATTATTATAATTTATGTGACACACAACAAATGTTTTGTCATGTAGCATATGTTAAATAATATTCATATTTTGGTACTTTTTGTGTTTATGTTTACAAAATGAACTACTTTAATTAAGAATTATTTTAATGCTTGTTCTCAAGCAGTAATATAATAGGAGAATGTAAAACAATACTAGTTAAAGTTAAGTAAGTCATCCAAATTATTTATTTCTTTATATTTTAGTTTTATTTCATAATAACATTTTCTTCATTTTTTAGAATTGATGCGACAAAATTTTATTTTTTAGTATTTCTTGCTTAGAGTTATTGTTATATCATTTTTATTGGTCTCGCAAGTTTGTAGACAATTATAACTACATATTTATATCTTCAGTTACTAAACAACTATATTCTTAAGCAATTTCCATGTTCAGAGTAATAACACACCAAATTGCAGCTGTATTGATCAATTGTTTTGTCTTTTCATAAAGTGATTACTCTTTGAACTTCAAGTTAAATTAATAAATTTAACTACGATCATTTGTGTTTGAATTATATTTAAAAATGTAATCGTAAAAAATATAATTGATTGAAAAAAGAATTGATAATCGTCAAAAAAGAATAAATCCTTATTTATTAATATATATTTCTCTGTGATGTATCGAGTTACAGAATTATTGGAAATTATAAATGTCAAACAAATGCAAGAAAAATCAATTTCCTTAAAGGGTAATGAAAGAAATGTGAAAAAGATGTATAACATTTATTAAAATGTTATAAAAAGAAAAGTGCAATGAAATATTATGTCTTAATAAATATGTATTAAGTTAAAGAAAGTATGATGAATTGATTTTTCTTTGCACGATCAATTAATAAAAAGCAATTTTTGCTTCTTCACATTCAGTCCTGCATCTGATACAGGAAACATTACCATTTGAAAGTTTGCAATACTTGTTTACCTTAAGGACACATTCCTTACATAAAATTATGTGAAAACAAGCAGTGAATCCTCCAACAATTCGCTTGACTTCCCAGCAGCATTCGCATTTTCGTATTAAACCTATAAGTATGATATATAATTGCTTGAAAAATAATATTAAATAAAGAAATGTTATTTCAAATACTTGTTTCGTCTTCTCCTTCATCGGACTCTTCTCTTTCTTCTTCTGAACTCATTTCATTCCATGTGCTCTCGCTCTCATTAGACATCTCCTCAGCAAATTTTTCATACAATTTTTCATATTCCTTCGGATACAATGCCTCAATAAAATCTATTCCTGCCATACCTTTCGAAAGTCTATGATAAAGTGTTTTTATAACAGATTCTTTTTGAATTTTTGCAATGATCTTATTTTTGGTCCTTATATTTTTTTGAAATCCTGAGTTTATGTAATCAGTCAATTGAACATTCATTTTGTTGTAAAATTGTAGAAGGAGTTCTATATGTTAAAAAGTAAGCATCAATTATTTCAAATACTCATTAACAATCATAATAAAGGTTTACCTATTACATTCCAGAAATTTGAATTCGATGTAATATTAATATTCTCTGACTCATAGTTTTTGAGATATGAATTGAATGATTCACAAATATTGTTTGTTCTTTGAATAGTACCATAAACAGAAAAGTTCTTCGGTTTGACCTAAAAATTTGATAAAAATTATTAAGTCACATAAGGAAAGATTTAAGTTAACAAAATTTAAACCTTTTGCATCCATTGATTTTCAAAATATTTAAAAAACTTTTTATACTCGCTCTGAGTATAATGAGATTTTAACACAATGTAGGTTTCTTTAATCATTTCTGGTGGAAGCATAGCAAGGCACTGTAATTTTCTTAAGAGAGTAGTGTTAGGAGTATTGCAAAATTGTTTCATCTTTCTAAAAAGACACTGTAATATAAAATAAGTGTAATTAAAAAATTTTGAGCTACACATTTAGACATTACTTGGCCAAGATGAAAGTGGCATGGTGATAGTTTAATATCAGGATAAATTTCTAAAGCTGCTTTTCTAGGAGCAGATTCAAAATCTAACACAAGTTCGTCAAATGAAATACCGAGGTCTTTTAGATGTGTAAATACATCTAAATATGCAGTGACATTTTTTCGTTCCATAAAAATAAAGATTGTTGCAAAAGCCTTTAAGAATTAACAATAAATTTTAAAAATAATTCAAATAAAATGAATAAAATGATTTTGTCTCACGTGTTTTCCAATATTAAAGTGAAAGATCATTAGCTGATGGAAAAAAGATGGAAAGAAGCGAAACGTTGAGTCACAATAAGCTGTTACTTTTTCTTCTAAACGCAAAATTTTTTCTAAAATTTTTTGTGAATAGAGTGCAATGCTTCTTCCTCCACCATCATTTAATGGGGTAATTTGATGAACGAATGTGTCTTCATTTAAGCAAAATTGCTCGTTAGAGCTTATACAATCAATTTGCTCTAAAATATCATTTATTGATGTTGGATTTTTTGGTAAATCACAATTTTCCCGCCTCCAATTTTGCATTGAACCTCTAATACTGGGATATGTGACAATGATATTCTCTAATTTAGGCTTAAATCTAAAAACAACATTTACTCATTTGGAGATCTTTTGCGAAGATAAAAAAAATACTCACTCCATGTATGTTTTATCAAATATATTCTTAAGTGAAGATCCAACAGTTTTACTTCTTTTACGAAGTTCTTGATACAGCTCAAACTTAGCAATTAATGCTTTTGTTGTAATCAAATGATCTTTATGAATTTCATGTTCGGATGTATCATAAAATAAACCATTTTCAATAGTTCCTTTTGCAGAACAATCCGCGAAATAACAATTAACATATATTTTACTGTTTTTCTTTTCTTTAATCAAATAAATTGCGTCCTTAATAGGAACATAAAACACTTCTGAGTTCTTTCTCAATCCTTGTATATTTTCTATATTCATTTTAATTTGGTTAACTTTAAATTTCAAAATAAAAATTTAGCAAAAGAGACAAATTCTCAATATTTCTCTCAATTATTCTCTCAATCACATACACACATACAAATTAAAACACATCGCGCGAATATAACATTTGTTGTTTAACCAAAGGCAAATAATTCCACTCATATTTCTAGGTGGAATTATTGTTCAACCGAAGGCAAATAATTCCACTCATATTTCTAGGTGGAATTATTGTTCAACCGAAGGCAAATAATTCCACTCATATTTCTAGGTGGAATTATTACTCAACCGAAGGCAAATAATTCCACTCATATTTCTAGGTGGAATTATTACTCAACCGAAGGCAAATAATTAAAATAAAAAATTTTCTGTGGAATTATTACTCAACTGAAAGCAAATAATTCCACTTACAAGTATAGGTGGAATTATTTGCATCGAGTTTGTGGAATTATTGTTCATTTTGGCTGTGGAATTATTTGCCGTGGGTGTTATTGCTCACCCCCCAATCAAGATTACAATCAGACGACTGTTTATTTGCTCGAGCCAACAATAATGGGTAAAGACAAAAGGAGAGAAGATTTAAAAGCTCATTTTGGGACGGAATGCTTGATTTTCGTGTGCGCTTTCAAAACAACAAGGCAGGCAGGCGATGAGAGAAAAGAAAACAAAATAATTTCATTTTGATCTAGATGGTAACGAAAATCCATTTCATTTACAACCATTTCATGTCATTTTGCATGTCAATTGCTCTTGCCATTGTGTGTGTTCCATTTCATCACTCGTTGTACTTGCTTTATTTTTTGGAGACCTCAAAATGATTTTTTGTCATGACATAATAGAGTGAATTTTATCGAAATAAAATTTTGGCTAAAAATAAAAGTAACTTCAGTGCTTATGCGACTGTAAATTTCAATGGATGAGCTTTGTAAACACATAATTGAGTTCACTTTGATAAGTCATTGAAGTTAATTGCTGTTATTTTAAGAGACGGGATGTGACAGATGAGTAGATTTCTTACATAAAAAATAAATCTTTTGAGTTTTCTGCAAGTTATCCATTCATCCAGTTGCTGTTGTTGACGTGATCATAGAACAATGAATAGAGATATTCTCGTGTTATCGATTATGTTCATTGTGCTGATTTGTGTGCATTTAAGTGAGGAACAGTCGAAAATAGCTAAAGCATTTGATGATTTGCAAATTGAATTTGTGAAATTGGGATTAATTATCAATGATCTATTGAAAGAATTGACTGGAATGGATTTGACAGTAATTAGAAAATTTAATTTAAGTTTTTCATTTCAAATTAAAATGAATTTTTTACAGCAATGGCTTGAATTGCTTCCTGGAAAAGGCGAAAATATCTTAAAAATACAGGAACTCTTTTTCACTTTATTAAATCAACTTGGAGCAACATTAGGCGGTGGTGGAGGCGAATAAACAGCAGAAGGCACTCAACATTATCATGCGAGATCATCAGATAAAATTTTCAAATTAACTTGTTGTTCAGTTTGATGCTTAAAGCGCCAATTTTCTCTCAAAATTATGTTAAACGCTAATTAATAAATCTAAATAAAAACTAATTTAACCAATTCAATTCTGTTTTTGGACAAACGATGGCCATTAATGACAGTAAATTGACTTTAATTTCACATTCATTTCTCTCTCCCTGTGTCCGCCTAACGACAAACGCACCAAACACACACAAAAAATATGAATATCGAGTCTGTGAGACAATAACAGGAAATTATTATAAAAAGACTCTTTCGAGTATGGAAAAGTGACTCTCGTATCTACACAATAGGTTAATTAATTTAGTATCTATATGACTATCTAAAATCATGAGATATGAGACTAAAAAGTTTTTTTTACGTGAATAAATTTTTGGAACTAAATTTAGAAAATTTATTGCTATGTCAGGTTATTAGAACGCATTTTTCAAATTTTTCATTGGTCTTTTCTATAAAAATTTCAATTTTAAAAAATAACGATCATGAAAAATTTAAATTGTAACCGTCATTTGAAATTTAAATTTTTACATTCAAATTCATGTATTTTTCCAGACTAGGACACTCGAAAAAAAATCGCGAAAGATCTCAAAACATCGAAAAAAATCGCATAATTTTGATTTGACGAAATTCGCATTTTTCGTTGAATTGAATGATCTAATGTACACAGAAAAGTCTTTTGCCATCCCTTATTACCCTTTTTTAATAGAATATTACAGTTTAAGGCTGTATTTTAGCTAAAATTGAAAATTTATTTTTGTTTGTGTTCGAAAAATTTTTTTGAAAAATTTCGAAATTTGTAAACAAAGAAATCAATTTAAAATTTTGTTGATTTTCTCTTGATTTATCAATTGATTCTTCATCTAAACGTTTGATAAGTGTAAAACATATGATAATAGATGCTATTCTATAGTGAGACGAGTAAGAAAATGTTTTAAAATGACACAATTTAACAAAGATTGAAAGATCGCAAAAGATCGCAAAAAATTGTAAAAATTGTCGAGTGTTCTTGCCTAGGAATTTTTTCAATTTTTTAAATCATTCAGACAAAATAAAATTTTAAAACCAAAAAAATAAGCTAAAATAATATAAAATTTAAATTGAACTCTTTCTCTCTTATAACAATAGATTACTAGTGTGACCACCACTCCTTATGAAGTTAGCTTGCTAGCTATAATAATAATACCTCTCTACCTCTTGTGACTCCCGCCATAAAAAGTCATTTTACGCTTTTGTGAATAGGTGACAGTTATGCTATTGACATTTTCACGATTGAGTTACGAAGTAGTCATGCACAAATATTCGATCATAAATCTTCAACTACATGCTGAATGAGAATGAGAATGAGTGGTCGGTGGAAGGGTTACATGACTAAATGCATAAATTATCCATTCTAATTCCCTTCTAAAAGGACAATTTCACTTCATTACACATGTTGTTTCAGTAACTATTGAATATAAATTCAATTTTTATTTTTATTATTTATCAACAACTGTTTTGTGATTAAAGTCATGTCATAAATCTATAATATAGCAAAAGAGTTAAATTCTTTTCTTTTTTCTAAAGCTCAATAAACATAAAACATGTATGAAAGCGCAAGCAACAACAACAGAGCACACACATATGTGCACACTCTGGAAACATAAAAAAATTCTTTAATAACCAAAGCGTAAAATTGTTGTTTCTACATATTTTTATGAAAAGAAAAGTCTTGGTGGTTTTTTTGAAAGTTATTTAAATACTTTTTTATGTACTTTATGTAAATTCATGTTTTCTAATAAAGTTTCTTGTGCCAACAACAGCTGGGACACTATTCAAAGATTGTTTGTGTGTGGTTGTTTAATTACAAAGCACCCAGAAGCAACAAATGAATTTATTGCTCGAGGCAGGTGCAAAATGAGAAAAATTAAATCTGAAAATTGTTATTATAACTTATAAAGAAGAATTTTATTATTAAAGACAAGATGGAGTTAATTAGTGAAGCATTAGTTAGTTTTATTAGAAGATTATTGAAATTTTTGGTTAACAAAGTAAAGAGCTGTAAATTTTGTTTTAACTTTATTTAAAAGCAATTTGAAATTTGTAAAATTTTCTATTTAATAGTTTTAAAATTTTTAAAAATTTAAAATTAAAAATATCGTTAAATAAGAAAATTATAAAAATTTTACTGGTTCATTCAAAATTTAGTTACCATTTTTCCTCGAAAATAAAAAATGTTATGTAAAATCTTGTTTTAATTTTTTTATCGTCATTAAAAATGCTACAACCTCATTTCATCTTATATTAAATCTTCAACTTTATAATAGTGTCATAATCTTGATTTTCATCACACACACTTAAAATTTCTACTCACAAGCAAACTTTAATAAAAATTTTCCATTTGTAAAACGCATATTAAATATGAGTGCAAACACACGTTTGAGTTAAAAAATATTACTACATTTTCGCATTGTGATATCGTGACAAAAAGATAGCAAAGAAAGAAGTTAATAAATAAGTAAGTGAGTGAATAAGTGCCTAAGCAGGCGAGGAAGAAATTTAGAAAAAAATGATTGGTGCGAGGAAGTTTTTGCTTATTTATGAACTCTATTCTTAACAAGAAATTAAATATGAAAACGGGTTAAATTATAGTTGTGCGCAAACTATTATTTATTGACTTTCGAAGAACTAAAATCAACAACAAAAAAATGTACACAAGTTTTCTATCATCAACCCTTCCTCCATCTGCCACCTTCTACACTACATACTGTGTGGAAACACATAAAATTTCCAAAAAAAACTAACAAAGGCGAGCTAGCTAGTGAGAGAGAAAAAAAAATGTCAAATGGTGGAAACCAATCAAACTTTCATACAATTTTTATGGAAAACTTTTTTTTCGTCAGCTTGCTATAGCGTGTTTTAGTTTTAACCCTTTTTTACTTTCTCATAACAGCCACGCATAATGTCGCGCACACATTGTATATATATAGTATGGCTACGAGTAAAATATGGATGGCATGAAAGATTATTGTCAATTCATACTGCGGGAAATCTATAATAATAATATTGTTTATTTCAACAGTTAAGGGCAATTTCCACAATTTCCTCGCCACACAAAAAGAAACATAAGAAATTTTTTTTATATTTTCGTCACGAGTAAAATTCGTATAATGATTTGGTGACTTAGCGTAACAGTGTTTACTCTTTTTTCAGTTGTTATGAGACTCGATTTGTCATAATTCACATGCACAATAATGTGCTCAAAGAAACGTAAACATGTGCAATTTCTCTCTTCACTTTGAGTTTATATTTAGCTAAGACTTTGTGTCGTTTATACAGCTTTGACATGATTTTTTACTTCCTTGGTGAGAAATCAATTTTTTTATTGAACCCTGGGGGGACGGACAGAATTTTTAGACGTTAATTTTCAAATAAAATTTTTACGAAGATTTGCGTGCTGAAGGCGCACACTGCAAGAATAATATTCAAATGAAAAACGACCGTTATTTTAAATTTCTTTATTAAATTCTTAGAAGAATAAAAAAATTGTACGTTATTTTTAATGCATGCATAAGCATTGCGTCTATGTGGAAAACGCTGATGTAGTTCAAGCTTAGTACGAAATTTAAAAAAAATTGAAATTATGATGTTCACTGTAGAGAAGCAGTGTTCAACAGTTAAGTCGACTTGCGTTAAAATAACATCTTTAAATGTTTCCCTAAACTTTAAAGTATCAATTGACTCTGTCTCTGATGAGAGTTTTCCAAATCCAAATTCTATACTTAGAATAAAATTGCTCATCTCAATTGACAAACTCCATGTTTCTGGATTATTTCTTCCATATTCAAAAAATTTTGACTTACATCTATCACATGTAATTTTTGCAGAAACAACTTCCATAATTTTGCTCAATACTTGTTTTGAAAACGGTTCGCCATGTAAATTCAATAGGAAAAAAGTCTTCAAAATTTTCAAGTGTTTCAGATAAAGGAAGTGTTTCAATCAAGTTAGAGATGCTATCGTCACAAAGTTCTTTGTTTCGTAATTTCATAAAATGATTTTGTGCACCGACACCTCCAGAACAGAATGAATAAAACTCTTTCCCATTTTGTTTTTTTTTTAAAAATAAACAATTGTAAACAATGAACATATAATAAGACAGAAAATTAGAAGTCTTACAGATTAACGGTTTTATTTGAAAATCAAAGATGTGCACCAAATTTAAGTGGTGCGCGTTATTGGTACTTAATTTGAATTAAGTACCAATAACGGTCTGTCCGTTCCCCCAGGTATTGAACGATATAAAAAGATTGTTTGTATTTTGTTTCGCAGAAAATTGCTTTTTTAAAATTTGATAAAAATAAAGAGAAACGTTTACAAAAAATTTATTCAAAGATATTTTTTTTATTTAAATAAATCAAAAAATAATTTAAATCAAAGCATTTTTGAATAGAAAAAAACATGAATGCAAAAAAATGTCAAAAAATTACATTAAATTTAAAACAACCAACTAAAAGTAATTTCGCATTCGAAATAAATAAATCTAAATATTAAAAGTGTTAAAGTTAAAAATAATTTTACAATTTTTAATCAAATTTCTCATCATTAGCAAATTTTAGGATTCGAATTTGCATGCACATTTTACTTGATATTTTTTGTCAAGTTGACTTACACAAAAAATATTTTTTATTCATTCAGATTTTATTTATTTCATTTGAAATTCAGCTAATTTCTATGAAAGTCAATGATTTTTTAATTTACTATGTATTTTAATTAAATAAAATTTAGAGTTCGGCACTTGATGCATGCATGCAAGTTGACTTATACAAAAATGTCTCTACTTTGTTTATATTTTATTAAAATTGTTCAAAGTTTATGCAGTTTTATTTGAAAGTTAATTATTCTTAAATTTAAAAAGTTTTGACCAAATTAAAATTTAACCAGAATGAATTAGAGACACTTTTGTGTAAGTCAACTTGAAATCAACTTGACAAAAAATATGCGCATATCAAGTAAAATATGCATGCAATTCAGAATCCTAGTGAATTTATTTACAAATAGTTATGAAATAAGTCCAAAATTTTCTTTAATATTTTTAATTTCATGTCAGTCCTTCAATATGAAATTTTTATTTATTTAAATTATTTTAGAATTTAAAATTCATCTTTAATTGCAATTAAAATTTTTGTGTTTAAATTTTGCTCAAAATTTCTTTTTCTTATCAGATTCAAAGAAATTTAAGTTCAACACTTTTCTAATAACAATTCACCTTGTATTAACTAAATATTAATGTTAGAAAAGCAAATAATAATAAATCAAAAAACCCTTTTATTTTTACTATTCGAAAATCAACAAACAAAATAACTTTTACTCAAGCACAAAACTTTAATTGAAGAAAAAAAGAAATTATTTTTTATTAATATTCAAAAACAATGCTGTCATAAAAAATCTGAATATTTATGATTGCAATGAAAAAATAAAAAAATGTTTGTTAGAAATGCTCATCATTCATCAACGCAAAATTATTGTAATTTCATAAGAAAAAATATCGATAGAGAGGGTGAAAGAAAAGTTCACCACAAAATATAATTTTCGCAATTTCTGCAATTCAAATCATTGAAGCATGAACCAATTTGGCCCAAGACCAAAAGTAAGTGAGTAGCACATTGTCGCTGACAGTTCGTGTGTTTGAATGTTGTGTTAGTTTTATTTTTTGCGGGAGTCATCAGATGACGAATTGTTTCGCATGATTGGTGACCCCTCACATCACTAACAGCACATCGTCAATAAGCAAATTAAAGAGAGTCAAATAGCGACATTGTATATTGCGCCGTCACAAGCAGAAGAGTCGATAGTTGAAGGCAATAAAACAATTCTGTGCCCATTTATATAAATTTCCTGAGAGCTGCTGGACGAAGAAATTAATTGAGCGTAAACGAGAGAATAAAACTAGTTAAAATTGTTTGTGTCGATAAATGTTTTGGATAATTTTCGGTCAAGTTGCAATCGAAACAAATATAGAAAAAAACAAACTTTGTTCATACACTAAATTGCTTGCCTCCCTAGTGTGACATAAATAACAATATTTTGATCATTTTCACATTTACAAAGCCATTAATTTGACAACTTGCATCCTTTATCGCATCTTTAGAGATAAAAATTTAATTGAATTGAAAAAAGAAGAATGCACCCTCTCTCTTGATAATTACAAATTTATATTGAAAAGTCAGCAAATAATGACAATCGCTTCAATTAAATCGATGAATTAAAAATTTATATAACTGCATTAACTGAAATATCTCAAGTGTACATCTCTAATGGATTCCCAGAAATTTTGATCTTTTTTATTTTTTTGGTTTTCTCAATTGACGAAAGAAAATTGATTTTTTAGTTCAATTAATAAAAATTTTAAGTTGAAAAATAACGTATAAAATTAGTTTAAATATTAAGAATATTCACGAATAAAAAATAGCTACCTAGAAAAAATTGACAAAAATAGCTATTTGATAACGAAAAAGCACTCGAAAAATTACAAATAATGAGAAAACAGAGAAATAGAGATAGTTTACTCATGAATTATGAATCAAATAATTAGTTTACAACTTTCAAAAGAAGGGTAAAAATTAAAAATTAGTTATATCCAAGGTGATGACATTTAAACGTAAATTTTAAACTACTTATAGGTATTTTAAAAGTTACTCAACAAAAAATGCATTAAACTTAACCTTATATTTGGATCCAGGGGCCTCAACTGATTCTTATTTCCCCTAATTGAAATGGCGTGCTTGTCGTTTCTCTTAACTGACCGTTAAAAAGTTCGTTACAAAAATTAGACTTTCTTCAAAATTGACAAATGTTGTTTATATAATTTAATAAATTCGATAACATTTACTCAACAATGTTTAAATATATTGAAATAATTGGGTTTAAAGCAGTAATTATAAATGAAAAGAAATAAATTAAAATTTTAGCGGGATTTTTTTTTCTCTAGGAGTATTTTTGTTTTTCGCAGCGAAACGCGCTCATTCAATTAAAATTTCGATTAATTTAACCGTCAAATTTTTGAGACCGCCTGGGTTTGTATAAAATTCTTTTTATTGTTTTGTTCAAATACATTAAATTTTCCAAAAGAAATTAAGATTTCGAAAGTAGCATCAAAAATCAATTTCAATGCTTTAACCTTTATTTATCACTTTAACATTCCTAAATGTTCTAATCAGACCACATACGAATAAAACTAAAAATAATAACCAAAAGAAATCATTTCTTCAATTAAGTGACAAAACATTTTTGGGACTAATCAGAATAGATTAAAGGTTCATTCATAGTCATATATGATATTAATCTACAGTGTAAATGAGAACAGGCAGTTGAAATTTATAATGAAGCACATATGAGAAAAAGTGATCACAGTGAGATGATAAGGCGAGACAAATTTAAATAAAAAACACACAGAACGGGTGTTAAAAAGTATCAAGTTCTCATCTCATGAAGTTCAAACTTATGAGAGCGACAGAAAACAAGAAAGTCATAAATTTGACTGATAAATTAGAAAAGACAATT
This sequence comes from Polypedilum vanderplanki, assembly GCA_018290095.1. Classification (NCBI taxonomy): domain Eukaryota; kingdom Metazoa; phylum Arthropoda; class Insecta; order Diptera; family Chironomidae; genus Polypedilum; species Polypedilum vanderplanki. Next base: position 25,067,473 of record CM031381.1, on the reverse strand, counting down.
TCATTGAGTTCTGTGCTGTCGTTTTCAATGAATTTGATATCAAGAGTGCCTCGGCCTTCATTTCAGCTTCTGTTTTATTGTAATTCTCTTTGCCTCTCTGCTGCTGCTTCTTCTACTGGCTGACTGCTCGATAACGACAATTAAAACTCAATGAAGCGCATCATCGAAAAAATATGTCGTATTTCGAATTAATTTTATTGTGTGCGTCTCACTCTGTTTCTTCTATATTTTTTTTCAAAAGAAAGCACAACAAGATTGTTGAATGAAATAATAAAATAATTTTTATAACAGAAAAAAATAAACCTGAAAATGAGAGGGAAATAAAGAAGAAGAAAGGAGAAAAAAATTAATATTCAAATATTGGTTAAAAGAAGTTTTTGTGTGGTCTGAATTAAAGCCAATTTTAAATCTCATGCTTCTTCTCTCCTCTCTGACTTTCTTTTATAGTACCTTTAACTCGCACTGACCACAGTCAGCGCCAACTATAAACTCACTCTCCGTGCCTCATTTCATGGCGTTTAATTAACTTTCAGTTTATTATTTAAAACGAATTAATTAAAAAACATATACACATATAATATGAAGCGCAAGATTTTTTCATATGATGATTTCTTTCTTTATACATTTATGAAAAATCTGCCTCTTTATTATTATTATTATGATCATCATAAATGAAGGGCTGGGAACGCATTAAAGCGTGTAATTATTGATCTTTTATTAAAAATTAAAAACTGTTGTAAAAATTTCAAATTAAAAAACGTCGTTAAATATGAAATGTTATAATTCTGTTAAATTAAAATTTGAAATCAAGTAAATTTCAAAAAATTTAAACCCGGTAAAATTGATATTTTAAACTTTGAAATTTAGTGAAAAATAAAATTAATCGACCCTTTCAAAAAAAACACTACTACATTCCTCACATGGAGTGAGATTCTGTTCCAAGCAATTATTTTTCCCTTTTTAATATTAGGGTAAAATATCTATTTATTGACCTAATATAATTATTGACCTATTTAAAATTTGATCATTTCTCAATATAACTCACTAAATCATTCCTCAAATGACTTTAAATCATTGCAAATCCCATTTAAAACATTTATAACACACAATATTTTTTCTATTAGCTGTAATTTGAATGAAAATCTCGATTTTTCATGTTTTTAAAATTTTTTGGCAAAAGTAGGTCGAAAACAAATTCAATTATTAAACACTTTTATGCTTTGTTTCTTTTCATTATCTCTCTTTAACAATATCCAAATACTCAAAATATTATATTTTAGTAGCACTCGCGAGTAATTAACACTGTTTATAATGCTAAATAATGCAAAAATATACAGATATATATTTATTGACCTAAAATAATCTATTTTATTGACCTATTTGTTTACATTTTTTGCGGCAAAAATGCGCTTTCGAAATTTCGAAAATTCGTAAACAAGAAAATTGCGTTTCAATTTAAAATAATTTTTGTATAATTATTTCAAAATTTCATCTCTAGCAAATTAAAAATTCAGTAGTGAAATATGTTAGTAGTAGAAATGAGTAAAGAAAAGAGTGAAAATGAAAAACAGTGGAGTGTTTAGTGCAAAATAGAATTTAGGTCCAATAATTAAAGTTACAAATAGAGTCAATAAATAGATTTCGTAGGTCAATAATTAGATTCCGAATTTGAATCGAAATTGTGACTTAATTACTCACTGTGGAAGTTTATACAGTGTTTTTAAATGAAAGAACATGATAAACTACATACAAAATGTTGATCAGAAATGAAATCGGACAATTAGTAAAGGTGAAATTGCAGTTCAAAGAATTTTTCAGAAATATCCATGATACTAGATATTTTAACCTAAATTTTACTCGAAAAATAAAATAAAGACACGAAAACCTGCTTAATTTCAATTTATCGAATAAATATATTTTTTAATTCGCCAAATATCAACAGAGAAAAAATGGAAATTCTTGATTAATTATTATTTTTTAATTTTTCATTTATTGGTCTTTGAGCCTGTGAACGTGTATGGAGAGTGTAATATTGATGGAGACAATTATCGACATACATTGCGAGATAATGAAATCCATTGATTGGCAATAAAAACAGCTCAGAGTAATAGCGAAAATTTTTTTCCATATGAGTGAATTTTTTCTCATATTTGGCATATCAATTGATTAGAATCTCTTGACATATCTGATCGACGACAAATCATCAAACTTTATTACAAATAGCAGCCAAACATCAACTTTCTGAACGAAAATTTATTATTTGCCTTAATGCATGGCACACATCACACACACAACACATACATGCTGCTGCTAATATTTCTGCTACTAAGGGATGATTTCAATATTGTGCTTTCATATATGTGCGTAATCGTAAACATCATTATTTTATGAATGTAAATCTCTCGCGAAAGCGCGATTGTGTTTCGGTCACAGTGATTCATAAACTCATACATGCATGAATTTTCTTTCTTTATTGGGCATAAACATCATGGATTAGAAATTCATCAAAAATTCAAGACATGAATATTTTTCTTTCTTCCTCTTGTTTTCTAGCAATTTTCTTGTTATTTTATTTTCTCCCTTGCGAATTATATGAAAATGAAAGTCTTGAATATATTTAAAAAATTTTATTTTAACTGAAATTTAATAATTAAAATTTGAAACACTCATTAAAAAGATAAATTTATTTTTAGTTCTTTAATTTACTTAAAATTATAAAAAATTTTTTGAACAGAAATTTATATTGTTATTTTTTGAATTTAAAAAACGTTAAATAAAAAATTAAAAAAAAACAGTTAAAAATGAACAAAATTTCAAACATAAATAAAAAATAAAAAATTGACTCTTCTTCCCTTCTTCTTCCCATATTTATTAATATAATAAAAGTTTTATTCCACGCATGATTTCCTTAGAACTGATTTAAAATTGTACTGTGCCTTTTGACGACCCCCAAAAATGTTCATTCTGTTCTGTTCAAGAAAAATAACAAATTTCATGTTAATCGTCTTTTGTAAAGCAAATTTGCAGTGATTCGTTTCCTTTTCTTTTCTCTTCTCTTGCTGACATAGTAATTTTTCTTTAATTCTCACATCATCAACAACAATCCTTTTTTACCTTCTTGACATTTTATTCAATGAATATTCCTCATGTGAATATTTGCTCCATATATATTCGGCATATTCAAATATAAAAATGACAGAATTAAACGATTTAATATTTTGTAGGCGCACCATAAATTATTGAAAAAACATCTTCATCTTTCATCACGTTATTAGTTCAGTCGTTCGAAGCTCTTGGTAATGGTCACAT
>CM031381.1:24974444-25064103 GCA_018290095.1 Polypedilum vanderplanki | reverse complement strand
ATTTTTTCGCCGTTGGTGGCGCTATAGTCGCTTTACCTTGATATGTCGCGTGTGACAAATGAAGTGTCGCGCAACAAAAAATTTGAAATTGAAAAATACCATTTAACAGATTGAAATAAACGTCTGATGACAATTTAAAACTGATATCGGAAATGCTGCGCTGAACAAATGTAAACAATCAGTTTAAGTGAATTTTGCGAAAAATTTATTATAAAATGAAAATTATTTTAAAGTGCTGATAATTATAATAGTTTGTTACAAAACTATTTTAAGTGGAAAAAAAAGTAAAGAAGTGGAAAATATTCAATTTAATGAAGAATTAAAGATTAATAGTGGTGAAAATGATAATTAAAAGATTGTAAAAATTATAAATGAAATAAATTGTGAAATAATTGAAAGTAAATAAAGTGATTAAAGAGTTGATTTCAAGAAGTGAAGGTAGGTTGGCAATATAATATATTATATACTCTCTCTATCTTGATTACAAAAGATTTATCATGTCTGAAACATCAACTCAACAAAAGCGACAACTGGAGAAGGAACGACAAGTCCGCCAGCTAAACTGCAAAACGAAGATGAGGTAAGTCCGTTCGTCTGGCTAAGCGCAAACAAGAAAATCTGAAGAAGAAAAACTTGCAATCCAACTAAGGATCGCGAGCGTAAGGCGACAGCTGCTCAAAACCGAAATGAAAACGAACAAAATTCTCACCTTCATCAAATCATATGCCAGGTGTAGAATACTTTAACAATCCTCGCCGCTTCGTAGTTAGGTGGAATCCATAGAAATTTGGAACAGAGGATGTTTTTAAATTGATAATGTCATTTCAATTTCATAAATAAAGGCTCTTATATTTCATTCCAAATAAGTCGTCTTTATTTACAATAAACCATGAAAACTTCTTCAAGTCACAAGTGCAATACTAACTGATTTATACCAGTGCGAGCGAAGCTCGTACTTTCATATGACTCGACCGTAGGGCGAGCATATAGGTTGAGCGGAGCCATATGACGTTTGACGAAGTCGAATACTACATCTGATCTATACCAAGTGCGAGCGAAGTCGTACGAGTAGATCTACATCAAAGTGCGAGCGAAGCTCGAACTAAGTTCGTAGACGAGCGAAGCTCGTACGAGTCACTAATCTACACCAAGTGCAGGCGAAGCTCGTACTTCATATGACTCGACCGTAGGGCGAGCATATAGGTTGAGCGGAGCTCACGACGTTTGACGAAGTCGAACGTCCAAACAATCCAAAAAACTGATCTATACCAAGTGCGAGCGAAGCTCGTACGAGTCACTAATCTACACCAAGTGCGAGCGAAGCTCGTACTTTCATATGACTCGACCGTAGGGCGAGCATACAGGTGGGACGGAGCTCACGACGTTTGACGAAGTCGAACGTCCACACAATCCAAAAATTGATCTACATCAAGTGCGAGACGAAGCTCGTACGAGTCACTGATCACAGTGGGGGACTGACGAGTACATGATCTATACCAAGTGCGAGCGAAGCTCGTACGAGTCACTGATCACACCAAGTGGCGAGCGAAGCTCGTACGAGTCACTGATCTATACCAAGTGCGAGCGATATACGAGTCACTGATCTATTAATAAACCAGTGCGAGCGAAGCTCGTACTTTCATATGACTCGACCGTAGGGCGAGCATAATAGGTTAAGCGGAGCTCACGACGTTTGACGAAGTCGAACGTCCAAACAATCCAAATGATTACCAGTGCGAGCGAAGCTCGTACGAGTCACTATTCAGTTACGCTTACTGATCTATATCGAAGATACAAACAAAATGGAATAATCTAAAAATAATCTAAAAAAATGATTAATTCATCAGACTTTTCATATGGATGGAAATCAAATTTTTACATACAAAACAAAAAGAAGAAAATAATGATACAATTAAAAAACTTTTAAAAACCAACGTTTTACTTGCCAACTAAAAAGAATAAAATAATTTTTCCAGGCCCCTCTCAGAGTTTTCTTGTGAATTGACAAGCAAATGGTGACAGATTCTATGACTATATTGATGGACCCAAAACGAAAACGTTGGGCGCATATTACATTACATTTGAAATTTATAATTTGCTTGATATAAATGTACACAAATATAAATTATATAACAAATTATAGCATATCGCCTTGTGAATCTGTATTTGAGTGTGAAATCACTAATGAATAAACCTGTGAAATTGTTCTATTGAACTCTCTATGTAATTAACTGTATTAGTCGTAGATTGTTCTCAACCCTTGACAAGAATAAAATAATATGATTTCGCAATATCGAATATATGTATCACGACATACACTTGAGGTTAATTACTAACACATCTTTGCATATCTTCTAACACAAATTTATGCCTTTATCTCTTACAAAACTTGTTCTATATTTTATTCTAACACGCTCTTTTTGGATCTCTCCTTTACCCTGTTAATCCTAATACAATAATAAAATATGCGTTATATTTCTAACTACTTCTCAATCCAAATAGATTTCCTATAATATAATGTATAAAAATCATAATATAAGTTCATATATTGAGCATATTATAAAATTTCAAATGTAATGTAATATGCGCCCAACGTTTTTCGTTGGGTCCATCATAATAGTCATAGAATCTGTCACCATTTGCTTGTCAAATCACAAGAAAACTCTGAGTAGGGGCCTGAAAATTATTTTTATTCTTTTAGTTGGCAAGTTAAAACGTTGGTTTTTAAAAGTTTTTTTAATTGTATCTCGTTAATCAATAGCTATTTTGTCAATTTTTCTAGGTAGCTATTTTTATTCGTGAATATTCTTAATATTTAAACTAATTTTATACGTTATTTTTCACTTAAAATTTTTATTAATTGAAAAAAAAAAAAATCAATTTTCTTTCGTCATTGAGAAAAACCAAAAAAATAAAAAAGATCATAAATTTCTGGAATCCATTAGAGATGTAACACTGAGATATTTCAGTTAATGCGTTATATAAATTTTTTAATTCATCGATTTAATTGAAGCGATTCATTTTTGCTGACTTTCAATATAAATTTGTAATTATCAAGAGAGAGGGTGCATTCTTCTTTTTTTCAATTCAATTAAATTTTATCTCTAAAGATGCAATAAAGGATCAAGTTGTCAATTAATGGCTTATGTTATAATGTTGAAAATGATCAAAATATGTTATTAGTCACTAGGGAGGCAACAATTTAGTGTATGAACAAAGTTTGTTTTTTTCTATAATTTGTTTCGATTGCAACTTGACCGAAAATTATCCAACGAAAATATCTATTGAAATACTGCTCAAATCATGACAAAGTGTGTATTAAAATGCATTGTCATCGGGTTCTGAGTTATATATAAAATTTCAGAGCTCTAGCTAATCAGGAAGTGGGTTAAAATTGAGTTACAAAATTTTGCCCGGAAGGACAAAAACAAACAAACAAACAAACAAACAAACAGACAGACAAGAAAGTAAGTTGAGTAAAACGTTGGAAAAAAAGCACTCGAAAAATTACAAATAATGAGAAAACAGAGAAATAGAGATAGCTTACTCATGAATTATGAATCAAATAATTAGTTTACAACTTTCAAAAGAGGGGTAAAATTTAAAAATTAAAAAAAAAATTTTTTTGAAATGGACTTTTTTTAAAATGACTTCAGTTTTAAAACGATTACACGAGGATATTCAGATCTTTTAGATTTTCATTTCTTATACTCATAGCTTTCTTTTAAGCTATCAATAAAATTTTTAAAGTCTTTAATTAAAGAGAAAATCACGATATCAAAAATATCAAAGAATATCAAAAAATATCAAAAGAGTTCTCAGGCCTTGGTTCAAATACATTAAATTTTCCAAAAGAAATTAAGATTTCGAAAGTAGCATCAAAAATCAATTTCAATGCTTTAACCTTTATTTATCCCTTTAACATTCCTAAATGTTCTAATCAGACCACATACGAATAAAACTAATAATAATAATAACCAAAAGGAAATCATTTCTTCAATTAAGTGACAAAACATTTTTGGGACTAATCAGAATAGATTAAAGGTTCATTCATAGTCATATATGATATTAATCTACAGTGTAAATGAGAACAGGCAGTTGAAATTTATAATGAAGCACATATGAGAAAAAGTGATCACAGTGAGATGATAAGGCGAGACAAAATTTAAATAAAAACACACAGAACGGGTGTTAAAAAGTATCAAGTTCTCATCTCATGAAGTTCAAACTTATGGAGAGCGACAGAAAACAAGAAAGTCATAAATTAGACTGATAAATTAGAAAAGACAATTTCTATGAGTTCTGTGCTGTCGTTTTCAATGAATTTGATATCAAGAGTGCCTCGGCCTTCATTTCAGCTTCTGTTTTATTGTAATTCTCTTTGCCTCTGCTGCTGCTGCTTCTTCTACTGGCTGACTGCTCGATAACGACAATTAAAACTCAATGAAGCGCATCATCGAAAAAATATGTCGTATTTCGAATTAATTTTATTGTGTGCGTCTCACTCTGTTTCTTCTATATTTTTTTTTCAAAAGAAAGCACAACAAGATTGTTGATGAGAAATAATAAAATAATTTTTATAACAGAAAAAAATAAACCTGAAAATGAGAGGGAAATAAAGAAGAAGAAAGGAGAAAAAAATTAATATTCAAATTTTTGGTTAAAAGAAGTTTTTGTGTGGTCTGAATTAAAGCCAATTTTAAATCTCATGCTTCTTCTCTCTCTCTGACTTCTTTTATTAGTACCTTTAACTCGCACTGACCACAGTCAGCGCCAAACTATAAACTCACTCTCCGAGCCTCATTTCATGGCGTTTAATTAATCTTTCAGTTTATTATTTAAAACGAATTAATTAAAAAACATATACACATATAATATGAAGCGCAAGATTTTTTCATATGATGATTTCTTTCTTTATACATTTATGAAAAATCTGCCTCTTTATTATTATTATTATGATCATCATAAATGAAGGGCTGGGAACGCATTAAAGCGTGTAATTATTGATCTTTTATTAAAAAATTAAAAACTGTTGTGAAAATTTTCAAATTAAAAAAAGTCGTTAAATATGAAATTTTATAATTCTGTTAAATTTAAAAATTTGAAATAAAGTAAATTTCAAAAAAGTTTAAACCCGGTAAAATTGATATTTTTAAACTTTGAAATTTAGTGAAAAATAAAATTAATCGACCCTTTCAAAAAAAGCACTACTACATTGCCTCACATGAAGTGAGATTCTGTTCCACGCAATTATTTTTTCCCTTTTTAATATTATACAATTTACCGAAAAATAAATAAAAGACACGAAAACCTGCTTAATTTTCAATTCATCGAATAAATATATTTTTTAATTCGCCAAATATCAACAGAGAGACATGGAAATTCTTGATTAATTTATTTTTAATTTTTCATTTATTGGTCTCTGAGCCTTGTGAACGTGTATGGAGAGTGTAATATTGATGGAGACAATTATCGACAGACATTGCGAGATAATGAAATCCATTGATTGGCAATAAAAACAGCTTAGAGTAATAGCGAAAATTTTTTTTCCATATGAGTGAATTTTTTCTCATATTTGGCATATCAATTGATTAGAATCTCTTGACATATCTGATCGACGACAAATCATCAAACTTTATTACAAATAGCAGCACAAACATCAACTTTCTTGAACGAAAATTTATTATTTGCCTTAATGGCATGGCACATCCATCCACACACAAACACACATGCTGCTGCTAATATTTCTGCTACTAAGGGATGATTTCAATATTGTGCTTTCATATATGTGCGTAATCGTAAACATCTTATTTTTATGAATGTAATCTCTCGCGATAAGCGCGATTGGTTTCGGTCACAGTGATTCATAAACTCATACATGCATGAATTTTCTTTCTTTATGTTGGGCATAAACATCATGGATTAGAAATTCATCAAAAATTCAAGACATGAATATTTTTCTTTCTTCCTCTTGTTTTCTAGCAATTTTTTGTTGTTATTTATTTTCCCCTTGCGATTAATGAAAATGAAAGTTCTTGAAATATTTTAAAAAATTTTTATTTTAACTGAAATTTATAATTTAAATTTGAAACACTCATTAAAAAGATCAAATTTATTTTTAATTCTTTAATTTACTTAAAATTATAAAAAAATTTTTTTGAACAGAAATTTATATTTGTTATTTTTTGAATTTAAAAAACTGTTAAAAAAAAATTAAAAAAAAACAGTTAAAAATGAACAAAATTTCAAACAATAAATAAAATAAAAAAATTGCCTCTTCCTCTTTCTTCTTCCCATTATTTTAATATAATAAAAGTTTTATTCCACGCATGATTTCCTTAGGACTGATTTAAAATTGTACTGTGCCTTTTGACGACCACCAAAAATGTTCATTCTGTTCTGTTCAAGAAAAATAACAAATTTCATGTTATCGTCTTTTGTAAATCAAATTTGCAGTGATTCGTTTCCTTTTCTTTTCTCTTCTCTTGCTGACCATAGTAATTTTTCTTTATATTTCTCATCATCATCAACAACAATCCCTTTTTTCCCTTCTTGACATTTTATTCAAGAATGATTTCCTCATGTGAATATTTGCTCCATATATATTCGGCATATTCAAATATAAAATGACAGAATTAAAGATTTAAATTTTGTAGGCGCACCATAAATTACTTGAAAAAATCTTCATTTATTTTCATCACGTTTTAGTGCGGTTCGAAGCTCTTTGATAATGGTCACATATATAGACTTTTGCTCTATGCGCTTACTGCCTATTAACAGACACCCAAAGTCGATATATTCTTCGTCAGTCACAATCGACAGCGGTAGCAAACTAAAAACAGAAAAAAGCAAAAATTGCGTAAAAAGATCTATCGATACGATGTGACTTAATGCTTGAGCAATTGTTAAATAGCGGCAACAGCAGAGAAATACTCGCACCCATCCTTTGATTTAAAGATTATTCTCTTTTTACCACTGTTGTCAGTCTTTATTTTTTGCGAAGCGGAAAGCATAATTTAAAAAATAAACACCATTTGTGGCTTCGCTTGAATATACACACATTAAAGAAGTGTAACACGCCTGCAAAATTAACATTAAAATTCCATGAGACTATTCGACTTTGTTTATGTGCTTTAATTGTTGGAAATAAAAAAATTTATTTTTCAAATCGCTCGCTCAATTATATTCTTGATCTCGTCCGGAAATTTGAATTCGATGAGATAAAAAGCGACAAAAAAATTGTGACTTTTTGTTGTTGTTAATTGTTGCATTGTTAAATGTCAGTTAAAAATTATGTGTAATAGTTAGATTGAATGAATGTATGACTATAAATAATTGATGATATCACTTTGACAAATTAGTTACGGAAAAAACTCTTTTTTGAATTATTATAGAAATTCAAATATGCAAAATTGATTTTACGCGTTGTGAATAAAAATTTACATTTTGTATTTATAAATTAAGTGTAATAAGATGTTGGCATTTGAAAGTGTGAAAAGATGAAAGAAAGCGACGAAAAGTACTTAATTTTTACATGAAGTGCACTTGCATAAAGACTTTTTCTTTATAGAAAGCACGAAGTACATAATGACTGAAAAACTTCTTTGATGTTCACTTTTTAGTGCATTTTTTACATTATAGTTAAAAAGGAAGCTTTATAGCTTTAATGCATTGTTGCATTTCACACTTTTTATTTGACAATGCATTGAAATTCAAAATATTCTTTTGTCAAATATAAAACTCAACTGGGCGAAGATTTTTCTATATAAATTTTTATTTTTATTGTTCTGAATGTGGTTTTTTTACAATAAATCAATACAGACAAAACTTTTAGTCAAACTTTCATATCTTTAAATCAATTATAAACTTCTTATCAAGTGATTATTTGCTTAACTAAAAAGTCAAGTTGACTTGAAATTAGAATTACTTGACTTTAGAACTTGATAATCAAGTTTACTTTATTAACATTTACTTGAATTCAAGTAAATTTCATATGATTTAATTTTAAGGTTCAGCACTTGCACGTGGACAGTCAAGTGTCGACGTCGGCAATTGTCAAGTAGTAATTCAAGTTGATTTACTCAAAAATGTCTCTAGTTTATTCAGATAAAATTTAATTTGGTTCAAATTTTGCAAATAAATATGAAAATCAATGATTCTTCAATTTATTAAAGTTTTGACCAAACTAAAATTTTATCAGAATAAACTGGAGACATTTTTGAGCAAATCAACTTGAATTGTTACTTGACAATTACAGACATTGACATTTGACTGTCCACGTGCAAGTGCTGAACCATATTTAATTTTAATTAAAATAATTTATTAGATTACCAACATTGTTTTGAATTTTATAATAAAATCTTTGCTTTGAGCTTACTAATCTGGTGATACCAAATCTTTAGGAATGTATAGGCCAATTATTTTAAAATAAATTTTTAACTACTTGATGTCAAGTTAATTTTAATTATAAATTCAAATTCTCATCTTCTGATTTTGTTTAAATTCTTTTGTCTTTTTTCTCACAATTTATCAATAAATTTTATTTTCTATTTACCATAAAATTTACCATATAATTAGTAGCTGTTTCTCTTTTTTCTACCTATAACTTCTTTCCTAATTAGCAAACAAATTCCCATTTTAGATCCATTCTGCATCATTTGTACTAAACAACATAACATTTATCTCACATTAAGAAATCTCAACAATTCTCAAGAATTTAATCATGATTGAAAAAAGAGCGAAACATTTCGAAAAACACTTTTGCTTAACTTAAAAAATGCACCAACAAATAAATATATGCAAATATATATCTTGACTTATGTGAAGAGGCGCGAATACATGTCGAACATTTATATGGAAGAAAGAATGGACCTTGGGGGTCTTCAAGGCACGCCATGTGCAATCTCACATAATTGTTTGTGAATCATATGCACACAAAAACGTTCTCTATTAACAGAGCAATAAAAAAAAGTCATTTGTCGTCGCTATTCCATGAGAAATGCATAAATAGCCAGAAGAAAAGACTGATCACTTATCAGGTCCCTGAAAGTAAAAAGTACACGAGAAGATTGCATTGTACCGATTATGTTCCTTCGAACAGCATTTTTATTGTTGTTGGATAATTTGTACTCAGACAATTGAGATAATTCATAAATTACGTCGATTTTTAAAGGCTTTTGCCATGATGTAATTGGTAATTTAAAATCAATTGCGTATGTAGAGAAATGAACCTGTAGAACGAGCCCATGATATAAATTATTCGCGATATGAAAGAAAAAACGAGAATTATTGACAGACACTTTGTTGTCAGAAAAAGAAATTGCGATATAACGCAGATGACGCCAATAAATTAAGCAATTATAAAGTCTTTATAAAGTTGCATTTTTTATATTTATTTATTTCTTTTTCCGTTTCGGAAACGTGTGAAAAAATGTAACGGTGAATTAATAACATTCGTCATGTGAAATTAAAGTTTCAAGTCAAAAAGAAAAAGTAGAATGAAATAAAAAATTGTCAATCGCAGTTTAATTTCTTTACCTCCGCACTATAAACTCAAATTGTTTGCCTTTACTTTACTTTTTTGCAGAAAAAGAGACAGTAAAAATATAAATGTATATTTCATTTTTATTTTATACATTTTGTCATGCTAGGCTATGGAGAATTATGATAGTGGCACTTTTAATCATTATTTTTTTTGTCAAAGTATTTTTTAACCAATTCAATGGTTCTTAATCAAATGTAATGACTGCGAATGGCAAGTACCAGCCTGTGAGTGGCACGCTCTCATTCTCGTTTGTAATTTTTACAACAGCGAATGGTAGTAGCAGCAAAAATATGCTAAGGAGAATTAATTATTTCGTGCTTGTTCACTTCTTTTATTATAATAATAATATCGCGAGAAATAATTTGATTAATTTGTTGTTTAGCAACTTTCCGGCAAATATTGTACATAGTAGTACTCTTAAAGTTTTGTCCTTCATTAATTTCTTTTCTCTTTGCTTCATTTCATTTATTATTTACAAAAAAAACATTTTTGAATTGAGACAACTTTTTACTGATTAAAAATTTTATTTTTTTTAGATAAGCTGCAATATAACTGATTGATTTTTGAGTTCAACCAAAAAAAATTTAATTGTTGATTCAGATAATAATTAAATTTTATAAAATATGAAACTTTATTCAAATTCAATTTCCAAAATGGCACACTTGTTAAAATTGTTGATAGAAAAAGTTAAACTTTTAAAGAACAATTTACAAGCTGCTTGTACAAGAAAGTACAACTTAGAAATTGTATGTAACATGTCGACTTGTTATTTTGTGGTGCACATTTTCTCCTAAGCGATTTGGATTCATCTACAATGAACAAATAAAAACTTTATCCAAGACGCAAACATTTTCACCACATTTCTCACCACGAAATTCTCACCAAAATTTTTTTTATTTTTAATTTAAATTCTGTAAAAAAATATTTAGCCATCACAGGAAAATATGCAATTAACACCTTCTGATAACTTTCTTAAATTTTTAATTAATTAGTTTTACAATTTAATATATTATAATTTATTTACTGCTTTCAATATAAAATGATTCAAAAATTCAAATTAATTATCTCAAAAATATTTTTTTTTAAAATGATAAAATAAAAAAAAATCAAAAATTAATATAACTATTTATACTCTAATAATAAATTATAGAAAACGAAAAATGTATCATAAAAATCATTATTTTAAAAAAAAATATTTTTGCAACAACTTAAGTGTTATCATTCATCAAAGGAATTTTGCGCAAGTGATCAATCATAAAACATAATTTGTCAATATTTCCGTATACAAATAGTTTCAAAAAAATATCAAAAAATCTCCCGTTTTGCCTGACACATTCTAAATCGCAATAAAAATCAAATCTCTTTGCAGAAAATATAAATTACGGAAATATAAAAAGAGACTTTTGAAAAATGCTAATGTTAATGAATGTGGTATTTACACACGACGTTGCTGCTTAAATTCCTGACCGGTTGTGAATGAATTCATCGTCGTCATCGAACAGCTCATTTTGTGGAGAAAAGTAGTTGTCATCGCTAATTGCCTTTGACTCATTCTCAAAATTGGTCATGTAAATTTCTTCATATAAAATTCATAACTGATTCCACTGAAATTTTTATAAAAAATTGCATAACACAAAAATTTAAGTTTCATTTCAGCACCTGCATAAGTTTTTTATTCATTTGAATGCTTTTTAAGGAAATAAAATTGTAGTTTCTTAAATGTCTAGCTAAAAATGCAATCAAAAAGTTTCAAATTCAAATTGACTGTAAAATATTTTCATTTTATGAAAGAATATACTACAAGAAATATTTTTATTTAAGTAAGTATCTCAAATTCAAAAATAGTGTGAAAAATTTCAATAAATGCATCATCAATCAAAAAAAAGCCAGCTCAAATTATTGCACAACTCACAAAAAGAAGAAAAGAAAAATAAAAGAAGCTTAAAAATCACAAATCGGTCGTTTCGGCATGATGAGATTGTCTATGATAATTTCTATCTGGAATAGTTTGGTAGTCTGAATTTTCTACGAGCTTACTTAGCTCATTGTGAAGTCTCGTGAGTGTATCTATGACTTCTGTGGACACTTTCTGGTATTTCTGTTGTAATTTCACTTTCTCTAAGGCACGCTGTGTATCGCCTAAGGCTTCCTCAATATTATTGGCTTCCATAAGTGCCTTTGCACGTGCATAATAACCATCGTAGTTGTTTGGCTTTATGGTAATTGCTGTAGATGCGCAACTAATTGATTCGGAAATTTCCTAAATCAAGTTAAAAGAAAATCATTAGTGGTTATGCACAAGTCAAACTATTTACCACAAACTTACATTCATTTTCCGCTTACATCGCGATAAATTGATCAAGAAATTAAAGCGCAATTGTTGGAAAGTATTATTATGTCCATACAGTTCATCTGCATCCTCATTACTTTCAGTCACAAGTTTATCGCAATTACTCGATGGAATTTTCTTTAGTGCATATTCATAACGATGACTAGCATCTTGTAATCGATTCTTACGGTAAAGCACATTTCCGTCTTCAAGTAGTTTATTAAGTAAAACAATCCTATAAAATCAAAATAAAAATTATGAATGAAAAAAAATCAAAAAGTTTAGTGCTCTTACATTATTTCAGGTTTACTCTGTGCAAGAAACCAGGTTGAACTGCCTAATTTGGCGCCATGCTTCAAAAACACTTGTACAACTTTAATATTTCGGCAAGCGATCGCTCTATCAATTGGTCGCATTCCCTTTTCATCAACATGCTCAATTTGTGCTCCATTTTCGAGAAGCATCTGAACAAGCTCGCCAGTTCCTTGGTATGCTGCCAAATCAAGCGGTGTTCGTTGATGATTATCTTGATGATGAATGTCTGCGTTGTGTTCAATTAGACTCTTTGCTGCCAACAATTTTCCACGTAAACATGCCCAACTTAAAGCACTCAAACCATCTTTATCAACTGTTCCATGATCTGCGCCTTTATTGAGCAACAATTCCATGATCCCAACATGACCCTCCTCAGCTGCAATCATCAATGCATTTCGCATGTTTTGGTCTTTCATCTCGATATCAGCTCGACTTTGAATTAACCGCTCGACAATATTCCAATGACCTTCTTTCACAGCAAGCAATAAAGCTGACATTCCCTTTCGATTTTTGTTATAATGATTTGCACCGCGCGATAATAAAAGGGAGACAGTTTCCGTATGACCATTTGAAGATGCAATAGTTAAAGAATTTTCACCAGTCACATAGTCAATTGCATCAATATCAAGTTCTGGCAGTGATAAGAGCAATTCTTCTACAATTGTTGTATTTCCTCGACTTGATGCAGCAACAAGAGCTTGCTTTGCAGCTTCAGTCAATGAAACATCATTACGGCTATCATGTTGAATCCATTCGCATGCTAAAAGATATTTGACTATATGACTATGACCATTAAGAGCTGCATGAACGAGTGCACATCGTTGTTGAGTATCTGTTTGACCCAAGTAACTTCCCGATGTCACAAGTTGTTGAACTACTTCAAAATGGCCCTTAATTGAGGCAAGAATAAGCGGTGTACTTCCCTGATTGTTTGTTTTTTCTACATCTGCATTAAATTCCAATAATAAATTCACCATACTTAGAATTCCTTCATGTGCGACAATGCAAAGCAATGGAGCATTGCCAAAGTATTGTGTTTGATAGTCTGGATTTGCTCCAGCCAATAACAACAATCGAGATACTTTAATATTTGGATTATAAACATTTCGCAATGCACATAATGTAAGTGACACATTTTTAGCAGAACTTGCGACCCAAAATGCTTGAAGATCACGTGGTGCTTGTGTAACTGGTGGTGTTCTATAAATATGTGCTTTTAGTATATGATGACACAATTCAAGTGTTTGTTCAGGATCTAACGGTGCTTGCAATCGTGACATTCTAAATGCAATTGCAGCATGTCCAGTTCTTGAATCGCATAAAAATTTTTCACTTTCACCATCATCACGACGCATAATTAGCCATTCCCTGAAGGATGGATGGAAAAACATGTATGTGTTGTCAATGCGTTTAACAAGAAATCCAGCAAGCATTTTGAATCGATTAAGAAAATCATTCCACTCGAGTGGTGCTTCTGTGACTAAAGCGTTGACTGAATGGAAAATTTCGATAAGTGTCAAAGGATGAAGAGCTGCCAAGCAGACGGCAAGAATTGAAGAAATTTTATCAAATGCACTTTGTGTTGGATATCGAAGATTAAAATTGAGTAAGAAAATTTGTGACAAAGTCACTGGAAGAACTTTAAAACTATTCGATTTCACGACTAAATGACCTCTTTCAATTAAATCAAGTGTAAGTTTTGCAAAAAGAAATGAGCCTTTACTGAGTGTTAATAAATGTTGAGCAAATTTCATTGATGAACCTTCACGTGATCCTGACAATGTACCAGAATTGCTGTTCAAATTGCTAATATTATTTTGAATTGATGGACTATGATTTAATCTCAAAACATTGACAAAGTTGAGCTGCAAGACTATGTACAAAGTCAGGAACTGTGCATGTTGGACTGTTGTCACTTTGACAGAAATGATAAGCAACAACATGACTTGCTAACTGTTTTAATCTTTCATTTGGGACATTTACTTGACAATAAATTCCATCATGATCTTCCATTGAATCTTTTTTACGTCCAAAGCATGAATATTCGACCATTTGAAGAATAAAGAAAGTCTTGCCTGTACCTAAATTTCCATTAATTAAAATTCCTTTGCATTCATTCATTGAAATTGCATTTGAAATTTCTCGTACGAGCCAATGACGTCCAACAAAAATTGGATCTGCTTCCTGATGTGGAACTTCAAAGAAAAGAGGCTTCAATGGCAGCTGTGCAGATGTTCGATATTGTGCAAAACGAATTTTTGGATCGATTGGCGCATTTATTTGAACAGATCGAGCTGATCGTCTGGCAGGTATTTTTCGTGTCTTAAATTGAGACAGCTCGTCTAAGCTATCAATATTTTGATTGCCAGTAATTGAATGACGACGACTCATTGAATTTGATGATGCATTACTATTACTATGCTCTGATATTGAAACACTTAAAAGTGATGCAATTGACTCACAACCACGTCTTGAAGTTTGTGATTTTTCATGCAATGAGCCTTTCGACATGTCAGCTTCCGATGAATTTGTCAGTGTTGACAATGGACTCGTGTTACTCGATCCTAACGAATTTAATGACTGCTTGTGCTTTGTACGGGGCGGCTGACTATTTTCCAAAAATAATCCAAGTCGAACTTGCAGTTCATCGTCCTTGACTGTACGGGATTTTGATGCAATTGACGCCTGCTTAGCGTGGCCAGTCTCATCGTCTGCGAAAATAAATAAATTTCATGATGATAAATTAATGACTGAGATTAATGGCAAAAAAAAACTCATCAAAAAGTGTGCAAAAAATGTACAAACAAACAAAATCGATGAAACACGCAAAGAATAAAAGGCCACACAGCAAAAAAAAATAATAAAAACAACATCGAGTCATGCATAAAACCAAAACAACAACAAAAACTATTGAGTAAGATGAGAACCTAAATTTTCCTTGCTTTTGCTCTTCTGTCGTCGATCAGTATCCGCTAGCATATTAAGACCACTTCCATTCACTGACCACAATGATTTTATTTTGCCAAAAACCAAAGTTCCGCCATTAAAAACAGCTCCACCAAAACGTTGCAGTTTATTTTCTTTATTTTCCTTATTTTGCTTCATTTTCACTATCGACTGAGATGACGAAGTATTTGAAAGAAGATTTGACTCGGAATTTGTCGTTGAAGAGTTCATCGACGTTAAACCAGCAAAATTTTTATGGAAAAATGCTTTAATTTTATGACAACAACAAGATGAAGATACATAAAGAAATAATTTTATTGTTTGTATAAAAATGTGATTATAAAGGATGAAATTTGTGCATAATTATCAAGAAATGAATTTATTTTATTATTTACCTGAAAAAGTATAATTTTGTTCAGATGATCCTCCACTGTTGCCATTTCTGCTTTTGTAAATGCCAAATGGACTTCTCAAATGTTTTGGTATGAAGAATCGTCTGCGGCTAGTTGGTGGTGTTGCACAAATTTCTGCTTTTGTCGTGATCAAATTCGGATTGACGTCCACCAAGCCTTTCAAGTGCGATAATTGTGAATTCTGTGGTGGACACTTTGGTGGCTTACTATATACAGTATTGACTGCTGATGGCTGAAAGTAAAAAATAAAAATTGTCGATTATTAAATACAAGCACAAAAAGAGAGTGTTTCAGAACATAATAATTTATCACTTGTTTGACGAGAATCAAGATAATGTGGATGCGAGTTGAATTTCCATATACGGGCACAGAATGAAAAGCATTGAGTCATGAAGCAACAATTTCTTGAGTCTTTAAGTCCTCACTTAAACGACTTGCACGATGGCTCGTGAGAGAGTGCTTCGAAATGTGATCGAAAGTGCATGAAGTACATAAAATAAACATAATAAACAATAATAATTGTCAAGGGATGGATCGAAGTATACACACAATTTGTTTGTTTTGTACAGGAGGACAGGAAGTCTTTAAGAGTAAAATCAAGGGTTAGGAACTTATTTAATTGAAATCATGTAACAATAAAGTCATAAATAAGCAATTGATCATTCCATTCCTTGTTACAATTTAATATCGATAATAGCTCAAAAAAAATAAAGAGAAAAAGTTCATCAACTGATGTTGTTGATTAAAGAGCCAGCTTTCTGTTTGTGATCGACAATAGCAACAACAACATAACATAAATGGGAGGTTGGGAAAGAAGAAGCAGAAAAGGCAGTCTTCGTCATTATTGGGCTCGTCTCTTTCAATAGCGATAGCATACAAACATAGAGAATAAATGCTTTAAAAAAAGGTTCAATAATAATTTTCCCATTCAGTCTGCTTATCTTGATTTATAAGCATGTACAAATAAATTTACTCTCTCGTTTGGCTGCTTCACAATTCAAATATTTAGAATATATAACATTTTTTTTTTTGGGTCTTTTTTCGAGAAAGTGTCAATAAGAATGAATTAAAATGTTTCGATGAGAAATGTGCTGTGACTATCAATATTCGTTGCATGCATGAGATATTAAAGTTAATAAGATCGTTGTATAAAATAATAATCATCTCTTAATATAAAAATCGCCACTGCTGTTGCTGTTGCACGCTATACCATACAAATGAAAGTCGCATTAGCAACAATTGGTTTAGCACAACACATGTATATGAATTATGGAGACTTTGGCATTGAAATTTATAATTGAGTAAAAGCCGCACACTTAATGAGCTTTATTGGCCACGACGATGTTTTTTGTGGCTAAATGCAGAAAACTTGTTGCTAATTCTTATTTTCTTTGTCTTATGAGACTAAGAGAATGCGAGAAAAATAACAAATTGGGATGATAGCAATAAATTATAAAGATGAAGTTTCTTAATGCAATTTTTACTGATAAATAAATCATGATTGTTTCCTTTCTGTTCATCGTCGCACGAGTACTTTCAAATCACATTTTGAAATATGTCAAAGCACCTTTTACTTCCATGCCATGCTTTTAATAATTAAAATTAAATTACAGCGTGCAAGCAAACGCGTGAGTGTAAAACTTAAAGTGGTCAAAGTGGTGCAGAATCATTAGCAAATAATCAATCATGATTTCACCCATGAGAGACACACTGACAATTAATTGCCTTAATGAATACTTTCCAGATACTCTGATGTATGCATGACATACACATGAAGAATGTGAAATTGTTTTACGCATCAGGCAAAGAGATTGATGCATTAGATAATGATGATTATCAAAGTCAATTTCTCTATTTTTTTATGAGAAAATAAAGAGATGTTTATAATCTAATTAATTTAGCGTTACACATTAATCGTTTCGCGAATGTGATAGCTCGTTGCAATTTTCTCCTCTTTCTTTTGCTTTTCACACATGATTGGTTTGCGCAGCAAACATCAAAAGCAATTTAATTTTCTTCGCTGAATCTAATTGCTAACTAATGATCTCTTTGCTGCTGCTGTGGTTGCTTGCTTGCGCACATTTTACTGTCAATGTTGTGAATTTACCATGATAGGTAATTATGCAATTTAAAATCAATGTGATAGATTGCTGTTAAAAAGTTCATTATATGACCTTAATTTAGCAGTACAATCACCTTTCTTACTCACTCATCATAATTGAAACGTTTCACGAAAATCTGACAGTTGTGAATAATTGAAGAGATTTTTTTGATACTCTAAATATACATGTATGGCAAAAGAAAGAGGCGTATGATAAATTTTGACTATCTCTATTAAATTCCATATTTAAAAAAAGAGACCATCATCTATCTCATATTTTTTTCATTGTCTGTGATCTTTTTCATCAAACATACATATGAGATGAAATCTATCCAATTTAGTGCAATAGTGGTAGCAACAACAGCAGCAGTACCAAACACAATACAATTGTTTATATTTCAATGGTAGGGAAAAAAGAAGTTGATGAAAAGAAGTCAACAAAACTATAAAAGCAAAACGACTTCTTAAATATGGCAATAACAATCATCATTGCAAGAAAAAAAGAAGGCAGGCAAACATACAGCCAAAGAAAGTTGAAGCATAAGATATTCAACTGTAAATTGATTCCATCATAAAAATAAATTTAATTCTTTCGTACACTTTTTTCTGCTTTCTTTATCAATTTGATTGCGGTGAAAAGAAGCTTTCTGCACTTGAAGAAATTGGAATATGAATTGACGATTGTTGGCATACATGCAATGCATGCAAGCATTTTGATGTCACTTTGATTGCCTTAACAGCGAATGACTTTGTGTGTATTTATTATTTTTATTAGTTAAAAAAGAATAAAATAAAGTCAAAGGCAATTGAAACGAATATGAAATCTGAGAAATGAGATAGAAATCAAAAAGTCTTGGAATTTCTCATATTGTTTAAAAACAAATTATTCTGAGAAATTATTGAAATATTTTTAAAAGAAATTCCATAACTTCATCATCATCTTTAATTTCATCTCAATAATAAAAATAAAATAAATTTAAAAAGCAATAATTTAATGCAAAATATGCAGGAAGAAGAAAAACTTGTTCCTTAATTAATTTTTAATAGTTCATTGGCGTGTGCTTTTAGTTTGCTGATTTTTGCGATCGTTTGATGTTTTAATTTCTCTTCCTTCACCACTCTCACTTCAATCAAAGGAGAGTGAATGAAATGTTGACAACAAAACTCTGTCATCATTGAATTAAACTTTCTTTTCTCCTTTATAGTGTCATTACAACAGTGCCTCTATCTTATTCACTATCTATCTCTCATCAGTATCTCTCCTTCACAAAATATAAATGAAGAAATACCAAGATTGTTTGATATTTATATAAATGATTTGATTAATGATATCTCTACTCGTTTGTTATGTTATATCTAGTAATAATAATATAAAAAATTTGAAATCTCTATTTGCATTGTCAATCAAAGAAATTTTAAATAAAAAATGAAATTTTAATAAAATACCGACAATGTCAGACATTCATTGATCAAAATGACGAATTATTATCATTATTTAAGTGGGCAATTTTCGATAAATATGTCGATGAAGAATTTCACATGCTAATCGAATAAACGTGCGGAAAATTAACTCGTCACAGACACGATCATAGGTGTGATAATAACAAGGCAAACATAAATTTTAACAAATTGATTGATAATTTGAAATTATTTCATATTATAAATACCTGCATGTAGTTTGTAAAACATCCATTGGTCTTAACCAGCGAACGACAAGCAAGTTGAGGTGAGCCAAGAGTTGTCGAACTGCCAATACCAGTATCGTAATCACTGAGTGTTTTGCTATGATTTCCTCGTTGAAATTCTGTTATAAAAAGAAATAAACAAACAAACAGCAAATTAATTATCAACATGGCACATGCATATTTTTAAAATATTTTTAAACATTTCTTCATTTTATTATCATATTAAAGGAAATTTAAAACTCGTTTTTGATTAGGCACATTTAAAGAAATCGATAAAAAAAATTGTTATGAAATTTATGATAAAACATTGACTCGTTTTTGACTTTGATTAACAAAAAATTTCTCATAAAAACTTTTTGAGCTCCAGATTAGCATAAGTTTACACCTAATAGATTACAGAGAATATATGCTAGTCAATATTCAATATAAATTGGATAAAATATAAATGAAATAAACAGTTAATACAGTTATGGTTCATGAAATTTTTTGAGACTTAAAAAATAGCCTCATAAAAAATACAACTGATATTATTTAAATGAAAGTTTCTGTTCTTTTTCGTGCCATGTCGTAAAACACGAAGACATTATACACATATTTTTTTCGGTCATAATTATTTGCAAAGTAAAAAAAAGTTACGATAGCATAAATAATCTTTAATGATGAACACTCTTGTAGATTAAGCTCTCGCCATTTGCATTCGGCACGAATTGGAGCATTGAAAAGAGTGAAATAAAACCAAAGAGAAGTTTCATGATGGATGTAAAACTTACCACTCGTATTGTGTACTTCCTGGTGATGTCGCTGCGTATTGGAGCAAATTGTACATGATTCATTCTTGAACATGCATGTGTAACATTTTGCATGGCCGCATGTGTCAATTAACTTTCTCTTCTTGCCTTTATCGAATGGCATTCCGCAACTTGGACAGCATGTTGCACCTGTCTCTGTTTCGAGAATTTTTCTAATTGCTGCCAGATCTGAAACGAATGCAAAAGAATAAGTTAAAAAAAAGAATTAATTTTCAAAAATAAACGATAGGTAAGTAACTGATGTGAGAGACTTTTTTTAAATTAATATCTGGCATTGTAAAAATATAGTTTATTCGTGACTCAGCAACACATTTTCCCTACCTAAATATCAAGTACAAACTTGTAGTAATAAGTAATTAAATTCCTGCTTTTCTGAAATCGCCACTTAATGAAATTTGCCGAATGACTGTTCAAAAAGCACTAAATTCAACACTTCCACACAATCTCTCACACCCGGTGAAGTAGATTTGTGAACAAAACAAAATAGCAACATTTAAGAGCAGGCTCTTTCGTGGACGCCGTTGGCACTTGGCATTTGTGCCAATCGCTTGTAATCATTTTAATGAGCTTTTTAAAAGCGATTAGCTGTGAAAAAAATGCCTTTCGCTAATAGAAATTATTATCAATCAATCTTCATAATGATGGAACATTGTCAAAAAAATTGATGAATATTCAACACACATTCAAGCTACTGAGCCATGTTATGCTATGCATATAAAATTGAATTTCTCATCTCAAATAAAATATCGTGCTTTAAATAACTAATGACATCACTTTACAGTTTACTTTTTTTGCGCACATAATGGCGTATTTATCTTTCGTCACGAATGCGACTAATCTAAATGAATCAATCGGAAATAAGTGCTGTTTATGTGGGCGTTTCAAGACTGAGAATTATTATTTATCGATGGTGCACAATCTCCAAGCTCATTTAAATAAATGTGTCATTGTATCGCTCACTTTCGATTTCAGTGACCACGCACAAGAGGGAAAAAATATTGTTAATAGGTATTGACACCTTTTATTGAGCTATTGAGTCAACAATCAACAACATCCTAAAAGAGAAGAGAACGACTGAGGTTGTTGACAGAACAATTCATTAAATTCTATTTTCGGTAGTCAAATGAGTGCCATTTAAATAAATTTTTATTTGATTGTTACAAACAATTAGGATGGCAAACAATTAATAATAGAGTTGTAATACGCAAAGTGTAACATCCGAATTAAGGCGTTTGCTGCTTTTTTCGCCTTTTTCAGTCATTTATTGTGATTTGTTGTAGGCGTTATAGATTTCTTTTGCAAAAAACCAGCAAGCAACACATGTATGAGTCAAATAAAATAAATTTTCATCAAGGTGAGTGGCAAAACAAGAGACTTTATGGGTTTTTAACAGCTCCTCTCGCTTCATTCATTGAATATTTTGAATTTTCATTCATAAAAATTGCTGTTGATGATGATGACTTTTATGTGAATTGCATAGAGAGAAAGAATTAGGTCAGCAATTTAGCTAATCGCTAGTTGATGGTCGTGTGGCTCTAAAATTAAGACGCTCGTGATTTAGAGAAAGCTTTTTTTGCCAAAACAAAAACGAAATATCGGCTAATTCCATAATTAACTACCAACTCACACTCGCTCATTGATAGATAGATTTTTTTTATATTATAAATGTCTATAAAAAGTTCACCATGTAGCTGTTGCATAATCTAATTGTTAATTTTCTATGCCTCTTGTATGAGAGAGTGTCTGGCTATTTTGAAAATAGTAATAATAAAAATTGATTGATTGATAAAAAAGAGCTTTTTTTTGCTAAAAATTGAATTTTTCATGTGAAGAGAGATGAAAAGAGGTCAGCTGTCAGAAGCAAAGCTTGTTGCTTGTTGCTTTGACTCACTTAATGTGTTTTTACTTCATCAAAGTGAAGAGAATAAGAAAAAGAAAAAAAGTAGTGTAATGAGAAGGTGAGTGTTTGTAAGAGATTATAAAGAGCGGCACTTAATGGCACTTACATGTGCCCGAGTGTGTATACTGAGCAGTATTTCGTTATTACATTAATTATGCTGGTAGCATAAGAAAGAAATACACTGCTGCTTTTAACGAATTCCCAATCTACTTATTTTCATTTTGCTTTCTTTTTCAATTTCTCAATTTGTCTTCATTCGTCATGTTATTTATATTGAATTGATCATTGAAAACCATTTTTCATTCCACCAATTCCATTCGTATTTTATTTCTTTTCATATTCATACAAAACAGAGGTGCGCAATACTTTGAATTTAAAATATATATTGGAGCAAAATAATCAACAGTTTGCAGTCCATCAATTCCACTTCAACACTTACTGGCTTACATTCTCAAGTGAAATGTCCTCGCTTAAATATAGTTGAAACAAACAAATAACAACATTCGGTAATAATTCATGCCGCTACAATTTTTTGTGTACTCAATTAATTAAACTTCGAAATGTAATTAAACTAGGCATGAGATTGTATATAACTGATGTCTGTCTTTTTCTTTCTTTTTCTCCGTGAGTACTCGTTGGATTGAGTGGCTATAATAAATATTATTTTTTGTTGAAATTTAATTGCTTCATTATGCAGTTATGTGTATAGATAGCTCAATCTTATTCATTATAGTGACATACGACGACTACAACGACGATAGCATAGAGAGGACAGTGAAAACGAAACGATGAAATTGATTGAAATCTGGTTAATCGTGAACACGAGCGCGAACCTTGAAATATACAATTCACTTTTTGTTCGCTCTGACATGAAAGAAGCTAAGATAAGAAATGAATGTTTAAAGTTAAAATTAATTGTTTTAAGCCGCTCTTTTTTTGCAATTTGCCGCATTACAATATTCTGCACTCACTCACATACGATGACCTGCAGAATATTTTTTATTATTATCACGATAAATCAGTTAATGGAAACAATTTTTATGTTTGTGACCTTTTAATTGCATTATCTCGCGCCGTTGTTTAATTAATGCACCAATCTTTCGATTGACTACAATAAATTTTATTTTTTTAAAACTGTTGATTTAAGACGATTGCTATTCGTAATTTTATATTATTGCCATCAAGCTATCTTTTTCTTCTTATTACTATTTTATTAAAACGAATAAATGTTGTTGACGTTATTATTGCTGTTGCTTTTAATTTCATTAATTAAATAAAGTCTTTTTCTCTCTTTTGCGCTAAATTTATGGAAGACAATTACGAATAAAATGTTTAAAAAGACATAATGAAAAGAATGTGTAGTTTAGCATAAATAACGATAAAAATCTCATAACTTTTTTCTGCTCTCACTCTCATACGCTTACTGACTACAAATTTCCTTCTTTTCACCTTTACATGGATTAAATATTCTTTTTTTGTTATGAAAAAAATTATGTTCTTTTTTTATTTGACACGTTTTGAAGTTGCAGTTCATTTTTTCCCACGTTTATCGCATTGTCTTTCTCATTCACTCACTTATTCAATCGTTTGTAGCAATTATGAAAGTGTAGAGTCATTTGGGAAATATGTATGGGAAGACACATTTATAAAACATTTTTATTTGATGCTAAATGCATGCGAAGGGTAAGAAGAAAAAAGTAAATTTTTTACACACCAGCACAACAGGTAGATATTATAAGTATTAAATATTTCATTTTCTTCTCTTCTCACTACGCCATCAAAATCAATTTCTAATTTCTCTCTTTCATATTTCAAGATTCATTATTATTGTTATTACTTGTATTCGCATTGTTATTTAAATACATTAGCAACATACACAAATAACTTTTATGTATATTTTTTCTGTTATTTAAGTGTTATTTTCGTGCAAATTATCGTGATTTGAAGCGAAA
This sequence comes from Polypedilum vanderplanki, assembly GCA_018290095.1. Lineage (NCBI taxonomy): Eukaryota > Metazoa > Arthropoda > Insecta > Diptera > Chironomidae > Polypedilum > Polypedilum vanderplanki. Next base: position 25,040,109 of record CM031381.1, on the reverse strand, counting down.
ACCTATAAGTGAAAATTGATTTATTTATTAATCATCAGTATACGTGATGTTGCAACTAAAAAATATATAAATATTAATAAAATTGCAAATTCTTTCCTCTTTTCATATTGAAAATTTCATGCAATTCGATTAAATTGATGATTTTGAGAAATTGTTGTATAAGTTTGGGTGAGTCTATAAGTAAATGAAAATGCCATAAATCTTGCAGACAGAAAAATGCATATAAAGTCAAAGAGTTTACGATTTCCGCTAAAATTATGCAAATTTTTACTCTTCTAGACTAACCCACAGCCTTTAAATTCCACAATTTGAACTCTTGTTGACTTCTTTTGCTTACACATAGTTGTACATAAAATATATGTATCTAAAATCCCTTTTTTTTAACTCGATAATGCAAAAAAGTATTCATTCATGTATATCAGAGCAACAAGCAGTGCGACAACGAAAGAAAACAGAAAGTGCAACTATACATGGCAAACAATATATATTAAAATAAACATACAGAGTTTAAAAAGAGTCTCTCTATGAAGGTAAGTAATAAGAAAACATCGTCAGCATATGTTTAGAGATTGTTTATCGCGTCTCTTGTTTCTCTCTATTTCTATTTCTTTTTTTAAATTCAGCCAGTCATTTTAGCATATATGTGCAAATACATACACGTATGAACGTCACAAGTTTTATGTATGTTGATTTTTTTACTGCCTCAGTTTTTTTGTTGTCTCACTCGTGATATTAGAATTGACTTTATTGGATACTCATTGACCTTCGGCAAGTGCTAGATCTCTCTACTCTACCGCATTTGCATAATAATAAGAGTATATTGCTAACTTGAAACAACTTGTTGAATCAAGACTTGAGGCTATTCTCTTTGTGATCTCATCTCTATTTATTGTCTTCTTTATATTTGCTTGCGACAGCAGTAGTCAGTTATTATTCATAGTTCCATCATCGACCATGTGTATAAGCACATTCTTTTTTGAATTTTGAATCTCTTTTTATTTTCATTTCATTGAAAATGAATGAGTGATTTCAATGAGCGAGAAGAGAAGTTTTTTTGTTGACAGGTCAGTTATGCAAACAGTAGACCTTTTTTTGGGTAACTTTCTTTCTAAATGAGACATGTGTGGCACACATTTGTTCATTCATTCATTCATAAAATTTGCCTTTCTATAGCGCAAAATCTTGAGACATTTCTTCCCACGCATGTGCAGAGGCTCTTACTAACGTACTACGTTCATTCAGCTTCATAAAGCGTTCTCTTTTTTAGCTTTACCTTCTTGCAAGACTTTATATGGAAATGAGAATGCTTCTCTATCGAGCAATGGCTCATTCGACTGCCGCTTAACAATATTTACTACTTCTTGTTATTTACTCGAGTAAGAGCAGCAATGGGAAAAATGGAAATATATGTACAAGTAAAATAAATTTCATCAACTAATGTCGATCATACTGTGAAGAGGGTCATTTCTAAGAAAAAAATGATGCTGATATTTGACGCCTCCAATGGTGTAAACTAGAGAAAAAGATTTGCATAAAGAAAGGCTAATAATAAATCACGTCGTATCGTATTATAAATTTGTATCACATTATTACATGCTCTCATTGGCACAACTATAATATAAAGTTTTTACACTGCATAAAATTATTTTCTTGTTGTCCGGTTAGTTTATTTGAAAACCCTGTTCATTCCTTCTTCCTTTCTTTTTTCGATATCTCTCTCGCGAGAAATTTGCAAGAGACTCTTCTTCGCCTTCATCATTAATGTTCGAGACAACGGTGAATAAAAAGAAGACAAGTCAAGATCTTTGCTCTCTTCTTTCCATATATGTGTTTGCTGTTGCTGCCGTTGCTTTTTTGACTCATCTTGTGAGATCACATAATAATAATTTGCTTATATTGTTCTTTGCTTCACTCAATTTCAACACTCTTCTTTCACTAAGATATTCGCACATAAGATGAAGATTGAAAGCATACATTTTATGGCCCAATTTTCTTGCCTCTTCATTATTTTTTTGCTGCGATAGTCTCGCGTCTTTTTTGATTGATCTTTTGTTGTTATGTTTTCAACAATTATCAACGATTCCTTTTTCTTTACGATATTTTTATGATTGTTGCTACTCCTTGAGATATAGATCAATTGATTAGTTATTTTCAGCCTTACTTCATCCTAACGGAAATGAAACTCTTTTTTTGCGCTATCACTGTGGCATTTATCTCATGCTTGTATCAATTTAATAAATGTAAAAATCAAGAAAAGAAATCTCTCAACACAAAAGGGCTATAATTTGTCGAATTAAAGAAATAAAGAAGAGAAAAAAAGCAGAGCATAATTTGGCTCATTAAATACATGAAAAAAATCCCTCGGCTGCTCTCGAAAGAAAGAATAAAATGCGCGAGAAAGAGAGCAAATGTCGGAGCTTTGTCTGTACTGTATGCAGTATGGTCTTGCTACATAACAAACAGCATAAAAAAGAAGAATCTAAAAAGAGATTTCTTTCCCATCGACATTCACATTCCACGACTTCAGCATTCTCGTCTTGTACAAAAAAATCCTCTTCAACTAATCGTTCATATTTAATTAGATTTTTTTTCGTGTTTTGTTGGATGCATTTTTCGAATTACAATCTTGCATTCTTTTCTTCCTTCTATCGTTTGCTTCTTTGCTAGTGTGTCGATTGCAAAGAGTCATTATGTTGCAGGCATTTAATGCATCAAGAAATCAAGCATGTACATATGTTTCAAGGGAGTGACACTTGTCTCCTTATTTATCTAGATAAAAGTCAATACTTTAGTACTTTCCATCCCACTACAGAAAATCAATCAATTTCCTCCCAAAGAAAAGAAGAAAAAGAAAAATTTTCCACCCCTTTTATAAAGTCAGAAGAAACATAAAAAAAATGTTCACATTGATTTGAAGCAATTTAACAATTACACCTGCATTTAAAAAACATTATTGGACGACTTATCTAATGAGGAATAATCTTTCGTTCGCTCTTTCACTCCGACTCATTTATTTCACTAACGAACTCAACTTGAAGTGCACAACGATGGGAGAAGCCAATTTAATTTATAGAGAGGTGAAAGCCGTAAAATTGTCATAATAAAAAATTGCAAAAGAAAAAAGAATTAAAATTTATTGTGACATGCAGTAAATTGCAATCATTTTGACTTTGATGAATCGCATCGTGAGACTTCCTTAATAGCGACAAAATTGACACGGAATTTAATAAAGAAAAAAGCTTTTTAATGTGTCACATATTCACCAAGAATTGATAAGGCAAACGGCGCCAATAATCTAAAATAATCGATGATGTATGACTGTCTTTTCAAATAATATTTTGAAGAAGAAATACCAAAGAAAAAGATTATGAATAATGTGTGGCTCATATTTATAGTTCACATTGAAATTGAAACCTGAAATTAGATTTTCTGTCATAATATGGGCATTAGACATGTCATTTATATTATTATTATTAATAATCATAAACAACATAATGGGCTCCAATTTCGTTGACCTTATAATTTCAACATAAGCAGCAACAGCAGCAACTATCGATTTATAATTTTTCTTATAAAAATTTTAAGTAATTGAAATGTCAATGTTAAATCCCTTTTCATTTAAGATAGAGTGTGGCGAGATAAAGCCAGCTCAAAACATGCATTCACACACTTATTTGACATGAGTGTTTCATGCGTGACTGAAGAAAGTGATTTTGACGAAAATAAATTGAAAATGATTGAGGTTCGAGAGCAGTCTTTTAATTGCATAATGATTGTCATGATTTACTCACAGTATTAACTGTCTTATTTCTTCTTTTTTATTGCAGTTTTTGTTTTATAAATGACATTTACCGCTAGAAGGGAAATTCAATATTTAAAAAGGACTGAGTCAACAAAATAAAAATTTCATTCGCTCTATTTACTATTATAAAAGATGACACAAAATGATGAAATTATGAGAAATGCTATACCACTCCCTAGCGCAAAAAAAATAATAACTTAAATGCAATAGCTAAAAGTGAACTTTATAAGTAGAATCTCAATATTCAAAATAACTTGCTATAGCAATTGGCATTGCATGCATGTTCATATAATAAAAGTAACAGAAAAGTTAATTAAAATAGAATTGTAAAAAAACGAACCTAATACACTTAAGCTTAATCCACTACCGGGACGACTTTGAATTGATGTTTCATTTGAATGAGGCATATTCTTGCACTATAAACTCGTTAGTGCGAGAAACAGATTTTTTATTATTTCCAATTCGAATTTCAATGCACCATAAATTATAATTCCTCAAGCTTCAAAAATCTTATTATTTTTCATTAATTTTTAATTTTTTTCTCACTACTTGCAATAGAATGCTCATAAGTAAGCATTAACATGAAGCTTATTGCAACAAAATCTCTTTTATAATTTTTTAGCGCATTTTCCATCAGATTTAGAAAAAAAGCGCTATTGTGCCCACTTTGTCTGTCTGTCTGTCCGTCTGTCTGTCTGTCTGTCTGTCTCCGTAACTAGTCTTTCAAAAAACGGTTTTTTACCAAACTTTTTGCACCAATCTGTTGGTTCTGACTATGAGACCGGTGTAACGGAAGCTTTCCGCGAGATTCGTTCTCCATGCCGAGCTATGGCATGCATATGGTGGACGTCCACCGAATGGACCATAAAAACTTTTTTTCACCAAAAAATCTTATAATATCATAAAACATCGAGAATACAAGTCAAAAATGATTTTTGGACATTTTATCCTAAGTGTATGCATGTGCCGCACAGGTGCATCACATGGACCAAAAATCGAAATTTTCCAAATATAGGCATATTTATACTCGTTGGAAAGGTCTTGAAGCGTACAATAAGATGACATATAAAGTTTTTAGATTGGTGTTGACCCAAGGGCATGCATGTGGTGGATGTCCATCACATGAACCAAAAAATTTTTTTCATCCAAAAATCTTAAAATGTCATGAAACGTCGAGAAAATATGTCAGAAGTAGTTTTTGGACATTTAGACCCAAGTGTATGTTTTAGGTTGTACAGACTTCAAAAAGGCCGGAATAAATTTTTTTGAAACTTTCAATGAATTTTTAAACAAAACTAATCTGTTGTGGGAAAATGCGCTTTTAACACGTCACTGACGGTTAATATTACTGATTTTTTATTTCTCATTCGTTTGTGTGAATAAATTTTTGTTTCATTCTTTTAAGAGCACTACGTAATTTGAAAACTATGCATTTAAAATCTCTATCTTGATAACGTGGAATTAAGTGTGAGTCTCTCTACACCTTTCCTTATCAGTTAGAAATATTTTTCTTTTTAATAAAAATGTTCATTTCAGATGACGTTTTGTTACAGAAAACTGTTATAAATAGCTTCTCGATAAGCGCCTTTAAATATTTTTTTTTGCGCCGAGTTTCTTTAATGAAATTTCACTTTGTTATCAATTTTTTTTAGTTCCACTGCACATCAATAACTTTATTTCATTATTGTGTTCGTTCTATTGAATTGCTAAAAAAAATTATTTCCAAGCGCGATCAAACGAATGCTCTTGATATGAGAGCAAAAATTATATACAACCGATCACAACGAATGCCTTAAACTGACTAAAAAAGAGTATGTGGTTGGAGCGAAATTGGAGAGACTGGAGTCTTGTTTTGTGAATGAACCTACAAACAATGACGTCACAAATTCTCTCATTCTCTTTTTTTAAGCGAGAGAGTTAAAGAGAATTGTCATAAAATGAATAAAATTTGTCTTTCTAAATATGACTAGGATTTTAATTTGCAAAATTATAATAATATTGAATGAAATATTGTCAGATTTACATATTTTCATAGATGATTTCCTCAATTATTTACAACAATTTCTCTGCAATTGAGAATCTTTCTCTCTTGTTTTTTTGCAATAACATGTTCCTTCAACGCCTTCCCATGAATTTATTTTCATAAAAGAAGCAGGAAAAGAAGGCTAAGAAACAAGTTACGAAGAATTGTCGGAGATTCTTCTTTCTTTTTCTGTTGTTGTGCAAAAAAACGACACACGAAGAGACTAAGAGAGTGAAAAAACGGACAACAGACATTTATGATGACTTTTATTCTTCTTTCTCAACGATTTATTTTCCCTTCTTTCGGTTAGCAGAACAAAAAACTAAAATGAGAAAAAGAACATGAGATAATTGCTGTTTTTTAAGGATTTTTTTCTCTCCTTCACAAACAAAAGACGAGATTCACTTTTTTCTCACATAAATGTGAAGACCATTTGTGAATTCTTGGAAAAGAAATCCCTTTTTTTGAAAGGATAAAAGTTATATTAATTTTAATCTTTTTGATCAAAAAAAAAACTTTAGAGAAAAAAGTAATTAGAAAGAATGGAATGAAAGTGTGCTAAAGTGAAATCTCATAAAGATCTCTTCACTTATTTCATATTTTTAATGATCTTTTAATTGTGGCTTTCATATCTTTCTTAGGGCTTCACATGCACTAGCCAGTTTATGTATTTAATTGCCATATAAAGAAATACGAGAATATTTTGTTCTCATAAATCAATTTATGATCATCTCACATCTTTGCCTACTCTACACATACTTAAATAAATCAGTAAAAGAAAGAAACAATGAGAATGGCGATTGGTGATTGAAATCAAATACGAAGAGTGCCTTTCCAAAATGTTGGCTCATAATATGACTTTAATGAGATATTTTATGCCAATTCAGCCTTCGGCTCTTCGATTATGTTTCAACTAGCAATGTGTTTTCTTTATCAACTTGCATGAATGAAATAAAAAACGTAAGAAGTAAAGTTGCAACATCCTCCACATAAAGTGCTGCAATATTTGCCATTTCCATTGACCAAAATCCAAGCCCAAGTAAACTTACGAGCTTCGGAACGAGTTCTTTCCACACTCATTCACTTCATGCAAGCAAGCAATTGCATTTGCGCGCAAAACGATATGCGAGTAAATAAGAAAAAAATTCATTCATTCATACATTTATGAGACACCCACGCCGATTGCAAATCGAGTTTCTCAATCGCAATAAATCTGTGCCGTCAAAATGTCTATGGAGCTGTTAAATTCTTCCGCTTCTCAACAGTTTGGCCATCGATACATTTTTTTTCTCCTTCTCTTTTTACTCGATCGTTTGCAGCAAGCAAAAATGATTTTTTAATTCGTCATCCATTACAAATTGAAATCAAGCAACATGTAGTAGAAGAAGAGAAAATAATAATAATATAACAGGCATGAGAAAGAGCAAAGGAGAAAAATAAAACAAAAACAGGATTTTTTTGATGCAGTATATTGCAAAATATCTCTATTAGCCCAAATAATCAGCGCGCGCACTTAAATCAAATGTTTTTGCCTTCTTTCTCACACAGTATAGACAACAGGTCTGCTGTTTCTGCTGCCTCATGAGATTAAAACACGAAACTTTATTTTTAAATTGCATTTTTTGCTCTCCTATCTATTTCACTCTTTTCATCGCTCTAGCAACGCCCTCTTAATTATCCATAACAGTTAAAAGTTGTTGCTGCTGCAGCTTGCATTAATCTTTATGATACTCTTTGATCTTGGCTGCTAGATGATTTTACTTTTTTTATTTCCCAGCTAAGTCAAGTAAGTAAGTAAGACAGTAAGCTTGAGATCTTGCCATAGTTGATATTTCAAAAAGTATGTATTAGAATTTCAATTGGTTTATTGTGATATTCAAATGAAGCTGGTCTGGCAGGTTTGATGGATTGCTGAATGGTTAAATTGTGATTTTATGCAAAAATTTATAGTTTCTAACGAAAATGACAAGGTGAAACGATTGAAAATATTCTGGATTATTTAATTAAATTGTAAAATTGCTCTACTTTTAATCACAACATTTTAAACAGAAGCTTTAAAACAATTTGCAACTATTATATTTCATTAATCAATTTAAATTGAATTTTCTTTATCACATTTTGTGCTTTATGTAATAAGATATGTGCCGATATTTCTCAAGAAATTTATTCATTTAATAATATTGAAATACAACTCGTTTCTCCTTTAAAAATGATAAATGCAAATGGCATAAATGCATAAAACTTTTGATTTGCTTACATTTTTTGTTCTACTTTATCGGCAAAGTGACTGGCGTGAGTAACCGCGGTAGTAAATGGCGACGCAATATCGATATAATTGAAAAATATTTAAATCTTAATATATAGACTGGCAGTCAGCACAAATCGATATATCGTAGTAGAAATTAATGTGCAAATGACGTTTATCCATCTCACAATTCTTTTCACATGTCGCTGCTATCTTTCGACGACTTAAGCTGCAAATTTACAAGCAACACTTGCACATGAGCACTCGTACCTATTCAGACCAGTTCTGCTTAATCCACTAATGAACGTTTTACTTGCTTTGTCTCATGCAATTCTTTCTTTTATTCATATACTGCACACTAGTAAGCAATTTATTGCTTGCACCAAAATCTGACATTATTTATGAAATGTTTGGACAACAGCAGAAACATTTCATATTGAGTGCACTTTAGCACAAAACGAGATCTATAAATAAGCAACTCGAAGTTTGTTTATGATTAAATTCCCTTCCTTTTTTACTTTAAATTGCAATGTTGAACACATGTATTAATTGGCTGATATGCACTATAATCATGGAATGTTACTGTGCATTGCCATTGCTAATGCCAATTGCGAAAAATAAAAGATTTTAATCTCAGCTTTATCTCCTTTGCACTTTTGCCACATGCAGCAACTAAGTAAGTATAACAATATCATAATGAGAAATCTGTATGAAAATGAAATTGCTATCATTAAAACGGGTTTATTGGTGAGTGAGTGAGTAACAGGCAAATAACAATTGTTGAATCCCGTTTGTTGCGTTTCCTGTGTGCCAAGTTAAGTTGACGATGTTTCTCGCATGCATGCAACTTTATTTATTTTATTTTAAATAAATTCATGTGAGTAGGATTTAGGTGTTGTTGCAACTTTCTTGGTCTTTTGCTTGCTTTTTTGCGTCATCATTTCCTACGTCGAGATATTGAATGAATTTTATTATTATTTTGTGCAAAAATGAGAGCTCAATTTCCATCTTTAGTTGTCGGCTATTGATACATCTATCAGCTCTTCGATCTATGTCTATCGTCTTACTTACTTACTCACTTTCCATACACAGTGATGGCAATAAATTTACCATTATTTGTGAGTGAGAGGCAAAAAAGGTTTTAATTAAAATTTCGCAGCAATAAATACGCGCATCAACCTGCGTGAAAATTTATCACAGCTTGAGAGAATGAAGATCGAAGATCTATCCATTTATGGCAAAAAGCGATCACATAAAAACTTGACATCGAATCCAACAAGTCCATCAAAATAAATTTTTTTGAGTATTATTTTATTTTTTGCAAATGATAAGTCGCAAAAGTGAGTCAACGACATTTCCATAATACTAGGTAGACTATAATATATGGAAAGTCCTTATGCGATTATGAAAGGCCTACACGAATTTCAATATCACGACACAAATCCCCCTCACGGAAATTTTAGAATTTTTAATTAGCGATTCGCCATTAAGATTGACATAAACGTTACACGCATTACGTTTTCTTTATCAAAAGATAGAAAGACAACCAACAATGTTAACCTATTAAGGTGTAGATTTGTTAAATTTATGTCATTAATGCTTAGACATTGATTTGTCTATCGATTTCATTTCATTTTTGGTTTTTTTATTAATTAATACTGAATTTGTTTAATCTTCAACAGTCTTCAGAAAGAAGAAAAAGTTTTACACTTTAAGTACTCTGGACAGGAGTGTCAAGTATATTTCCAAACAGCATACGATGATTACACAAATTCTCTCGTAAACTTGTTTTTGTTATAAAATATATGAAAAAGTGCATACAAGGCAATCAATGGACTTCCATTAGGCCTAAATAATCTACTTAAAAGAATATTTCGAAAACACGAAACTAATAAAATATTGTATATTCCTGATTAAAAGCATCTTAGCAGCGATTAGTGAAATTAATGCTTTACTCTCTTAGGCAGCATCATCAACATCTACTTCAGAAATTAAATACACTCTATTTACACACATCTGTGTGTATTCATTTTTATATTTAAATACACACGCAATGTAAATGGACTGACATCATCTCTCTTTCTGGCTATATTTATTGGCAGGCGGTGTGCTGCTTTATGTTTATTATGTGTATAATGTTCGGAACTCTCTAATGAATGGCAAAGAACAGAAGTATGTAAGCTAGCTTTTCAAGGTTAACAAACACTTGTCCATCCATGATATGAAAGAATTCAGTTTCTGCCTAACTCAATCTCTTGTTATTTAATTTGTAATTTCGTATATACATTTGTTTGTTATTCCTATTGTAAAAAATTCATTCATTCATTCACAAAAAAATCTTTTCTTCATCATTACAAACACATTGACGCAATGAGTAATCACAAATAAATATTTTTTATGAATGATCACTACACGCTCTTACCATATACATTTTTGTAAATCGCTTTTTTGCGTAACATCGTTCAATAATCGATTTGTACTTGTATTTATCAGCTTCACTTCTTATTTCCTCAACTCTTTAACGTAAAGTGTCTACACACTTCTCAACTAAATGTCATTTTTCACTTTCGATAGCAGAGATAATGTGACTCTCGTCGTCTCAAGAAAATAATGTCTATTGTTCTCAATGTTCATTATATATTGGCATTATATTGTTATTCGTTATACTTCATTGTATTTCACTCCATTAATCATTGCAAAGAGAATTTGACGACCTCGTGAAAAATTTTGCACGCTGATAATTGCAAAGGAAAATAATAATGATGATTTTTTTCGAAAGTTCAAATTACTATTTAGTTTTGTCTTTGTTCTTTATCACTCATAGCAGCGAATAAAATTTTTTTACAAAGTGTCGTTCGCGATATGATCCGGCAAACTAAACAATATTGAATGGAGCGACACAAAAATTCTTTTTTTCCAAAGCGATATGGAAAAAATAAACACACAAAATAACTTGATTCTTATTTTACTTAAAAGTAAAGACGATATTTTTCCTTGTGTATTTGCACACATGTGTTTGGCGCGACAGCAAGACTCATATAATATGGAATATTTGTGGATAGAATTCTCATCAATATCTTTCAAGTATTTGTGCTTAATGCGGCGAGGAGAGGATTTTTTCAATATTTTGATGGACCGCAAAATCATAAGCAAAAGAAGAAGAGAGAGAATATGAGTATTATCAAAAAATTTGAATATTAATGCTCTGAAATTGCTCTTTTCTTTTTTCCTCATTCGCACTGTGTGTGATATTCATTAAACGGAGTATCAATTGATTTAAATGATGCGTTAAATATTTCCTGAATGCTTTTTTTATTCATCGCTAATTCACCTATATCATATGTCGTCTATATTTGATATTTCAAAATCAATTAAGGGCAATTCTCTGAGTGAGCAAAAATCGAAAAAAAGACGTTTTGTAATTCCTTCTCCACTTGTTTTGTTCGAAAATTTAGAAAATCATTCAAATTCGTTATTTCTTACATTATTCTCTATAATTGTGTTTTTATTCTCTTCTTTTAGTTATATTAAGTATTTTGCCATGAAAAGAGTATAAAATAAGAAGTTAAATAAAAGAAAAATCGAATTTCATGATTTTGTATACAAAATTTTTGAACTCTACAAACGCTTTTAATTTCTACAAATTCAAAATTTTGTTCCTGATAGACGTTTTTCGAAAATCAATTTTTAGACAAATTAAAGTCTTTAGAAACCTAAAAGTATGCTCTATCGCTATCTGTATTACTTTTACATCTATAAAATTCATTTGAAATAAGTGAAAACAAGTATTAAGAGAGAAATTTGAAAAAGTAGAGATTTTTGTAGACAAATTTGTTTAGAGAATTGCCCTTAACTGATTAACTTTAAGATTATTTACTTTAATAAATCAACAAAGTTAGATTTCTATTTTCACAGCCCTGTTACTTAATAATATAAAAATTTTGTCACATATGACTTCTGCTGGCGTTGTTGTTACTTATTGGAAATTTAATACTTATAAGAATTATGAAGGAACTTCATATGCGACTCATAACGAAGCAGAAAAAAAATTATTGTGTCAGCCTCAAGTTATAAATCTCTTCTTTTTTCGCTCCTCCACGGCAGCGAGTAATGACTTATACAAAATAATATTATTGCATTAAATCTCTCGAGTTTCGTGAAGCATGAGGAAGTGATGAGGCATTTATTATGATTATGTTCTTTAAAAGGAGAAGCGTGAGAATTATGACTGATTGATAAGGGATTGAGTGCGAGCACATTGATTGAACTTTTTTTGAATAATAAATTTATATGGCGCTTTCTTGGAGTGTTTTAGCTATAAATGGCAAAATAAAACTGATAAGCTTGTGCATGTGTGTACATGACATATATTTTTTAAGGCCTTGAAGTGTTTGTGTGTTCTGATAAAGACTTACGCATATTGCAAAAAAAGAATTGCTAAAACTGCCTAGCCTCAAAAGAATAAACAAACACAAGCACACGCTATTGGTTTGAGATAAGCAAATGAGGCAGGCAAGAAAGCAAAAAATTGAAATTCCAGAAAAAAGCAAGTAAGTGAATAAAAATGATTTCAGGGTCAATGACTCAACGACTTTTCTCCTCGAAACTAATTATCACTATCTGCCATAAAACGTTAATTTACGTGATAATATTTGACAATATTAAAAATACAACATCGAACTTTTCTGTTTCTTTTTTCATTTCACTGCTTGTTGTGAAAAAGAGAGCCTTTAAAGACGAGACTTGTTCAACCTGTTCCAATCATATGCGGGTTGTTACTTCTACTCTCCCAAATAAAGCAGAGAAATACAAAAAATATAAAATAAAATGACATAAACTGCATCCATAAAATAAAACACCTCGCATTAATGTTATGATCCACATTATCTCCAAAATTCGTCAACGATTGTCTAAATAAACATTTTAGACTCTTGTTTGCGCTTTTTTATTGTTTGTTTTTGTTCATTTTAATATTCAATAAATGCCCTTTTTCACAGTTAATATCATGTTGCTTTTTTACGAAAAGTTTTATTATGTGTGTAAATTTACATACATGTTCATACTTTTTAAATAACAATAAATTAAAAACAGTGTGGAAAGAATAGCAAAAATATAAAAAACCATTGAAACATGTCTGAGATTGAATAAAATGATGAAGTTTTTTTTTAAAATAGGTAGACAAATTTCATTTTCTTATAAAAATCATTTCAGACAAATCACAAATAATTCACTTCATTGCCACAGACACTAAGTAGTATATGGTGACATAAACTTTGTATCAAATTTCATCGTAAAAATTTATCATGCGACTTAGTTTCATCAAACATTTTTTATTATTTTATAAATGCAAAAAAGAAGAATGAACGTCTTAAATAATTTGTTTTTTTGCATTATCAACTTCTTTATTCTCATCTATCAAGACGTCGGTCTGACTTTGATATCAAAGAAGTTCTTTCTCGAAATTCTTCGTCTTTTATTTCACACTGACTTTCGACACCGAAAGAATTTAGAAAATAAAAGAAGAGTCTCGTGCAATAAAATCTCTTAGTAAAGCAATAAAATGACACTCACCCTCTTCAGCTTTCTCGTGCAAATTTAGAAGGCTTTCTTCAGTATGTTCTTGTAAGTCGTCCCACCATTTAACTATTTTACGTTGACGCGCAGTCGTTGCTGTTTCAATTGATGATGTCATTGAGGGTATTTGTTCATATATTGAACTATTTATAGACGAAACGCCGTCAATTATTGAAGAATCAGTCGTGAGGGAGGAAATATTTTGATGATTTCCATCCTCTACTGCTATTGCATTGTCATTTATCAAATCTTGTTCATAGCTATTCCATAGCATATCATTTAGATTATTCAATTGGCCATAGCATGATTGTGTCATAATTTTTGGAAATTTTTCTTTCGGCGGAGCACTCGTACTTTCACTCGAGATTATCATCTGACTTTGATGTTTTTTTGGCTTCTGAACGGTCGCATATTCGACAATATTTTCGTAACCCGAATGAACGTCAGCAGTGAATGTCAATTTCTGACCATATTGCTGATTATCATTTAAAACTGTCGATCCAATTGCTTCCGCTACTGTTTGATATTCATAATTGTCTCGCATTTCATTTAACGTCTCAATATACTCAGCATCTTCCGCTTCATAAGAGAGCTTTTGAAGATATGTGTGGTCCATTTCTATGCATGAATTAGGTTCATTACTACTGACGAGATCGGGCGGAAGTGAACTGAATTCTTGCTCGATCTGTGGCATAAATGGTTCATACATTGACATTGGACGACCGAAATTTGCGCCAACGCTGTTACCATAAGCAAAACGAATAACAGCGGGTGTTTCTTGTTGTTGCTGCTGCTGTAACTCTTCATTTTGGTAATCATTGATGTTAAACGATGATGAGTGATCATTTATTGAAACAAAATCTTCTAACATACGTTGCTGTTGTGGTGATAATGTAGATAAATAATTAAGAACATCTTCATCAATATTGCATGGATTATTTTCATCTAAATAACTGCTAGTTGTAGCAATTGATGATGTCATTGATCGATATCTATCCATTTTCTGAGAATAAAAGGAATAAATAAGAATATGAGTAAATAAATCATGAATAATCAACACATAAAATAATTTAACACTTAAAATTTAAAATCTATAATCTTTAATATTTCAATAATGAGCACTAAACTAAAGTATCATAAATATTACATAACAAGTATTAATTAATAATGATTATAAATAACAAATAAAAGGCGAAGTAGATCGAATGGAAATGATATGACAATTAACTGTTGAGTATTATTTAAGCGGAAATTACTCGAGTATGAGCACGTACATAGATCGCGACATAAAAGCTATTACATCTATTTTTATCCTACATGCATTCTTTTCTTCTTTTTTTATGATGCATTAGACATGAAATTCCGACAGCTAACACATCATCAGCACGAGAAAAAGTAAACACACAGGCATCGCACATATGCATATGTATGTGCAAGAACAATGAAGAAAAAGAAGATGCATCAGCAGTAGAGGAAAACCAGTCAGATGATGAACATTCGCTGGGGGGCGAATGTGTGGAAAAAAAGTTATTATTAAACATCGCGATAGACTGGCATATAGCATGCTTCTTATAAGAGGCATTCCTCTGAGTGTCTCGCACTCCAAAAATAACCGACACAGCATTGTTGAAAAATAAAATTGGAAAATTTATTGCTTTTATAGTCATTTTCGGTATTTTCACTTATTTAATTTTTCTTTTTTGGTGACAAATTTTTCTAATTCAGAGTTTTGCTCTCGTGAAATGTGAAAAATAATCTAAAAAATTTTATTTCTTTCTTCTTGTCTTTTTCGACAGATCGTGACTAAAAATAAGAGTAGGTAAAGCTTAATTTTTTGCCAATTTCTTTTTCACAACGCAAAAAGTAAAAACAAATAAACTACAAGCGAAAGCAAAACATTCTCAGACATAACATTAAATTAAACAAATTCTCCAACAAAAATTTCGAGAGCAACTTGACTTTTTTGTTTATCAGCAAGTTTCAGAGTTCACTTCCGTTCATTTTGAAGATGCGATGATCATAAAAGTGCTCTCACGAAACGAATTGGCAATTTCCTTGCATTACAATTGCAATGTAATTGCAGACGGCAGACATAAGTATAAAGCACAAAAAGAGTTATTAAAATTGATGACTATGAAGCAGCCAGCAGTCAGACATACCATGATACTTTTTGTCGTTTATTTATAGAATGAATTTCACGAAACTTTCTCTTTCACGTTGCGAAAGAAAAAAATCTTTTTATTATTCTTCACTTTTACTAAAGCATAGTTTTTTCTTTACTTTATTTATAAAGTCGATCATCATTAGACACTTTTTTCTTTCTCTAAATAAAAAGAAATATTTTTTTTTCGAGGTCACCTCTTTTCGTTTTTCAACTGCTATCTCTCGTAAAATAGATTGTCTGTAGACTAAGAATATGATCACACTTAACTTTAAATTGAGTGCAAGGAGAAAGGTCACGAGTGAAATGGTAAACATAAACTTTAATGAACATTTTTTTCTCTTCATACAGCATGTGAGAGAGGAAGTTTAATGTCTATCAACATTTATGGCAATCGCACGCGCCACCCAACATAAAACATTTCTTTCATTTTTTAAAAGAACTAATTCAATTCATTGTATGTAAAAATTAAGCATCTTTTTTTGGAAAGTGTTAAAGAATAAAGATCATTAAAATTGAGTTGCTAAAAGTTTTTAGTTCAACTTTTTTCATTTTTCATTTCTTCTCGTTTATAAACTAAATAACAAGCAATGTTAAAAAGAAGAAGATTAAATTATTATGAGGTTTCTTAATTCCCATTTCAATCTTTATTATCAACAACAACACGAAAGAAAAGAAAACTCTTTTTAATGGCTTAATTTCATTTCTCGACAGAAGTAAGCGACAAGCAAGAAGGAAAGGGGTTGATTTATTTATGTTACGCAGAGCATGGAAGTCAATTTAGTGCTGCACGTTTTTTTTTTCACTTTTACTCATTTCCATCTGATATCTCATTTTTTTGTGTTGACTGATGGAAAGCGGAATAAGGAGGATCAAGAAGAATTAAAATCTCGCACAGTGTCTGCATTTGTATATGTAAAAGATCATTGACATTTTCCCCTTCATTGAGAGTCATCTTCCTCTCTTATTTTTTTTTTACTTTTGACTCTAAATAAAATTTATGTGGGGAAGAAATTTCAACAATTTTCTCTATCTTTCTACAACCACGAAGTTGATCTTTGAAATTTATGAGATAATTTGAGTTTAATTTAACAAGGAGTTAAATGACTTTTATGACACTCAATAGGTAATAGTTTTTATATCGCATTTTGATGAATGTGCAAACACATAAAAATTAGTGATAACAATATTCATTTTATGTATTGGTCCCACTTTCCTCATTAATAGGATTTATTACGTCATGATTTTTAATCATTGCATGTCACAACAGCTGAGCATTTTTTTTGATGTTTATGCATATGTGTCACACACTCGTCGCAATATTTTTTTAAGGAGGAGATTTTACTTATTTATAATTTTTGCGAAAAAAACTCCCACGAAACATTTTGGTATTGAGTCGAGAATGAAAAAAATTCAAAACACAAACAAAATCAGCCATTCGCTTCCTATAGCATAAATATTATCTTTATTTTATTTTATTTCCTTTGAATTTTCTGTGTCAACGAACTTTCTTAACGTGGTATGAAAAATTGAACGGATGTGTCGAAAATCGTGTTTGAACAACATTGACACACAATTAATCCAATTTCGTGTAATACGAAGAGATTTAATGACGCAATGGAACCCTCGCAAAGAACTTAGAAAGATCAAGAAAGGTTCTTTGAAAATCTTTGAAAATGAGACGTTTCCCTCGTGCTGACGATGATATTTTTTAAGGATCATCTTTCATTGTGAGATTAAATGATGGCTAAGGATCTTGAAAAATGAGCCATAAACTCACATAAAAAACATGAAAAAATCATTTGCTGTAGACGCACACGAGGTGACGATTTTCCTAATTTATAGAGTCTGTGTTAAATGAAAAATTCGATGAGTGCTCTACTTAATGACAAATTCGTGAAAAAGTAAAAGTTTTAAAAATATTATTTTTATAAATAAATTTTGTTTGATTTTATTCAATTATTATTGTTTTAGCAATTTATATTAATAAATTTGTAGTATTTTAGTCACCAGAGAAAGGAGTGGGATAGACGATTGGGACTGGCGTTGGCATTCAAAATTCTCTGGAACTTTAAAAGGTGAGATTTAAATCTTGAGCTTACTTATAAAAAAGAATTCTTAGCAAAAAACGGTTTGAAAAGGTATATCAAACTACGAATTTGTTCAGAATTCTTTTTTTCTTTTGCAATAATTTCCATTTTCTGTGATAGCTAGTTGCAATATCTTTATTTTTCATGAAATCATGAAGAATTTTTGATTTAATTTTTTCCTTCAACTCTAAGAAATATTAGATTTTCTTTTTTTGAAATAACCGTTAAAAAATAATTTTAAAAATTATATTTAACTTATATTTCGATGAATTCCTAATATAATTGCACTTATTAGATTATGTGATTTCATATTTTGTAATTTTAGAACATAAAATAGCGATAAATTACGAATGGAAATTTTGCATTTTAGTTTTGTTCAAAAAATCCAAAGAAGCGCCCTTTAGAATTTGAATCGTAACGGTCAAATCCTCGATTGAAAAAATATTATTTCTTGTTAAACTCTTTCTTTATACGATCGGAAATGAATGAAAATGCAAGCAATTGTATATATATAACAACAATAACACACGCTTTTGTATATTTTGATTGAATGGTAATGAAAGTCGTGTGTTAATGAACTCACAAAATAAGTCAAGATATAAATTTCAGTATTTTCTTCGAAAAAAAAGAGCACATAAGACACTCACGAGGATTTAAAAGCAATGAAACATATTACGATGATGATTTAAAGGGAATTTCTACATTCAAAAAATGAGAGAAATTTTTTAACTTGCAAGGAGATCATACATATTTGAAAAAATTCTTTTATACGCTGTTGATGAAAATAAAATGTCACTTTCAACTTGCAATTGTCACTCGACACGATACGATCACGAAATATGATGAGGATGTAAAGGAAGAATGTCATTTCCGTTATATTTAACATAAGAGTTAGTTAATGATATCTTATTAAAACTAAAAACTAGAGTGAAAATGAAATAAATTTATTCATCACATGTAGACGACAATTTCATAAAAACATAAAACATTGCAAAATCGTAGAATACATAAGACTCACCGAATTTTAAATTTCTATAAATAATAATTTACACACACTTTAAAAATTCATTAACTAAACTAGGTAAGTAATAGACCTCAAACAAACACTTTTGGAACTTTTAAGATTTCGTCGGGAATTTTTGAATTTATAATTTTTCGGAATTTTTCATTTTCTTTTGATTCGGAATTTTTGTGTAAGTACTAAGCAAATAATTTAATTTTAAATCAACTTTGAAAAAACCACATTTTTAAATTTTTATAAAATTTTTCTTTTAGATTTTTTTTATTCCTCTCGAATTGAACTGCATTCGAGAAAATCTAAATACAAACTGAAAAAGTAGAGGAAAAATTACTGTGAAAATGTGTCTTTCGTTCTTTCCACACACAAATCAGATGAATTCTGTGTAGTACATATTGGTGATACCGAAAAAATATGTGTGATTCACACTGAGTTTTTAATTTCTTTCTTCGTTTATTCATTCGGAGTAACAAATATGTAAGATCAATTTTAAAGTAAAATTAGATAATTTATAAATTTTGCTAATATTATGAATTTTTTTAAATTTTTTAAAGCTTTCCTATTGAAATTTAATTTGAAAAGATGCATAATCATTACCTTATTAATTTGTTAGCACATTTTTCCTTAAAAAAATTAAAGTTTTAATTTAAAATGTTGAATGTTTTATTTGTAGAATTCTTTTAATTACAAATAGTGAAAATTCATAAAAATCAAATAATTTTATAAATATTTTCTTTGTCCACTTGAAAAGCGATCGTCTAACAAATGAGAGCTCTTTATTGCAGCTTTTTTTCTTGATTCATCAAATCGATTAACTTGTAAATCGGTTTCGCGGTTAAATGGCTTTCGTTCAACTTTCTCATCCTTGGATTTTTTCTATAAATAATTATTATAAATCATTATTAAACGCAAATATCTTAATTATTCTTTTACTGTATCTCTTACCTTTTCCTTCTTCATTTTCTTTTCATGCAATTCGAGTAGTGATTTATCGCGTTTGTGTATTTTCTTATGCTTTCGTGCAATCTCTTCTTGCTCAGCATCTCTCTTTGCAGTTGCCTCATCGTGTCGACGCTTTTCAATATTACGGTGATGGTCTTTTGTTTTATCTTGAGTTTTTTGCTCATCGTTTGGTGTTTTTGTCCATGAACTTCTATCAGAAAAATCAGGTTGTTCTCCTCGTCTAAATTGACGTGCAGCAAGTCCTAAATCATGAACTTTTTTTACTGATGGTAGCTCTAGCATCCATTCTATTAAAAAAAAAATATATATATATAAGCATATATCAAAAGAGAAAAAGACGAAATTTTGACTCGACCTACCTTCACGCTGATCAGTTTGAATTTGCTCTTGTCGTCTATCTAATGCTTCAATTTTCAATTGTATCTTTCGTTTCTCAAGTTCAAGTTCACGTTCTGTCATTTTACTTTTATCGATTATTACGGGACCAATAACATCTTCTTCATCCGAATTATCCGAAGAGATTCTATCATAATTTTCTTCATTTCGAGGCTTATAATCATCAGGAAGAACAGGGCCAATTGGGATTTTTTTAGAAGCAAATTCTTTTGTAACTGTAGGAATTTCAGATTTGGTTTGTCGAATTTCAGGCGTCTTTTGTTTTTTGTTTGGAGGAGGTAATGCTGGTCCATAAGCATCAAAACTATTTTCCTTTACTTTATTTCTTTCTACACTTGAATGTCGTAAATGATCACGAGAATGATTTTTATTTGGACTTTTACTTCTTTTATCTTCATGCTTTCTTTCCTTGCGCTGATAATGTTCTTCCTTTTCTTTTCGATGATACTCTCGTGACGGTGAGTTTTCTTCGCGTTTTCTAGAATTTTTATCTTCTTTGTTGTTCGAGCTTAAGCTTGAAGTTTTATCATTGTGATGTAAATTTTTGCGTATATCATGTTTTTCATTGGAATGCGAACGCTTTGTTCTATTATCACCATCTTTTTGCCGCTCTAAAGTATTTGATCGTCTCTTTCGCACATCTTCATTACGATCATATTTGTGATCACGAGGAGATTTTTGGCGTAAACTAGATTCTTTATGGCTGCTACTCTTATGAGGCGATCTTTCTCTGCTTCGGCGAGATTTTCTATCATTACTTTTGCTTCTCTGATATGTTCTTTTTTTATCTTCATACTCTGTGTTACGTTTCTTTTCGTCTCGATGGCCATCACGATGCCTTTTTCGGTCTTCTTCTCTTTCGTAAGAAGTTGTTGCCGTTGAAGATTTTGTTTTATGAACCCTTTTTTCACTTCTATCACTCTTATCTTTTCTGTCGAATGCATATTTCTCAGAATTAGAATTAGAGTGTCGTTTATTAGACTCTTTCTTTGGTGAACGAACACTGTTATCCAACTTAGTTTTCTTTCCACGTTTGAAACTCGTTCCAGAATCAGAATCACTTGAATCGTCACTGTCATACATAGTTAAATCCTAAAAATAAACAATGGTAAAAATATCATAGTCATTTTTAAGAAAAGCAAAATAAGTAATTGATAAAAAATAATTTCAAATGTATACAGATTTTCATCTAATCGTTATAAAATAACTTTATTTATATTTTTATTCTATAGTACCTAAAGTTTTAATAACTACAAGTTAAAAGTCTTCAATGCTTTGCTCCAACTATAAGCTAATGATTTTTTAAATCCGGCAGTGGGAATATTTTTAATGGATTGTTTTATACTACTCTGCCAAACGATATCAGAAAAGCTCTTTTTCACTATTTCTTGATAACGAGGCGAACATGCTATAGCTCTAAGAACGTCCTCTGTATCTGATCTATATCGACCGTAATTCCATTCTCTAACAATTCTACGAATTGGCCACTTTGGAAGTTGATTAAGATGCTGAAGAATAACAAGTGCTGCTTTATCTTGTTTCCACTTCACTGCATATTCATCACCCATCAAAGAATATTCGAGTGATGATTTAAAAAGATCCAAAACTGGTCCATACAGACTTCGAAAATTTTCGATTTGTGGTTTCACAATATTCTGAACTTTATTCTTATTTTCGCCAAATATCATACGAAAATCACCATTATAACTAAGTGAAGTAATTGTACAGTAGAAATCAAATTCACTAAATTCTTTAGGTAGTAGAAGTAGGGCAGAATGAACGGCACTTTGCAAATTTAAATGCATTGCTGATTGAACTTTGGAGCTATTTGGTTCTCGAACAATTTCAACTGGCTTCTGAAGACGACCAGCAACATAAAGATCTCTCCAATCAAGTAGATCTTCAACTAAATCTTTTGTTGATATCACACCATACTTGATCATTATATTTTTTTCGTCTTTTATAGGAATGAGTGTATTGCAATAAACTCTAGCCGCATAATTTTCTTGGAATCGTGCAATGCAATTGCCACCGAGCTGACGCATAAATGAATAATGACAAGGATTTTGTGAAATATTTTGCGAATGCCATTGATGAGGATTTTCAACTACAAACATAAGATCAAGCATCGCTGGCTTTTTGTTATCAGAACTGGATGTAGTCGTTCGATGCACATTTTTAGTAGAGGAAGGAGACGATAAAGATTCGTAACCAATTTGTTGCTTTACACCACTGCCGTAGGCGAAGCACAATGAAAAATTTGGTGGAAATTTCGAGAGGATGCGATAATAGAGCGGTTTTACATTTCCTCGCGTAAGCATGCTTCTTTGTAGCCACTTTATATACGAATCAGTCAATTATTTCAATATTTTAACAACATCGAGAGTCGCATTGAAAATCTTCCACAGTTTTAGTGCTTTTAATACCTTCGCTTTGGTCTCTTCTTCACTTAGTCTTCGATCCTCGCTAGCTGTTTATCTTCTTGTTACTTCTTAAAACGATTTTTAATGAACACTAACTTATTAAAACTTTAAAAGATTGAAATCGGAATTTTTTAAAAGAAAACTTTTCAAAACAATGACAAAAATTTGAAATAAGTGCACCGAAATTAAAAACCGTTAATTTTTTTCTCAGGTAATTGTTTATAATTTTTTAAGAGTTATTCAAATAAAAATAGTTTCTAAAATTAATTTATTATGATAATTTTCATCAATTTCAGTTTTGATTTAATTATTTTAAATCAATCAATCATCGACTTTAGGAGTAAAAAGAAGAATCTTTAACGTTAGATTGGGATTTAAATATTTTTTTAAGAGTCAGTCAGTGCAGGAAGGAAAAAATAGTAGAGAAAATTTTTGTGTTTAAAAATGGTAAATTCTTTAGTCCTAATTAAATTTGAATATGAAAAGCTATTACTAAAAGTATATAATGATGTTACAACAATTTATCAATAGTGATCGTAATAGGAAAAGTGATTGATGACATTTGCAAATTTTTGAAAAATATTATTTTTTTTCTTTCTAAAAAGAATTATAAAAAAATTTTTTTAATATGCTTTAGCATATCAATATTATTATTGTTTTTAAAAAAAGAATAAAAGCTTCTATTGATTCAAACAATTAATGATAAAATGCCCTTGACAAGACAGTTTTTTGGCACCATTTCGCGCTTTTGAGAAAAGAATAGCTCTCACTCTCAAATAATTTCCAACGCAATTTATTGAAATATCTAACCGAAAGTAAATCTATTCCATTTTTAGAATAAATTAAAACAGCAACAAAAGGACAAGGTAAAAAAATTCATAGCACTCACTCAGACGGGTGAGCAGACGGCAATTTACTGCCTACAAAACAACGACTGGAAGTTAGACTTAGCCAGTGATAATTATTTTCAAAATTCTGAGTTATACTACAGAGAATTAGATATAAAGAAGGTTGAGCAATTGTTTACGAAATATCGTGATCCTAATGAACCACAGAAAATTACTTCCGATGGCGTAGTTCGATTCCTCGAAGATCTTCAGCTTTCACCCGAATCACGTCTTGTCCTTATTATTGCTTGGAAATTTAAGGTAACAATTTTAACTTACCTTTAAATAAATTTAATTATAATTATTCTTTCATTTCAATCAAATCATTAAGGCTCAAACACAATGCGAGTTTTCCCGCGAGGAATTTATCAATGGATTTAGTGAATTAGGAGTAGATAGCATAGAAAAATTAAAACAAAAGCTTCCACAGCTTGAATTGGATTTGAACGATATTCACAAGTTTAAAGATTTTTATCAATATACATTCAATTATGCAAAAGAAACTGGTCAGAAAGGTCTAGATCTCGATATGGCTATTGCTTATTGGAATATTGTATTGAAAGATCGTTTCAAGTTCCTTGATTTATGGTGTAAATTTTTAACTGTAAGCACGACTAGTTGATTTTTTTATCATGCATAGTAAGCCTATTCATTATTTTATTAAATAGGAAAATCATAAAAGATCTATTCCAAAAGATACATGGAATCTTTTACTAGACTTTGCTCAGCACATTGACGATAGTATGAGTAATTATGATGCGGAAGGTGCTTGGTGAGTGACATTATACATTTTTAATCTACTTGCTTTATCTAATCTAAATCTTTTATTTACAAGGCCTGTATTAATTGACGACTTTGTTGAATGGAGTCAAAATCGGTTAAGTCAACAACAACTCTCACCTCAAGCACAACAACATCAATCACATTATTATCAGCAACAAGGCAAAAGTAGTATGTACTATGGATAATTTTTTTTCGTCTTCTCATGAACATTTAAAATAAAAATGTTTACCTGTCTACTCAAGAAAAATATTTTTGAAGATTTTTCCTCGTTTTTGTTTTGTATAAAAGCTGAAGAAGTTATTTTTTTTCTTTATGATAAAGAAGAGGAGTAAAAAATGTATAATTTATATTTTAGTTAAAATCTTCTTTTTTTAATTTCAACAGTTTTGTTGTTGATCTAAAGATTAATCTTATATAAAGTTTATGATAAAAAAAAATAGTTGCATGTCCTTAAATATGAATGAATGAAACCAACTTCCTTTTGATGATTTGTAAAAAATAAAGTATAAAAAACACTTAACAGATTTTGATCGTTAATAAAAAAATTAGAAAGTATATTAAAAATACACACAAATCTTTAATTTTTATTTCTACTACTGTTTAAATTTTATTTGCTATTAATAAGATGAAATAAATGGCATAAAAAGTGATAATAAAAACATAATTCTAACTCATACTGAGCAATTTTGTCTCTCAATTCTTAAAATGTCTGTTGGTTTATAATTTTAAAAAAATATATGATGCAATTTATCAAATACATATCAATAATATAGTTTGTAGAGAAATAATGCTTTTCTTCCATTAGCATAGTGATCGCAATAATATAATTCAGTAGCATTCCGATGAAAGTTTTTCAATTAATTTTAATAACTTTTCATGCGCATAACGTAGTTTCTGATATAAATCATTACTGCAACCATGTTCAGCAATCGCACTAAATGGATAAGTCCTGAAATTCTTTTCATTATCTAATAATGTAACAGCTTGCATGAGTGGACACAAAATAATTTTTTGATGATCTGAGAAATTGAGCTATAATTTTTTCATGAATTAGTTTACAATACGAAAATACAGTATGAAAAAAAAAATTAACTTACTTGTACTGTTCCATTTGTAAGATGCATTACTACAGCACACTGTGTTCGGAACCAAGTATGAAGATGAGGCATACGTGATACATTATCATTTTCTTTTACAACAGCATTTGCTCCAGCTTTAACAAGATGTTCAGACATGTATCTCTTAAAATAAGTCAAAAGTTTCATTTTCTTTTCTAGTTTCGATGGGTAATTTTGAACACTAAAGTAGGATTCTTTTCCTTCTTTATCGATGAAATGAACATTTCTATAAAATAAAATAATTTTTATATGAAAAATTGTAAAAATGATACCGAAAGTGTCCGCCATAGGACGGATTATTTTAGCGCATTTTTGGTGCCTAGATCAGTGTATGTTGACAAATTACAGACTTAATTAGATTCGTTTGAGAAATAGATTTACTCTTTCAAATAATTTGATCAAAATAGTTTAAAATATAGGCAAAATCATGTTTATAAAATTTTGATGCATGAAAATACGGCGAGCATTTTCAATTGAAGTTCAATTTACCAAAGTCAGAAACCGTTTTACAAGTAACTAAAAATCAATTAAAATGTATTCGATTATATATAAAAGCCTAATCGATTAAATTTTAGTTGGTTTTAGTTGAAAATTTTAATTGAATAAGTTTTAGTTGTTTTTTAGTTTTTTGCAAACATAATTCTAAACGGTTTCAGACTCTGCAATTTACAGAATCTTATATTAAATTTTATTTATTTAAAATAACGGTTGAGTATGATTCAAAATATTTGAAGTTCCAATATTAGCCGTTGGTGGCGCTGCAATTGTTTTCGAAGCCAACTTCGCGTTGTTTACATTTTTAATTTGGAAATTTAAATTCGTAATTTTCTAATTATTGAATTCAAAGGCAACATTCTAATAAAGAATGCCGCCAATAACTCGATAGCACAAATCAAACACAACAAACCGGAAGTCTTTAGCTATTGTAGTTTTCGAGATCTCGCGCCTCACCGGGAGCCAGCCAGCCAGCCAGCCAAAGTGAAGATATAAGCGGCATTGTTGTTCCAAAAATGCGCTAAAAATTTAATATATAACTTACATTCCATTATTTAGCATGAGTAATTTTGTAGTATCGTTAAACATAACTCCCATTCCTTCGTCACATAATTGATATCCAAAACCGTATTTATCACTATAATCGACCCATTTACTGACCCAGAAAAGTGGATTAGAAGCTGGATCACTGTATTCATCACCTAAATCAGCAAGATGGCGTTTCAATTTTGTTCCAAATAATTCAGTCAGTTGCTGATACAGCAGTTCCAAATTTTGTTTCTGCAATTGACTTGAAGCAGTCATCATTCCAGATGCTGTAATAGCATCATGCAAATTATTCTTCAAGAATGACATATTTGTGTGAGTTTCATCTATGAAAAAAAAGCAATATATAAATTCAAGAAAAAGAATTTTATGACAAAAATATATAACTTACCACCGCCACCATTCATTTCCGACAATGGGCGACGTTTATCATTATATTCAAGTAATTCTGGACGAGGAGCTGTTGTCAAACATGAATATGGTAATGACTTGGGAATTGGAGCAGATGATAAGAAATCAAAATGAAATAGCTTATCAATTGTTGGACGTTTTTCTGGATCAGATTGAAGCATAGCAATAATCATATCTGCAGCATTTTTGCGCAAGTTCGAGGGCAATCTATAATCACACTTTCGAATTTTTGAATATGTATCTTTTAAGCTCTTTGTCTCAAATGGAGGTTGACCAACAAGAAGCGTATACATAACGCAGCCAATCGACCAAATATCAACCTCATAGGAATGTCCTTTTTTATTCAATATCTCAGGAGCAATATAATTTGGGGTCCCACATAAAGTCTTCTTTCTTTCTCCTTCGAATTCAATTTTAGTAGCAAGACCAAAGTCACCGATTCTTTTAAAAAAGATACATTATAATATAAAATACAATATAAATACAATATACTCACTTAACATGTAATTCATCATTCAAAAAGAGATTTCCAAGTTTAAGATCGCGATGAATAATATGGTGGTCATGAAGATATTTTACTCCGCTTACAATTTGATGAATGTAGTAACGGCATTCATAATCAGTAACCACTTTTCTTCGTTTATGAAGTTCCATCATTGAACGTTTCTTGCAGAGTTCCAGAACTATATAGACATTATTTGAATCGTCAAAAAAACTTTTAAAGCCAACTATATTTTTGTGATTTAACGACTTGTGAATTTGAATTTCTTGAGTCATTTTTTCTTTTTGATTGTTTTTCATCATGAGCTTTTTTGAGACAATCTTGCCAGCATATGTTTCTTTTGATTGAGTATTCTGGATCTCATAACACTTTGCAAATCCTCCCTAACATGAGAAAATAAGAAATAAAATTTATTCTCATTAGATTAATGCATAATAATTTGAATTTCTTTTAGGTTATTGAATTTGTGTAGAAATATCAATTATATTGGCTTTTAGCTCACCTTTCCGAAGAATCGAAGTTTTCTATAAGTGATACCTGTATTTGCATCGTAGAGTAAATCAGGAATTTCTTCAGCAATATCGTCTTTTTTCGACATCTTTATTTAGAGTTTGATTTTATCACTTGTTTTTTTATTTCAGGCAATTTTTTGAATTATCTCTCACTAATTTTCAATATTTAACAATTTGTACCACTCTTTGTTATTAAATTGTATCACTTTGTGATCTGTATTCTGTTTAATTATATTAAAATATGATGAAAAACAATGAAGCACTGATCATACGAACGTTATTTCAGAAAATTTTAAATAAGTCCGTTAGCCCTTGTAAAAAATCGACACATAATTGCTTAGAAAATAACTTTCTTCGCGCTCTTCATTTATCATGCTTAAAACTACTTTGAAATTCTATTTTTAATAATTTTTGATTGTTTTATTTCTTTATTTATTAATATCATGTAAATTTTTGTAATAATAAATAATTTTCATGTAAATATTTTTATTTTTTTTATTTTTACAAAACGATCACTTGATTTTTTGAAATGTAAAGGCCCGCTTTAAGTTTCGTTCTTTTTCGTTCAGAAATTTATTGAATACACACGTCTTGGTAAGTTTTTATTTTAAAATAAAGATTATTTTGAGTTATTAAAACTTTAAAAGAGATTTTATTGATTATTCATTATGACTTTCAATAAAACGATTCAAATTTAATCAATATTTCTTATATTTACACATTAAAATTTGAAATAAATTTTTTTTGATGACATGCTTCTAATTTTTCTCAAATTTAATTCTCATTTCAGTTCTTTAAATCTGAAATCAGTACCTTACTAATAATTCAAAATGGTTAGGGAGAACAAGGCCACCTGGAAAGCTAACTACTTCTTAAAAGTCGTGGTAAGTAAGATAATTGAGTTAAATTTAATTTATAGGTTAATTTCGATAAATTGTGTTATTGTTTTTCAAAAATTTCCGTGATGAAGCGAGAAGCGTCTGAACACAAATCACCAAGGCATTGGCAAGCTAGAAATAGCTGAACCCACCAGTGTCTGATTTGTGAATGTTTAAGAATCGCTGTTTTCAGCTGTCTGAATTTCATTTTTAAAAAATCTTTTGATTCTCAAACTTCAAAGAATGTTAGTTAATTATTTGTCTTTTTTTTTTTTTTTTAGACATATCTCGACGAATATCCAAAATGTTTCATCGTCGGTGCCGATAACGTTGGTTCAAAGCAAATGCAGCAAATTCGTATCTCACTTCGTGGACTCGCTGTAGTCTTGATGGGCAAGAACACTATGATGCGTAAAGCCATTAAGGGCCATTTGGAAAACAATCAAGCCCTCGACAGAATTTTACCACACATTCGTGGTAATGTTGGTTTCGTTTTCACAAAGGGAGATTTGAATGAAGTTCGCGAAAAGTTGTTGCAAAACAAAGTTCGTGCTCCTGCTCGTGCTGGCGCAATTGCTCCTTGTGAAGTAATTATTCCTGCTCAAAATACTGGTTTGGGTCCAGAAAAAACAAGTTTCTTCCAAGCTCTTTCAATTCCAACAAAGATTTCAAAGGGTACTATTGAAATTATCAATGATGTGCCCATCTTAAAGCCTGGTGACAAAGTCGGTGCTTCTGAAGCTACTTTGCTCAACATGTTGAACATCTCTCCATTCTCATATGGTTTGGTAATTGAGCAAGTTTATGATTCAGGAAGCATCTTCTCTCCAAATATCTTGGACATCAAACCAGAAGATTTGCGTGCTAAATTCCAACAAGGAGTTGCAAACGTTGCCGCTCTTTCATTGGCTATGGGCTATCCAACAATTGCCTCTGCTCCACATTCAATTGCCAATGGTTTCAAGAACTTGCTCGCTATCGCAGCTGTTACCGATGTCGAATTCAAGCAGGCTGAAACTGTTAAAGAATTCCTTAAGGATCCATCTAAGTTTGCCGCTGCTGCTGCTGCATCAGCTCCAGGTAAATTTAATAAATTATTTATTGTCATCATTGAAAATAATTATTTCTTTATTTTAACATAGCTGCTTCTGCCGCTGCACCAGCTGCTAAAGCTGAAGCCAAGAAAGAAGAGTCAGAACCAGAGTCTGATGACGACATGGGATTCGGACTTTTTGATTAAACATTGCAACATCATCAAATGGTCATTACAATTTGAATCAACGTTAATTTTCTTCTGCAATAAATTTGCAAATACTTGCCCATCAATGGCAACTTGCAATTTTTATTGCAAAATAAAGAATTGATTCTTTTCACACCATTACATCATTTAAATTGTGTTTTTGCCTGAAGACCGGCAATTTAATGCTGAAATAAAATTGACCAAAAAAAAACAAAATATTCTCATTGTTTATCAATTTTCTTGTCTGTTTCTTTCAGCATTATTTTCGTCTCCTTTTCTCTCCCTCTTCGTTTCTTTTTAATTTTAATTTTCAAAGTCAATTGTCACGCTATAATGATGATGGAAGAAACGAAAAGACCAACAGACATGTCTAGGATCGAAACGTTCGTTTTATGCATGATATATGATAAGAAATTCAAAGAAAAGATTGTAAAATTTGCTTTAAAAATTTCAACATGTCTAAACTCCCTCAATTTGAGCATTTTCATTCTCTTTTTATTTTCTTATAGAAGCTCTAAGCAAGAACGATTTGTGATAACATTAAATGAATAAAAAACATATATATTGAAGAGTCATGTAAAACGAATTAAAACCATCGAAGTTTTCTACAGAACCTGTTTTTCGTTTTCTCAAAACATTTTTTTCACCGAGATGTCTCATTTGGGAACTATGCATCAAATGAGATTGCTTTAAATTTGGAGAATAAAACGAGTTTCATTATCAGCCACTAATTTATCGCATTAATCATTCTGTTAATTAAATTTATTTATGTGCGTGTGTGTGAATGATTATTGTCTAATTAAAGAGAAAAGTATGAGTAAAAAAAGAAACAAGAAGTCAACGAGTAAGAAGTCGTAATTACGTAAGTAACCCCAATATAAAAAAAATCCCAAATGAAATAAATGATGATGAAATCATTGCTTCGCGTGGTCAAGTCAACACGAAATGCAGGTTGAGCGCGAAGAAGAAATAAAAATGTGGAGAGAAAAATTCATGAACTTCGTTAGTGGATAAAGCAAGTATACATCAATGATGACTATACTAAGATGATGATTTCATATGAAAAATATTTTTATCAATATACTTTCTAATTTCATATAGTCACAATTTATTAAAATACATGTTATATACATAAATATTAAATTGCCAATTACAAAATTGACATTACTGGCAAATAACGTTCACAAGTCTTTAGAAAAAAAATTGAACTCAGTACTGATTTTGTGAAGGACAAAGAGATAAGCAAATGCTGGTGGTGACTAAATGCAATTTTTAGTCTACTATTTATAAGAATATGCTGTTAAAGAAATTCATCTTGATTGACTGTCACGTTTCCTCGTTTACTTTAATAATACTTTTAAATGCGCCTAAAGTTATTCATAATTTATAAAGTTTTGCCAAGATTTTTGCAAAATGGCAAGAAAAAAGTCATTCTAGCATGCATGATAAAAGTCAGTCAGTAAGCGAACGAGCAAACACATTGCATGTATAAAAATAATGGGACATTTTGTAACAAAATAAAAGAAAAACATTCAAGACCTTGAATTGGATCCAGCTTATAGCCAGCAGTGCTTGATGATGCATGAAATTCGAAAAAGAGAGACTTACAAAATTGCAATAGTTGCTGCTACTGCATACAATCAAACAAACATTTAAAACTATTCAGCAATGAGAATAACAAAAATACCAGCAAGCAGGAAAAAAATCGAAATTCAACCAATGTTATCTCTGGAGAATTGATAGGCGAGCGAGCGAGTGAGCAGGAAAAGTAGAGAGAATGAGGAAAATTTTTAGGGGGTTATTTTTCGGATTTTAAGCCATGCAAAGTGATTCACATATGTACATACACAAGCACATCTATCTCTCTTTCACAATTTGCGTTTCATTCGTTCGTTCATTGAATCCATGCAGAAAAGCAGGCAAACAGCAATGGAATAGGTTTTTTTCGAAATGTTTATGCAAATCAGTTATCTCAATTCCATTAATTCAAACCAGAAAGGCTTTTGCAGAACGAATATAAAAAAACTTTTTTTGAAGCTCTGAATGAGTGTGTGTTGTTGTTGCTGCTGCTACTTTGCCTTATGTATCGAAAAATTCTGTCTTCCACTTCTGTCTATCATGCACATGTATAAGGCTATATAAATATAGTGTGTGCTATGCTATGTATATTTAAAATATCCGATTAATTGGGGATATTTTTAAATTATGTCATTTAACAAAGTCCTTTCATGCGCAACGCAATCGTGCAAGCACGACAATTAATTGATGCGCGCACGTTTCGTAATAAATACATAAATTTCACATTTACTCCACGTGCTCGACACGTGTTGGACGTCATACAATAAGCATTCTTTTTACCTATTCACAAAAAATAAAATCATTCACATTCATACACACATCATTCATGTATGATTCCTCAATTTTTGTAAATGCCAAAAAAACCAACAAAATTCAGAATTCCCATTTGAATAAAATTCGTTTTGAAAAAAGACCTATGTATGTACATCATGCTCTATACACACATTTTCAGAAAATCCAAACCCAACATCGAATGAAGAGCGAATATATGGGGAAAGTGCTTCATTCTCTTTCTCCCTATATTTTAATGGGGTTGAAATAGATACAAAATGATTAATTCACTTTGTCCATTAAATTTTAGTTTATTTTAATCATCATGAATCTCAAGTAGACAAACTGTGTCCATAATTTTATTTAATTTTAAACAATTCAACTTAAATTTGGTTAATATTATGTAGAAATAAAAATAAATTTAAGATTAAATTTCTTAAGTCAAAATTTTAAGTTTAAGTTGAAAATATATAAAGAAATGCGTTTTAACCATTTTATTGACTGCTTTAATACAGTTGATTTGAGAGTTAAAGTAGGAGTATGAGCGAAAGAAGAGAAATTTGACCAGAGCAATACACACAACTGAAATGTAGTTTCAGTTTTTGAAAAACGAGAATATGTATATATACATAGAATGATGCTGCTGCTTATTCTGCTGTATGTTGTTATTTTTCCTTCTCCCTCATCGACCCTCTTTCCTTTTCGCCCTTTATCTCCCTTCCTCCTTTCGGTTGTTTAGAGCGATCAAACTGAATTCCATCCACTCTTTGTTGGTTGACTGAATAAGAGAAAAATAAATGGCTCTGTGTTTGTGCAAGAGCTAGCGTGAAATAAACACGACATTGGGATGGACAACGACTGACGGATGGATGGACTAAATGTAAAAAAGTGGCGGTGGCGACTGGTGAGCGATGTAGAAAGAAAAAAATTATATATTTAAATCGGGTATGAGCTCCCCAATATTCCTATCTTGCATGAGATATACAAGGCCATCAATCAATATATACACATGTGAAACCAGTTTCCAGTCTTTTTTTTTCGTTACGCCATGGGATCTCTTTAAAGTTGTTGTAAAAAACTCTTAATGAAGCACATCCATTTAAGCGTCATCCCTGTGTATATCATCTGGTATCCAGTCGAGTCGTTTTTCTCTTTCTTTCTCTTCATCTTCTTTACTTTGTTCTTCTTTAGAAAAACAGCGGGATCATCGCATGGCATGGTTTGCTCGCTCGGTTGCATGCCACTGGCAACTCCAAAAAAAAAGTGAAAAATCCTATTCAATACATGAAAATCGATATTTCTGTGTGTTCATACAATCGTCCTCTTATATATGTATAGTAATCAGTCGAGAGTCGACACTGGTATGAGTTATATGGGAGAAAAAGAGAATAAGTGTGTGTGTGTGTGTTTGCGGTTGTGTGTATGGATGTGTGGCGGCAAGCAAGTACGAGTAGGCAAAAATAAAATTGTTCGGTATTTTTTTGAAAATCTACCATTTTTATTCTGTATAGTTTTTTTTTCTTTCTTTCATTTTCTTTTGCATATAAAAATAGATTTTCATGCTTTTTGGCTCTTAGCGCGCGAGATAGATAGCGGGAGCGAGAGAGTAAGAGAGAGCGCACACAAAAAAAAGTTAAAATAGAAATAATGCTGCTCGATGTGTCGCCGCGCACACCGAACAAGCAAGTTTTAGCTGTAGGAAAGAATTTATACATATGTATGGTAGACTTGAATTGTGGTGTGTTTATACTTATTCACTTTAGACCCACATCGAGATTTGGTCACGATTTAAGCGTCTTTAAAACGGCGCAAAAAAGACACATTCGTCGTCGTTGTCATTTCTATTTGAAGGTGGAGGCGAATGTGGACTCTACTCCATCACACTCTCTACAGCTGGTCAGACGTCGTTGTTCAAAAACATACAACACAGAAGAATGTTATGAATAGTAAAGTATATAAGAAAAGATGTAGAGAGAAGAGAAGAGAAAGAGCGTGTTTGATAGACATCCTTCGCTTGATTTCTTATATTTTGAAAACGTCCGCTGTTTTCTGCTGCTGTTACCAATACAATCATATAATCGTCTATCGGAATAACTTTAATCTTGATACATCAATACTGAACAAACGAGTAAGTGAGAGAGAGAAAACAGGGTTGTATTTGTGTGTATTCACCCTGTGTCTAGCATCTGCTTTAGTTCTGCTATTGCTATTTGCCATGTCAAATGCGAAAAAAAAATAATTTAAGTGGAACTTTCGTATGAATCGACCGAATGAAGAGAGAAAAAAATTTTTTTTGCCTCCCCGCAAAAATTTTACTTCATACAAACACGCATACAAATGTATTGGTAGGATGATGTTGTTGTTCTATGTTGTCGTCTCATGCTCTGTATTAGTATTTTCTCTGTGCACTTGCTGACTGATAGATTTGAGCAATGTGTATTTGTATGACTCACTTAACCTTGATTTTGATTTTTATTAAATAATTTTATAGTATTTTTTGAAAGTTCTTAATAAAATTTATTAAATTATTTTAATTTATTATAAATTTATCAAAAAAGATGTTTAAAATTTTAGAAAATAATTAAAAATATTAAAATATATAATAACTGCGACATCATAGTTCATTCGGCATTTTTCGCCCGTATGAAACATTTGCTTCTTTTTTTTCAGTCGTTTCGAATTTTTACAAATGTGTCTGTGTGCATTCTCTCCTCGCTTTTTTCAGTCGTAAGTTTTTTTTCTATCAGAAAACACATAACATTCAGTTTGGTGGTGCTAGTTTATTTATTTTTTGTATTTTATTTCAAAAAAAAAGTATATCGAAAAGAAGAAAAAAGAAATTATCAGAAGAGACTAGTGAATAGCAAGAGACACTCGATTAATTAACCTATAATTCAAATAATGTGCGATTTTTGATAGTGAGAAATAGTAGACACAAGTTTCCTTGTTGTCTTATCAAATATACAAGAGGCACACATAAAAAAGTCTCTTTTATCGCAACAATAAGAACGAAAACGCGAAAAGGAAAAAAGAGACGAGAAAAAACGTTTTCGTGAGTGCATAAGAACAGAGAGTGAGAGAAGTAAAGAAAGAAAAAAAATATAAATAAAATGGAAGATGGATTTTTTTTGAGAATTTTATTTTTGTAAATTTTCAAAAAGTAGAAATTTTAACTTGAAAATGTAAGAGAGTAAAGACCCACGGTATTTTCAGAAGTGAATGAGTGAGTGAGCGAGCAAAAAAAAAGTGAGAAAGAGCGCGTTGCGAGAGCGACCAAGTCGGAGCGAGTCAGCAAGCAGAACGAAGCCAAACTTTTTTATTCATATATTTTGTGGTTAGGAGCTCGCCTTGCCTGATCCACAGTTAAAAAATAATCACATACAGCTCTTTATGCGTGTGCCATCATCCTGGATAAAAAACCAGAGAGCTCTGTATATTCGTGCATATAGTGTCGAGTGTGTGTGAATATACATACAAATAAATATATATATGCTGCACGTCGTATTGATTGTACCGAAAAATTTATTATAAAAGTGAAGTGAAATATTTATGTGCAATACACTGTTGTTATGCAGAGCGAGGAGCATGAACAAAGTTTTTGTTTTTTTGGAAACAATTGTGCAATGACAAGGATTTTGATTTTGGATATACAAAGAGACATTCGTTGTTGTTGTCAGACATGAAACTTTTTTTTTGAAAACGATAACGAAAAATTTTAAATAATAAAAACTTAAAGTTGTGAAAAAATGGAGTCTTCCACTCCACCAATATCTTCTTCCGATAATAATAATCATCCTATGAATACAATTGCTCAAGATCCGCTCGCATTACCAACTGAGATTTCATCGTCTAGCCTATACAATAATAATAATAACAGTGGTAATAGCAGCAGCGGTAATAATGAAACTCGAACACATGATAGTGGAAATTTAACGTCGTCTTTATCGACGGGGACAACAACCCAAAGCAATAGTAGCAATAATATTAGTAACATAAGTGATAAAGAAAAAGAAAATCTCATTGATGGCACTATAAATAATAATAATAATAATGGCGCTATATATTCAAATGATATAACAATAAAACATGAAGAATCAAATTCATTGACAAATGACGATCGACGAATGCAATATGATTCCAACCAAATAGCAAATAATTATTCTAATAGTGACCCAAGAAAACTTAATCATCATCATCAACATCATATGAACATGCATGTACCACCACAACAACAGCATGAGCCGTCACACCATAAAACATTAAGTCATTCCATAGAAAATCTAAGTAAAACGACAGAGAAATGTACATCTAATGAAAATATGAAAATGTAAGTTCTTTTGATTACTATTATCACCATCAGTCTCTCTACAACATCATCACGAACTCTTTTTTAGAATTGTATTACTTTATGATTTTTGAATCATAAAATAAAGCATGATAACATTTGATTTTTATAAATTCTTGATACTTTTCTTAATTTTAAATTGTTTTTGAAGTCACTTTAAAGTTTAAACGCATTATTAGATCCTAAAATCTAAGTCGTATTAATTCAATTCAAGGATTCTATATTTAAATTTTTAAAATTGATGTTTTCCAATTTCATTATTAAATTTAAAATTAAATTAAAATTATCCTTTTCAAAGTAACTTTAAATTAGCTACGAAAAATACAGACCTTAAGAATAATTTGCTCTTGATACCTAAAAATTCTCTCTCATCATGGATAGTGCGAGATTTTTCTCTCTCATATATATTCGAAAAGCTACAAAATTCTCATTTTCTCTTTATATTTTTTTCTTCTCTCGATGTATTTCATTACTCTATGACAATTCATCCGTCCACTATGCACACACATTTATAATCTATATGTATACAACACACATAGGTATCCGAATCTAATAGATGGTCATGAATACGATGATGGCTATGAAACAGGTGTGAGTGACTTAATGTCACATAAATATAAACTTCCATCGCTACCACCGCCTTCATCCTCACCCTATTCATCTCTTTCATCGTCATCGATGTCAACCATTTCGACTGCGACGATGACACCAACAAATTTGGTAAATCCCCAACAACAACAATCGCCGTCATACATGAGTGGTAGTACAGGCAACGGAAATGCCGGAAATAATAATATGAATCATTATCAATCGATGCAACAACAACAGCAGCAATATCAAGTCATACAGCAGCAGCAGCAACAATATCAAGCAATGCAACATTCTAACCATATGAATTCTTTTAATTATCATCATCCAATGTTTAGAATGCAGCAGCAACAACAACAATCAGCTCATCAACTCGCGAATGTTGTAAAAACTGAACCGCCAGCTAATAATGATCCATCATTAATTACTGATGATCCTTATCGTTTTGTGGATGAAGATTTGTCAAATGGAATGAGTACAGGTCAGGCACTTCATAATTCAATACATCAAAATCAGCAACAGCAGCACATGTCATCTCCTGTAATGTCAAATAGCAATTATTCAGCATCCTCTTCTCCAATGCCATCACAACAACAACAGTCACAAAGTGGAGGCGGAAATGCATCGTTGTTGCAATTCAATGAACATCACATGTCACCCCATCATATGAACCCTGTTAATTATATGAACCATCAGCAACATATACAATCACAACACAATTTAATGAATGGAAATGTTCATGAAAATTCTGGTCACAGTCATGGGGGAATAAACACAAATAACATGAATATGATGATGATGAATGATACACCAAAAAAGCGAGGTCGCAAAAAGAAGTTACGAGATGAAAATGGGTAAGTTCTATTATTATTATATCTTACAGAGGTTAAAGTTATTAACATGACATCTCTTTTATAGTAATCCAATTGAAGATAGTAGACCAACAAAAGAACGAAAAAAGCATGATCGATTTAATGGTATGCCAGAGGAAGAAGTCACAAAACGTGTTATACCAGATCATCTTACTAATAATCTTGATGTTGTTATCGTAAGTTTGTAAAAATTGTTCTCCAATTGCATCAATCTTATTTTTATAACTTAAATTTTATAACTGATATCATCAATTAATTTTTTTTAAAAATAGGTCGGAATTAATCCAGGTCTTTTTGCTGCATATAAGGGCCATCATTATGCGGGTCCTGGAAATCATTTCTGGAAGTGTCTCTATCTATCTGGACTAACTTCTGTGCAAATGACAGCTGAGGAGGATTATAAATTACTACATTGTGGCATTGGTTTTACGAATATGGTGCAAAGACCTACAAAAGGTAGTGCAGATTTAACTCGTAAAGAAATTAAAGAAGGTTCTCGAATTTTACTCGAAAAATTGCAAAAATATCAACCAAAAATTGCTGTCTTTAATGGAAAACTCATCTTTGAAGTGTTTAGTGGCAAAAAAGACTTTTGTTTTGGCAAACAACCCGAGACAGTTGAAGGAACAAATACAGTGAGTATCATAATCAATTCTAGTGAATATTCATATTTACAAATACATGACGGTTCTTATTGAAATTTCTTTTATTTATTCATTTTTAGTATATGTGGGTAATGCCATCATCAAGTGCAAGATGTGCCCAATTGCCAAGAGCAGCTGATAAGGTCCCATTTTATGCGGCGCTTAAAAAATTTAGAGATTATTTAAATGGTCTTGTACCAGAATATGATGAAAGCGAATATGTATTTAATGATCCAAAATATAATCAAATTAGTACTGAAGCGGAACTAAAAGATGATGCACTTGCTTCATTTACAACACTAGAAAATGGTGAAATTGTAGCAATAGACTCAAATAAAAAGAAACGTGGACGACCTAAGAAAGTGCGCGGTGAAAATGGCGAAGAAATTGTAGCAACGCCAAGACGAAAACAAAATACTGAACTCAATCAGGATGGCTTAGAAGATGATCCAAGTAAAAAGAAACGTGGCCGCCCAAAGAAAAATAAAGATGGAACAACAACTTCTTCAACAAATAACCGAAAAAAGAGCAATAAAGAAAAGCAACAACCTTCACCATTAAATAGTGGCAATGAATTGAGTTCGATGTCCCTTCATCATCATCATTCATCATCGCCTATCTTACAAAATCCCCAAATGTCTAGTCTATCGAATAATATTGGAAGCAATAGTAATACAGGATCATCGTCAACACCTTCGTCTTCATTCTTGCCACCTATTGATTCTCCATCGGGCATTAGTTATCAAAATGGTGCTATAAATCAACAGCAAACGAACCTTCAAACACAATCTCCTGCAGGTCACTGTTTTTCTTCATCGAATTCAATCAATGAGCATGTGTCACAGCCAGAAATTTCACCACATCAGACATATCAGAGACAGGCAAATGCTCAACAAATGTATAATACAACTACACCCGAAATAACTTCTGATCAAATAAATTCGCCTGTAAATGCTGTGCCCTCACCTAGTCTAGCACCATCAGATTTTGAACCGCCACAAAATACAAATGACCTTGATCCATACTCACAGCAGCAGTCTGAACCGCATTCGCAATCGCCATTGTCTCAATCGCTTTATCCACATCATCAACAGCAAGCAATGTCGCAAATGATGAATAATGTCAGCAATAGTCCCGTATAT
The DNA here is from genome assembly GCA_018290095.1 of Polypedilum vanderplanki. Lineage (NCBI taxonomy): Eukaryota > Metazoa > Arthropoda > Insecta > Diptera > Chironomidae > Polypedilum > Polypedilum vanderplanki. Next base: position 25,000,102 of record CM031381.1, on the reverse strand, counting down.
TCACCATATTCAAGGCAACAGTCACAGCAGCAACAGCAACAAACTCCTCAGCAAAACTACATGCAATCACCACATCATACGCAACAGCAATCTCCAGTAGTGACTCCTCAAAATAACTCTGTAAATAGTAACAAATCAATTGGACAACCGCAACATATTAATGGCACATCACAAACTAGCGGTGATATGTTTAAAGATGTCGCTACAAAAAGTCTTTCGGGCCTCGAGTCCTTAGTCGATCAAATACCAAATATTAATGAACAAGACACAGGTCTAAGTGCGCTTTCTGGAGCACAAAATGGTATGCAAAAATTTTTTTTTATTTTGAATTAGTTCTTATGATTTTATTTTATTTTTGGTTCTAACAGTTCAACATCAACTTAACGACTATTCTAACATGCTTTCTGGTTATTCCTCCTCATCAGGCACTACAGCATCATCAAATTTGACTCCAGTTTCGACAGCACTTGGCTCTTCATCGCTTCTACCGCCATCAATAGGCGCTCCTCATCCACATTATCCTTATACATCACATGCTACTGCAACTCAATCGCCCTATTCAGCAAATCCATTCTCTGTAAGTAGTTTGACATCATCGAATTATCCTTCGGCAGCTGCAGCAGCAATGAATAGTTATCATCAAAATCTAATGGGAACGAGTCATTTAACGTCATCTTTTATGGAACCACATATGCCAGTTCCTGTTACGCCTCTTTATCATTCTTATCAACAACAAGGCTATCCTGGTTATCCTGCACCTCCTCATCATCATCCTTCAGCTGCAGCAGCCGCTTTACATATGTCAAACTATCCCTATTACACAAACACAGGCTACACACAAGCACCTGGCAGCCATTCAACGTACCATTCAATGTTTGACAGAATAAACTTTTGATAAGTGAAATAAAATAGCATCCATAATTACTTAAGGCAATATGATACAAAGATGAAAACAAATGAGTGAGTGAAGTGAACAAATAACATGTTTTTAATTTCTCAAATGGTGGTACATAAATTATTAAAAAAATTTAAAAAAATGATGATTTTTTAAAGAAATTAAACATGACAAACGAAAAATGATCAATACATTAAAAACTCTAATATAATGTGTACTTTAAAGTTTTTTAGGGAGAAATAGTGTTTCATATATATGCATCTACTACTTAAATTAGTAATTGACATCTCTAACTATGACATATTTTTAGTTTGTTTCTTCGATTTCTAATTACATTTAGTGGCCATCGAAGCAATATATTCAAAGATGTAAAAGATACATAATGAACTTTTTCTGTCTTGTTACATACATAAAACACTTAATGCCATCTTTATCGAATGACGTAATGAATTGAAATTAATACAGGGTAAAAAAATTAATAAGCAAAAAAGCTAAATGAAAAAAAAGAAAATTTTATAGATCACTTTTTTGTGAATATATATTTAATGAAAAAAAAAAAAAGATTATGATCCTTACATTAAAAAGTTTTTTTTGTCAAGTCTTTAAAAAGTCTTCTGTAAGGGTGATAAAATTAAAATTTAATAAATAATATAATGGTAAAGAAATTTTTTCGCAAACTTTTAAATCTTTTTCTTGTGCTAATTAAACATACACACATGCTACTTAAGTCTTATTGAAATCTTAATCAATTTAAATAAAAACAAACCAATATACGTAATTAATGCAATAAATTGCATAGAACCTTCTTATTAAGTATGTAAAAATAAATATATTCTGTATATATTGAAATTGAATTTTATCCTAAGTCCGTAGAATCATACAAGTAATTAAACTTCCTATAATAAAATACATCATCAACAAGTACTTTAGAATGTACTTAACATTAAACACAAGAATTTCATCTTTTTTGATTTTACTATTTTAATTTTTTCAATTATTTTGAAATAATATCTTTTATTCAATGGACATCAATAAAAAACGTGACTCATAGTAGTAATAAAAAAAATAGATATGAACGCTCTTATGTGAAACATACAAGGAATTAAGCAAGAGAAAATAATTTTTAAATAATTTAAAGATTGATTTATACTTTTATAATATAAATCTTATTAACAATATGAACATGACTGTGTTTGTAGTTTCATTACTAAATAATAATTTTTTGTTGAACCATCGTTAATAAAATGCTATTAATTGTTTTAGTTTTTTTTTGTGTCTTTTTAATGACAATTTATGTTATCCATCTTTCCCGAATAGGGATCGTAACAATAGATTTTAATCAATATACAATACATATGAATTAATAAAATGAAGAGAAAGAGAGAGAAGTTCCTAATGAATGAAAACATAAGTAATGTTTGAATAATCGGAAAAATGTTCCTTAAACTTTTCTTTTCTAAAAAATCAAAATGAGAAGTCCTTTACATGCATACAAATCAATAGTGTTTAAAATACATTATATGTCTTTTACATATAATTTTTAAATTTTTTTGCTTGTCCACTCTCAGTTTCATTAAAATTAAAATAATCCAAAAACCTACTCATTATGTCGAGATTTGAATGAAAAAGAATATGTGAAATGAAATCATTTTGACACTTGTACTTGAATACAATTTATTAAGTATAAAAGACAATAATCTATATTTTTCGATTGTATGTAATTAATAATGTTTTTAATCAAAAATCTCATGACATGATGCATATTTGAGTTTGCTCTTTTAAATACAAACATTTGAAGAGAAAATCTATGAATGACATTTGTAGTCAGTACTCTTTTTTCTATGTTGACTCTTCAGTTTATAATAATTTTATTGTATGATTCTCAAAACTCGAATCCACATATTTACGATTTTTTTGTAAAAAGAATATGGCCATAATATTTTTACTAATTAATTAATAAGCGAGTTTTCTTTTTCTAAAACTCATTTGAATTTATCGAAATAATGACGATTAAAGAATAAAATTAAGATGATAAAAAGATATCTTGAAAAATAAAAATTAAAAATAAAGAAGTGAAAACTTAAAACAATCAATGATGATGTATGAAAATAAAATGACTTAACGGAAAAAATAAATGTTTTAAAATTAAATAATTCTTTCATTTTATGATATCGGTTAATTTATTTGCGCAATTTTTTATAAAATATTAGATAAGTATGTAGATATTAATACAAGCATATTTACTGAACAATTTTTCCAGCATTAATATAAATGCGAGCACATAATGCATAACGCTGAGTTTCTTTCTTTTCAGGCGTTGAAGATGGAACTGAGCTATATGTGAAATTCATTGAGAAACCAATCTTGACATCGTCATTGACCTTCAATTCACCATTTGGTGTAATACTCAGCTGGATAGCAATCTTATTCGCTTTTCGCCATAAAATGAATCTTAAAAAAATTAAAAGAAAGGCATGTACTCATATATAAATATGCAAATCCAATAAACTTATGGCATGTCTTACTTTGGATCTTTCTTATCTGATTGAACGTCGTCATCAAATTCCGCAGAATCATCACGTTGATTGATGACAAATGAACTGTCGGGTAGTTCAAGTTTTGCAGTGATCTTGCATGACACAATTCTTGAATCTTCAATTAATGATGGACGCATTAAAGATGATTTATTCGAAACACTCAAGTTTTTCTGTGAAAAAATAACCAATTTAGTATAGAGCACTCAATGTTCTAATTCATGTGTGCTAGTGAATAATAAATTTAAAAAAAAATTAGAAAAATTACAAACACTCACCTCAAAGTTCTTTCTCATTTCTTCAATCATCATTTTTTCCTCTTCTTCAGTTGGAAGATCCATAATTGTGATTATCATGTCATTCATAGTTGGATTGGTAATTTTTAAAGTAATTAATGCACTCTTATTTGGCACCAATTGGTCACATTTTATTATACGAACTTCAGGCACATGACTGCTTGCAAATTGTTGAATTCTATATTTAATTGATGTTGGATTATATTCTGGTTTGATTACATTATGCTCGCAATGACGACATCGAATTGATCGTTTAATAGAGAGATTCTTATGTTGTGGATACAGATGCTTAACACTTTCTGGTTGATTAGCTGGTTGCGTAAAACGCTGCTGAATAGTTGTTACTTATAAAGAAAATAAATTTTCATTAAAGTTGCATTTTTAAAATGCAATCAACTTACTATTTTTCAAATTAATAGGCTGAGTAAAGATCTCTTCTGGTAAATCATCAACATCCTCTGCAATTGATGGTGCTATTGCAGTCGGTTTACTTTTAGGTTTAGCTGCACTTTTATCAAATCCCATTTGACGTCTTATAGCTGAAACATTTAATCCAGTGCGATCCTAAATCGTTGAAAATAGAAGTGAATTTCTGATTTAAGAAAAAAAAATGTTTATAATTACAGTCATGTTTGGGAATTTCGACTGTTTTGTCGATCGACGACGTCTTTCTTCCTGTTTAAGCTGCTTATCATGAAGCACAACTGAGTAATAATGATTCAATATTGTATTGAATCTTATTGCATGCATATATTCTTGCTCAGGCCAAAAAAAATTTTGAGATGGCTGATCACTAATCCCTACATCTCGCGATGAAAAACGACAAGCCAAACATGCTAAATAGTACATCTTTTTTGAAACCATTTTACCGCTGCTCGCTTCTATTTCAGATCCCTCACCACCTTCTTTCACTTCTTTTGTCATTGGAACTTGAATTGTTGTAGCTCGTGCAGAGAGAGCCGACAAAGTGCATGAAGGACAATCAAAGCAAGTATTACATTTATTCTTCCTTAATTTTGCCTCTCCTGAAGGAATATTTTCAAGACAATTTCGACAGAAATGCGAGTCCACCTATGCAAAAATTGAAGAAAATTTTAGTGATGAGTCACATTTTTGAATTTTAATTATCTCACCTCATGATGGCAGCAAAAGAAACATCTTAAGTTTAAGCAATGTCTACAGAAGTAAAGATTAGTTAGCGGCTTTAAAAGTCCACATTCGCAGACATATTCTACATTTTTTGATAATAAATATTCCATAACTAAAAATTATAAAAGAAAGAATAAGAATTTTTGACGAAAATTTAACGAAAATAAAATTAAAAATTAACGAATAAACAAAGAAAACCTAATTTATAAAAGATTTTTAAAATACATATAATACAAATATGTCTCAAACGAAAGATGCATTACTTAAAAGCTATAATACTAGATTAAAAGATGATGTAAAAAGTATGCTTGAAAATTTTGAGGGTAAGTATTAAAATTGAAAATTCACTATGCGGTTTTTAAAGTTATTTTGTTGCATTTTCTTATGATATACAGTCTATTTTAAATGCAAAAAAATACTTTGTAGAAAACTATTTTACTGCATAATCAAACCTTTAAAAACCACTTTCAGAAATCATAAAAATGGCTAAAGGAGAGAATGAAAACGGTCAATTGGCAAAATTAACTCAATGCGAACAAGATGGATATGAAATGCAAGTGAGAGCAGCAAATATTGTGAGAGCGGGCGAAAGTTTATTAAAATTAGTATCGGATATAAAACAATTTTTAGTTTTAAATGACTTCCATTCTGTCAATGATGCTATTTCGAATAGCTCAGCTATCTATCGAAATACTCAGCAAGATCGTGATGCAAAAATAATGAATCTCAGAGATGAACTAGCAGCAGATTTATATGATTTAGAGTTAGAATATTACACAGGAACCATTTAGACCAATAGAGTCTATATTTTTAGTTTTATGTAATGTTTATAGCCAAGTAATAAAATATTTAATCACAATTTCGATTTCTCATCAAAATTATGTGACTCCTCTTTTGATCCGGTATAAAATATTGTTTAAAATTATAATATAAAAAATAATAGGAGCATGAAATATTAAAATTAATTTTAATAAAGAATATTTTCTTGATTCAGAATAATGGATATCAATCTTTATTATTCGTTTAAATGAAAATATTTTTGACAAATTATGAATAGTAAAAAATGAATAAACTTATTATGGTTTATAATTAGGATTTTTCTGAAGAATAACGAAACCTTCCATGACAGGTGTTACTGAGGTGTATTCTTCAGTTGCAAGTTCTGCTCTTTCGCCCATTGCCAATAAAACAGGTGTCGTGTGAGTTTGAAAACCTGTGATTGTTTTTGGTTTTCCAGCTTGACCAACGACATCAACAGCAACACCGACACGCACTGGAACAGTTAATGGGTTTAAGTTTTCATCGAATGTAACCAACATACGTGGTTGCATCGCCGTTGCTAAGGTATACAAAAGATAATGTGATCTTGACAAGATAACTGAAAATGAAAATTGAATTAATCGAAATAAAACTTCATAAATGAATTTTTTTACTCACTATTTTTGACATCTAAAAATGCAACGAGTGTTGCCATTAATCCAGCTAATGCTACAGGACTCATCAATTGTCTGTCACTATGATATGGGCTGAGAGTTAAAGTACCCTTTCCTAAATGAGTCAAACCTTGTGCAATGCGTACCATGAAGAGATTATTAGGATCTTTTGCGTGATACTGAGCAAGTTGACGTAACATTGATGCTAAACGGGCATTATTTGTTCCTGCACCAACTAATCCCATTGCAAAAATTGCATTATGAGCCACTTCAGAATCACTATCGTGTGAAAATTTACTCAAAGTATCAAGAATATTTAATTTGGGATTAGAAACAGAAATCAATCCTAATGCTAATGGTACAGCGCGTCTGATTGTTGGTTCGCAATAACGAAGCTGAAAATATTTTAAATTAAAGAATGAAATTTATAGTCAAGAATTTTAATAGAATTTACCAAATTTCCAAATGATCGGAAAGCCATTTCTGCACCAATGTCTTCACCAAGAGCAATCAATGCAATACCTAAAACAGCTACAGCTTGACATTGAGATAAATCCTTTTCGCGTTCTTCTTTTTGCTGCTGTTCATTTTGATCTTTTTTGCTTTTGTCACTAGTATCAGGTGTATATGGTTCATAATGTTCACTACAAATATGAAGCAAATGCTGAATTTTTAAAACATTTCCAGTGCCTGCATATGCACAAATTTCAACCATTGTAGTAACTGTTGATTTGTATGGTTCATCAATTACAGCTAAAGCAGCGATGCAAGCTTCAGATGCCTCTTGACGTCCCAAATAAACAAGGCCTAAGCCAAGGAACAAAAATTTCGTGAATGTATCACGAAAATCACTCTCAGTACGTTCTTGAATAATTTGAGTCAATCTTTCAGTCACATCAGGATTACAGCTACCAACAGCAATCAAACCAAGTGATAAAGCAGCAATACCCAACACTTCATTAGTTAAACCACCTCGTTTATCAGAGCTAAATGTTGATGAAATGAGTTCAATAACATCTGTACGATTCGATCCGGCATAAGCAAGTCCAAGTCCAAGAATTGATCCAATTCGCATTGTAGTATTTGTATGCAAAACGTAATCGGATAATAAAGCCAATGCAGGATCTACTTCATTTCTTACACCACAGTTTACAATACCACAAGCGAGCAATGCACCAGCTTTAATATGATCTTCTGACGAATACAAATATTTATCGATTGGTGTCAAACCGCCATCAACATCCCATAATAAAATCAAACCGAGTGAAGCAGTTGCACTAAACATGCCATGTTCTTTGTTTTTATAAAGCCACTTATTTCCATCTTCCATTAGCAATTTATCTTGACCGAATCCAGCATTTACAAAGCCATTTACGAAACTTGCTGCTAAATTTTGACGAGCAGAGTCGATGTTTGATGATCCAAAATGAGCTCTCGCATTGTCTAAGTGAGATTTGTAGACATCTTCTGGTGTCTTTGGTTCCATGATATCTAATTCACGAGCCAAATTAAGAAAATGATTATTAAGAAGCGAATTTGACATGATTTCCATAATATCTTCTGCATTAGGTGTTCCTTCTGGAAGTTCCAATAAAACTTGCTGTCGACCCAACATAAATGCGAGTTGCTTTTGTGTTGCACTTAAATAAATTTTATTATTAAATATACTGCTTTTAAAAAGTTATATCAAGTTATACTTACAGATCGGGACAGCTGAAGAAAATTTCTTTGATATCTTCCAAATCATTTAACATCAAAGCTAAACGCATAGCTTGTGTGTGTTGATTGAATTTCTTTGACAAACTCAATGCACATTTCAATAAGCTAACGTTTTCAGGATCAGGGACATAAGGAACACAACTCTGCAAGTATAGACAAACTCTTGGGTATGCACTTTCATCTACATATTTTTCCAATAAGCTCAATTTTTCAACTTCCATAAGCAAATCACAGGCTTCTGCTTCAGCATTATGAGCCATATTGTAAGGTATTATTTGTTCAATCAATACTTCTAATCTTTCACGAAATTGAGGTGAAGCTTCATGCCAATTACTTGCAATTTCTCCAGAGAGATGTCGAACATATTCGTGACCCCATTCACCAATAGGACTCGCTGTTCCTGATTCATCACATAGCAAACGATAAACAAGACAATCTTTTCCAGTGCCCATAGTCATTGCTAAAACTGAAATAATCTCTGCACACAACTTTAAAACAGCTTTATCTTTAATATTTTTTGTCATGTTATTATGCACTTCTTTCATAACATCATAATGAGGACGCATAAATTTCAATGGTTTTGGTACTGATGTCATTGAAGTTGTTGATGCTCTAATCTTTTCAGCTAACTCTTTGAGTGCATCTAAATATTTTTCTGACTTTTCTTGTTGTAAAGTCTCAACCAACTTATTTAATTCCGATTGCAATTGTTCATCTTCATCTGACTGAAATGAGACAAAACAACAAATGACAATAAATATATCATAAGGGTTAGTTTGAAATATTATACTTTAATTACGTAAAATTGTCAATATTACTTTTAAAAATATTTTATAATTAATAAAATGTTAAGTGAAGGTTTATTTAAAAAGTTAAAATGCATATTTCAGTCAAAATAAAAGAATCTTTTCCATAATGACTCGACAAAAAAGAAAACTTACCAATTCTTGCTTCTCTTCTGGCTTTTCCTCTGGCTTCTTTTGATCAACCTCCATTGGCTGTGGTTTCTCAGTGTTGGTCATTGTAAATTTATTTTATAATTCACACAATATCAATTGTACTTTTTAAAAAAATTTGAATAAAATTGTGAAAAGTTTCGCAAAATGACTTTATAAATTTACGATGAAAAATATTTTTTTCGCCAAAGTTAAATTCGACTCAAGTCAAGTTGTTTAAAATCATCAAGTCATTGTATTCGAGAAAACACAATCATTTCGCGCTTTTTGTTTTAAATGTGTGCTTGTATGATTATTTGTTAAATTCTTTTAAATAATTTTAATGTATTTTTTATCTAAGTTTAAATTATTAATATGGAAAAAAGAACAATATCAATAGTGGAAAGTCCTAAAAGTGAATCAGATAAAAATATTAAGAAAATTAAAATTTCATTATCACCGCATAAAAATGGAGCAACTGAAAATAATGGAAATTTGTTAAATACAGCTGTTTTAAATAATGATATTGATGATTCATGGTTTTATAATGATGATGATCCTTATTTAAAAGAATTACTAGAGGTATGAATATAAGAATAATATTATTTCAAAAGTTGTGTAATTTTTATTCTTCATTATAGAAAGCGAACGAAAAGATAGAAAAACTCAATCTCTCAAATCACAAAAGGTGCAGTGTACAAGCAATTGAGATAAATAATAAAGCTTTCGAAAAGATTCTTTATTTGCAAGAGAAGAAAACAAAACTAACTGGAAAATGCTGTTTGAAAGGAATATGGTTTGATACTGAAATATCTCAAGGCGATGTTGTGTCAGTAAAAGGGATTTGGAATGAAGATAGAAAAATGTATCTTGTTACAAATGAAGGCGGTATTGTTGTTATTTTTCCAGACCATTTAGTGTCAGGAACAACGGTAGTAGGTTCTCTATTTTGTGCTCGAAAGTCGATTTTATCAGAAAAATTTCGTGGAATTGATGATGGCAAAGATTCGATAATAGTAAGAATTAAGTAATATTTTTTTTCTAAATTGTTTTTTAACAATTTTTCATTATATATAGATGCATATAGGTTCAATAGTTCACGAGATACTTCAATCAGCATTAAAAGAAAATTCAACTTCATTGAACGATATAAAGAAAATAACGAATAAAAAATTAAGCAATCCTTACATCATGCAACTACTTTATTCTTGTGAAATCAAATTAAAAGACTTGCAAACTCAAATTGATCCATTTATTGGAAGGATTCATGAATTTATGCAGGAATATATCGAAGGAAATTCTTCAAAAAAGAAATCTAATACTGATGATAATCATAAATTATTCAAAGGACGTATAGGTGAAGTAATTGATATTGAAGAAAATATTTGGAGCCCTAATCTTGGATTAAAAGGAAAAATTGATGCAACTGTTTTAGTTTATGAACCAAACGATTTTTCCAATTCATCCAGCAAATTAATGCCAATGGAAGTGAAAACAGGTCGAGCATCCTTTTCATTAGAACATAAAGGTCAATTATTAATCTATCAGATGATGATGCAAGACATGGGAAAACAAATTGATTCAGGATTATTGTTATATATTCGTGAAGGTATAATGAGTGAAATTCATCCAAAACGTATTGAGCAAAGTGGTCTGATTTCAATGCGTAATAGACTTGTAAAATATATGAATGCTGATATTATTACACGAGACAAAATAATTAATTTACCAGAACCAATTACTCATCACTCTGCTTGTGGAAATTGTCCTTATAATACTTTATGTTGTGCATTTTTAAAAAAAGAACCAAATTATGTACTAAAACCGAATCATCCCTTAGTTAAAATTCAAGAAAGTCATACAAATCATTTGACTGATGAACATCTCAATTATTTTTTACATTGGTGTAATTTAATTATCTTAGAAAATAATGAAATTCAGAAAAGCATCAAATTAAAACACATTTGGACAAAAACTGCTGAAGAAAGGGCTATGAAAGGAAAAGATACGTTAGCAAATCTTATTCTCAAAGATCTTGTTATGCCTCAACATGATGAATATATTCATACTCTTGGAACTCTGGATGATTCAACTAATTTTACTACAAAAAACTTCAATGTCGGAGATTATCTCATTGTTAGTACGGATAAACGATGTTCGATAACAGCTGGAAGGGTTGTAAATGTTGATTCAAATCGCATTAGTCTTAGCCTTCCTAAAGATTTAAATCATCAATGTACGTCTGAAAAATTCCATTTAGATAAATTCGAATCACAATCGCAATCAGTGTTCAATTTTACAAATATAGGTGTACTACTCGACAATGACAATGAACGCAAAATAAATCAACTTAGAAGCATTATCATTGATAAAGAACCAGCCGTTTTTTCAAATACCTTGCCAAAATCAATTCAACAAAATTTAGACCAAACATTAATTAAAATGAATTCAGTTCAAAGAATGGCAGTACTGAAAGCATTAACTTGTGAAAATTATATGCTTATTAGAGGGTTACCGGGTTCAGGCAAATCACAAACGCTAGTTAATCTAATTCATTTGCTTAAAATTATGAATAAGACAATATTGATTACAAGTCATACCAATTCAGCTGTTGATAACATCTTATTACGTTTGAAAGAGCGTGGAATCACATTTTTGCGCTTGGGCTCAATTTCAAGAATTCATCACTCATTGCGTGAATATTGCGAAACTAAGCTAGTTGAAAATTGTAAATCTGTTGAAGAGTTGGAAAATTTATATAATTCATATCAAATTGTTGCAATGACATGTTTAGGGGCTACTCATGCAATGTTGTCAAAAAGACGTTTTGATTTCTGTTTAGTTGATGAAGCAACACAAATTTATCAGCCAACTGTAATTCGCCCACTCTTATCGGCTGACAAATTTATACTCGTAGGAGATCCTGAACAATTAGCACCACTTGTAAGAAGCAATGATGCAAGACTGTTGGGTGCTAATGAAAGTCTTTTTGAAAGATTAAACTCAAAAGAATCAACATTTGTTCTTGGTCTTCAGTATCGTATGAATAAAACAATAACAAAATTAGCAAATAATCTCACCTACAATGGAGAATTAAAATGTGCTGATGAAATTATTGAGAAAGCTGTGATGGAAGTACCAGATATGAATAAATTAAAAGAAAAATTATCTACTGATAAATGGTTGGCAAAAGTTTTAACACCACATTTGGATCAAGCGTGTGCTCTTATTAACACAGGAGATGTCTATGAAATGGCTAGAAATTATGGTGAATCACTTAAAAATAAAGATGGTAGTCAAGAATCACAAAATGAGAAATCAAGATTATATATTAATTACTGTGAAATTGCTATTGTCACTTATATTGTTGATCTTTTAATGGAATGCGGTGTAAAGGGTGAGTCAATCGGAATTATTGCCCCATATCGTGATCAAGTAGAGATTTTGAAAAATGTTTTCGAATCAAATCATTCAGTGGAAGTTAATACCGTCGATCAATATCAAGGACGAGATAAAAAAATCATTATTTATTCATGTACGTTATCTGAAATTACAACAGACAAACCGAAAACATCGTCAGAAATTGAAATTCTAGAAGATCGAAGACGATTAACTGTCGCAATAACAAGAGCCAAACACAAGTTGATAATGATTGGAGATGTTAATTGCTTAAATAAATATACACCATTCAGGGATCTTTTTAAGCATATGAGCAGCATTTCGAAAGTTCAAATTCAAGATGAAAAATTTGGATTTTCATGGAACGTCATTTTAGATAAACTTAGAGTCAAATTAATCTAAATTATTTGTTTTTATAAAATGTTTAATAATAAATTTTGATTTTTAATTCATTCATAAAAAAATTTGCACATTTATTCATACGATTGAGCGATTATAGCTACAGAAAAACAAAACACAATACTATAACAAAATCTGTTTAAAAATTAAACCTTTATAAAAATATTATGTGGTTGAGTTTTCAAAAAAACTGTGATCACTTTCCATTTAGACAATAATTTTTTTTGCTTGAAAAGGTATCAAAAATGTGTCAGTCTATTTTTTAATGTATGAATGTCAATCTGATTTCTATTATTGGTGTCCAAGAAAAATTTGCAAAAAATTCTATGAATGTTGGACTTTGAAATTGTTTTTTTTTACTAGAATCATTCATATTTTCTCTCAGGACAGTTTTTTTTCTCATGAATCTTGTTAAATGAACCCCGTGCCATGTCAGGTTGATAAACAAAAATATTTACATATTTTAAAATAAAAATTACGCACCGCATATGTCACGTACACATTTCTTATAGAACCCCTTGATTGATGGCGATGCAAAAATATGGAAAAGATAACTCTTTATATTCAAATAATCTGAATTTTGCGTAATTATAAATGAAAAATAGGTTCCTCCATGTAGTAAAATATTTTCTTAAATGTATACTCATAATGATAGGAAAAAGTGATTTATTTTAAAATAAGAAATATATTTGTCGGGAAAAATATTTACTCATTTTGATCTTTCAATGTAATGCGTGTTAGAAGTTAATGTTTATGTTGAATTAATTCGAAAGCATTTTCCACATTTATCAATTAACTAGATAGTTTTTTAGAATGTGTGAAATGTAAAAAAAAGTAAGAAGGTTGAGTAACAGAATTTGATTAAAAAATCTTAACAGTTTTTTAAGAAAAAAAGTTAAAAGCTCAAAAATAAAGCTTATTGTGAAGGGTAGTAGCATTATATTATTATATTTTCTTATAATGTTGGTCAGTAAGTCATAAAACTAACAAGTGAAAAATTAATACCATCCACCCTCTTTCACATTATATTTTTATAAAGTAGAAAACAAGGAAGTGCGTTTGAAAAAAAAATCAAGGTCACGCATTTTCTCCATATGATATGAAAACTAGTAAGAAAATGATACAAACATGAAAATGAAATTGCGCAACGACCTAAAACAGTATGAAAAGTGAAACATTGATTTATTTTGTATTATATTATATGATTATTTTTATGAATTTCTTGAAAATGAAGTGTTAGCATCTCATGTCAAATATTTACTAATAACAAGGTGAAAAAATTAATTTTCAAATAAAATTATCATTCAATTGACTTTCGTGTCTAAGTTAACATACACGGTTTTATGCATGATTGGATTTTTCTTTTACTTGTTTTCTTAAGTAAATTGTTTAAAGCAAATAGAATTTATTAAAAATTTCTTGACAAGTATGTTTTAACTTACCTCTCTTCTCTGCTTATGAATAATAAATATTTAATAGACAAATTGAAATGCATGTCTTTTTCTTTTACCGCATTTACCTAAAATGATCAGGTCACATATCATAAAATGATCGACGTTGAGGCATGTGAAGAGCACGTGAACAGAAACAACCAGTTTTATGAGTGGTCACAGTTGTTAATGTTATGATAATCAGTTTCGAAAGAGGGACAAAACGAGAGAAAAATAAAAGAGTAAAGAAGTGATATGCTTTTCTGATAATTTGAATAATATTTTTTTACAGACAAAGTCATTTAAATAAAATGAAATTTCTGTTGTCATTACTTAGGCATAAGTGCATTCATGTTATTCGAATTTTGACAAGTCATTTTTGAAACTTTCAACTTCAACTTCACACATAAAAATGTACATACTTATCATTAAACATTCATGATTAATTTACATAACTGTAAGCATCTTCTTCTTATCTTCTTTTTATGAATGTGCATTAATGTTCAAAATATATTTAAAAACTTTTCTTCTCACTTCATTTTCAATGCGAGTATGAAAATTATCAGTAAACGAAACATTTTGTTATCATTTTTTTGCTTATCATAATGACGAATCTTTATATACATAAAATAACGGGAGAATCCAATCAGTGTGATTCATACATTTTTTCCCCTATTTACCCCTCTTCTTTTTCTTTTATGCATGAATAGGAGTAAAATTTTTAAAAATTATATACAAACAAAATACAAAAGATAAGTACAATCAATAATTGTATTATAAATGTTCTTATCAGTAATGTATTTAAAATAGTAAATGCAATATTCTCTCACTCAAATTTTTATGGAGAAATTTCTCCCTTCCACTACTTTTCTTTGTCTTCTTCTTCTTTATTTTCTCTGTGCGTGGTTCACTTTCGTTCATTCCATTTCAATATTTTGTCGAGTTGACGTTTTGCTTTGCTTTGAGACATTTAACATCAGTTTTATTGCATTTTAAGTGAAATTCTTGGCAAAAATAAATGGAAAGTGTGTTTTTAAAGATTTATAGTCATTATTTATTAAGAAATAAATGTAATCTTTTAAAAATCGATGTGTAAATTGTGTAAAATTTTGTTTTCTGTGCAACTATAAAGAAATTCCCATTTACAATTTGTGAACTGTGGAAAAGAGAAGAAAAGTCAGTATAATTTCACGTCGACGCCAATAAAGGAATCTGTAAAGATTTTCAATTTATTCTTATGCGGTAAGTATTTTTTTAACGAAAAAAATCTCCATATGTATTAATATGAAATTATTAAGTTCTATTAATAGTAATAATAGTTTTACACAACCCGTATAATCTATTATTAAACTATATTTATAAAAGTCATTGAATTAATACATATATGTATGTAGAAACACAGCTTCTGTTTATGTTTCAAACAAAAAATCCAGTTAGTAAGAGTTGAGTTACGGTTCAATTTCAATTTTTAAATAAAGCAAAAGTGATAAGAGCTTCAAATTGACATATTTTTAAATGCTTCTATACTTGCCTCTCTCAGTGGTTCAATAATAATTTTTATTGATTAAAATTTTACTCTCTCAAAAAAACATTCATATGAATATTTTTTGGTCTGTATGCGTTTCTCTTGAATGAATAAAATGAACAAGATTTAGAGGAAGTGTATTTGATAAAAAGACATTCCATTCCATGCAACGAAACTCGATACAAAACAGAATAGAGGAAAAAGAGAGAGAAAGAAATCACGAAACGATCATATGATCAAGTAAAGTCATAGAAAAGCATAATAATGAAGAAAAGAGACCTTTTTATGGTCTTAAAAGTGTGTGTGTGATCCCTTTGGAATTTCTCGTTTATAAATCATGATGCTGGTATATCTTAATAACACACAAGAAGTACAATAAAAAATCATGAAAGAACTAAGTAATTACTCGATTATTTTATTCCTCAAAATTCACATTAATGCAAGAGTTTTAATTATGAATGTTTGTACAAATTTATATGAATGAAATTATTATCTGATAAAAAATACACTTCTATTAGGGATCATACGATAACTATGAGATAAGATAACATGCAAAAAATTTCTTTGAGCCATAAAATGTGAGGTAAATGCATTGACAAAAGGCTTGAGTTTCTTATTTGTGCTACAAATAGCCTATAACTTTTACGAATTTTTTATTGCTGATAATTTCTTATCACAATGTCATGTCTCGGACGAATATAAAAATATTATAACATCACTCTTTGTTTACTGTTCAATATCTTTTATCTCTTTCGTCTTTATTAATACCATAATTATTTTTCATTAACAATCAATACGCATCTTTTTCTTCTTAAATGAATCTTTCACAAGTGTTTACATGTATATTTAAGTGGAAAACACAAAAAAATGGAAAAAAAAGTTATGCATCATCACAAACAGCACAAGCCCCCGGAAAAATACAATATATACAAAATCAGCTGCTCTTGCCAAAAAATAAACTCGATAGTAGCTCGAGTCCTCTCTAGAATTGTGAATATAATACAGTAAGAGAAGGAATAAGAAGGGTAAAAATAGCGACACGTGTCGGCTATATAAAGCTTCGTTTTCTCCTCCCTCCCTCACACCCTGAATTTCTCTTTCATTGGCCTTCACGCATTTTCTTCTT
Organism: Polypedilum vanderplanki; assembly: GCA_018290095.1. NCBI lineage: Eukaryota > Metazoa > Arthropoda > Insecta > Diptera > Chironomidae > Polypedilum > Polypedilum vanderplanki. The sequence continues at coordinate 24,983,262 of CM031381.1, read as the reverse complement.
CGTTTTCACTCTCATTCAGGGGAAAATGTTCATGAACAAAACATATTTCATTTTCCATATACTTTTTCTTTACTCTTTGCAAAGAGATGTTATCTTTTCTTTGTTTGCTTAAAGGGAAAATTACATTTAATTTCACTACAAAGAATAATAAAAAGCTCATGTCGCCACAATTTGATAAAAGTCACACACGAAAGTCTTAGAGAACAGCTGTCGTGAAAAAACTATTTTGAGAAGAAATACAAAAGTCAAATTAGAAGATGCCTTTTATTTATTAATATCTTTTAAAGTTATTTTGTTATAACGACATTGTCATACTATCACATAAAAGAATGCAGGTGTGAATCTCAATTTGCACGAGAGAAAATCTTAACTTCTAAAATGACAAATTCGAATTTTTTAATAAACAAAATTGAAAAAGTTATCACCTGACATTTAGTAATTATTTGTTTTTACCACTTTGTATCATGTATAAAGTATATGTTTTTGTTTTACTATCATTTTTCGTACCTGAAATTTTTCAACATTAATACGCATTTTGTAGTATCATTTTAATTTGGTCTTTGAACACAAAATTTAAAAACATCCTTAGTACAATATTTTTTGATAACATAAACTGCACACATAACAACACGTCGTAGTCGTCGATAAGAGAAAGACAGAAAGAGTTAGACTGTACAAAACAAGTCTTTGACTAAATCATAATATAACACATCAAATTGATAACCAATAACCTATAACACTTATTAATGTCTCGGACACGAGTCCTAGAGAAAAATTTTCACATGAGTTTTGGAGTTCACTCGATAGATCATGTGAATTTATAAATAAATTTAATGGCGCATTTTCAAACAAGTGTATATAAATTATAAAATGAATGAATAATTTATATTCTAGCGCTCATGTAATTAAGCTTTCGGAAAAAATTGTATTGAAAAGGCAGATTGAAATTTTTAAATTTTTAGGATTGAAAGCTGATAAGTTGATTTGATCATGGCGCCGAAAAAAAATACTTTGCATATGAATGGAAATTTTTCTCCCTTCTCTCCTAGACATTATAAAAGTTAGTAAAATTAAATTATTGTGCTTGTTTCAATTATGTGCATCAATTAGTTAATAATAAATTGCTTAATATTTTTAATCATTTAACCTATTTCGCGTGTGCAAAAATTACATAAATAAAATGAAAATTATTTTTGGAAGTGAGAGTGAATTATGTGACTTAAACGTGATAAAGAAATGACCTGAAAGTAAATGATAATCCAGAATTTATATAAATAAGTCAGTAAGCAATTTCTTCATGATAAAAGAGCTTGTTTGTATAGAATGAACTTGATTTTGAAGTGTATATATACAATTATTGAAGCAGATTAAATCGATTGGAGGTCTAAGTAGATTTTTTTTGGCAACAAGTCAATCACCCGCTTTTATGGCTATGCTTTTTTAACATTTGACATTCGTAATTTATTTAATTCATTGTATTATCACTTTCTGTTTCTTATTTTACTTTTTCTATACGATTGTTGTACTGATACGAATAATACGTTATTGCGCCAAATTGAAAGTCTTGGCTTCAAATTTTTACTTAACGTAAGCAGTATCATCTGAAAAAAAATTAGATTTATGGCGTTATGTGATTAGGTTTCATTTGCTGCAAAACAAAAACATATAAATTAGCACGCTAAACATGCATGTAAATGTTTATGAAAGATTACTCCATAAGTCTGGACATCTCACATTTTCTGTATGTCTGCCTGATAAGGTTAGGCATTTAATTCTTTATTTCTTCTCCACTCTTCATTCGTAAAAATTTGTATTTGTCGCCACAATATCTCTTTCACAGTCTCTTTTTATGAGAGCTACTTTTGATCACTCGATTGTCACATGAACACGAAAAGAAATGGATTTGTGAAATCGTTCGTTTGTTATTTTAAAATTTAAATGATTTCTATATTCTTATGAGAAATTAAATTTGCATATATTTTTGATGCCTACGAGTTTTTCTCCTATTTTGATTTAATTTTCGTAGAATTCTTGATTATCGCTTGAATTGATTAAAAAGAGAGCAATGCTCTTTGAAGTGTTTTTCACAAAACATCGTCGAATGTTTATAAAATATTTAATGACAGGAAACTACTTAATCATCAAAATTCGATTGACTAGGTATTTATTGCATACTTATACACAAAAATATTTATAAATTAACATAGTATAGTATAGAATAATTATAAATGCAACTAGGTAAACAGTACTTCATTTCAATAAATTCATGGTACTAAAGAATATGTTTCAAGGTCGCACGTGCATTTTTTTGTCAAAAATAAGATATTCTCATAAATTGAATCATTCTATAATTGAATGTGGGCACATTCATCATAAATGTGTGAAAATTTTTAGTTGGACATCAATTTTATAAATTTGTATGAAATTTTAATTCATTTTTTAAAATATCAAAAATTTTATTATGCATGAATTTTTAAAGAAGTTTAAATAAAAAGTATCTTATTTTCCCCAATTTTTATTGAAAGAAATCACAAGTTGTGATCTTATGTGGGTTTTCTAATTTCAATGTTTATCATGAAGTTACTTTGATAAATACAATATAATCGTTAATAAAAACACAATGTCTAAAATTTGAGAAATTTTTATGATGTTTGATAAAAGAAATTAAACAGGATAAAATAGATTTGAAAACACCGGATAATTTTAAGAATGTTTTTTGCGATTTAAAATCACAATAACATTTTCTAAAAAAAACAAAAATATCTGATGAAAAGAAAAGCGAAATTCGTCTGAAACTTGATTAAAATTATGTACATCACTGACCTCTCCCATTCAATTCATTTTTACTTCTAAAAATAAAATTATTTGGTAATAATTATTCCGCAACAAATGCGATCAAAAATAAACATCATAAACAAGACGAGCAAAAAAAGATGTGTACAATTTATTTTGAAAAAAAAAACCATGTGAACGGTGTGTGATCAGTTTCAATTAAATTTTATGATGAATCTTTTAATACTTTCATAATATATATTTTGTAAGTGAAATATACATCTATCATACTTATATAATTTAAATATATGAGTGACTTCTGTTCTATATAGGTTATGAATAACATTGAGAATAATAAAAAAATTGTTAGCGCCAGAGGTTTATACTAGAGCGATTTTTGCAATAGCTTACAAATTTTATATAATTAATCAATATTATGAATGCAAATTATTATCAGTTTTAAAACCCAAGTTAAATCATGTGCAATGATTGTGACAACTACTGACAAAGTGTGAATCCTGGTTCAATGAAGGGGTCGCTTGGAATCTCAAGGAAGAACTTACTTTCTTCATTATTATCAAATCAACTGAAGTAACGCGTGGACATCACGTTGTAGACAAGTGGTGCATGTAAAATTGATTTTTTTTCTGCTTTCATGAGATGCCCGAGAAATCATTAAAGTAGACTTTAACCAACAACATTGTAATTATAAATTATCTGCATACGTCGACTATAAATTCTTTTCCGTTTGATTAAATCGAATTTAAATGTTAATTAAACATTTGGTTTTCCGAAAAAATAATATATTCATCCTCATATGTGGAAATGATAGAATAAGCTATAAATAGTTTACTGAGCAGTATCTAGGGAGGAAATATATACAGAAATTTTTAATATACATGCAGTTACTTTCTAAACACATTCATCATTTTCCATAAATTTTTTACAATTTAATTTAAGAAATCATTTTTAAGTTTATAAACTTATAGAAAATGAATAGTCTACTTGCATAATCAGATTTATCTTTGCAACTAAAATTTTTCTTTAACAGTAAATGTTTCAATGTTCACGACATTTCCTATAATTTATTAGAAAATTAGTATGTCATGCATGCAATGGCATTTAATACTGAATATACCAATTTCATGGTCAAGGACGAAACAAGATATATATATTTAAACTAACGGAATTTAGTAAAAATTAAGTCGCAGTAAAACATACAAATTTTTTATCTATATAAAATTATTCGCATTACATAACTTTTCACGCAAGGAAAAAGGACAACTCATTTATTTTTTTCTTATAGTAAATAATAATTTACCTTTCTCTCAAGTAATTGATTGTTTTCATTTCACACTTAATATTTAAAAATTAACATTCTTTTCTTCTACTATTTTCAGCTAACAAGTCAGATCTCGAAGGTTATAGCTTCTATTGGCTATTATTCTATCTTCAAGTGACAAACAAAATTTTTTTATCTCACTTTTCTTCGTATTTTATTTTTAAACATCGTTTTAAAAAAATTGCCCACGCAATCGTAATTTCTTTATTCCTCTCTCTTATACTATCGTTTATTAAATGATGATTCAATTCATCTGGTTGGTTAGTTACTAGTGAAATAAACTCCTTTTCATTTGATCATCATATATGTAATTGTTTTTAATCTTTCACACACACACAACAATTTTTTGTGAATAGAATTCTATTTATAATTTCGATATAAGGTATTTCTTATGAATTAAGTAGGCAGAAAATTCATTCATTGAAAAATACGATAATAGATAGTCACCTGTTTTATTGTTGACTTAGTCACATTATCAATCGAACACTACTTCAAATAAAAATATAATTTCAAAGATTAGAAATTTTCTCAGTAGCTTGCATAATCTTTTAGTTGAATGAGCAAAAATAATTTATAATAAAATCCATTTGGAGACAACAAGCAAGCACCCCTTTAATGTCATAATTTGATAAGATAAGGTACATTTTTATTTTTTCCCAAAAAGAATATACAAAAATCATTTGTTGAACGCATGATCGTCTAGAGAGAAATGAAATGATGCATAATTAAGTTCAAGTTGATTATTACTTGTTATGTTATGTCGTCTAGAGAGTCGTCAATTATTGCTAATTAAATTTGATCATTTTAAAATGACCTCTTAACACATAAAAGTATACATAATTAGATCAAAGAAAATAAAAAATAACTAAACAGTGGTGTAATTAAACTTATAAAAATAGAAAAAATAATGTCAATACTTATATATTGTATTCATTAATTACCGAAAATGTTTTTATTTAATGCTCTTATCATATTTGCTGATTGGTCTTTAATTAATGATGTGAGTTAACTATATAATGTTTGTTTTGTTTAGGAAAGCAATACGTGAGAAAATCATCTAAAGTAGCGTGTCATAGCATGTGTTTTGTGAATTTAATTTATTTAAAAAATATAATTCATGACATCTTCTCAATATTTTTGCAAACACATACACATGAAATTAAAAAAAAAATTTATCTACGCAAATTGTGATCTGGATTCCTTTTTTGTGATGCAAAAACCGACTCAAACACAAATGTTTAATAAATTTATCTAAATGAAAAGACAAGGAATTGTCGAAAACAAAATGTAAATACATACGTTTAGACTAGGTATATAACTGCATGTCGTAATAAATGATAATCATCGCGCAAAAATGATTCATTACTGTGTGTTAAATGGTGATAAACAAAATTTCTTCGCTTTTTCATTTGTATTTTGAAAATCTTTTATATTTTAATTTAGTTTTATTTCAGAAAATGTGTTTTTGAAATAAAATATTTTTTTTTTGAAAATTTTGCATACATGCTTATCCACTTATTCAATAATGTAGCAAAAATCATAAATGTGTTTACATACTCAGTTCGCAATCCTTTTTTGTGATCATTACTTAATTTTATCATATGTTTATAGAATTTTTTGTGGCGGTTAAATCTTATAGTCAACAACGACGTTGATCTCTTTACGTTTTCTTTCCTTTTCAACTACCTATATAGTATATAGATATATATATTTTGGCGTAAATATGTGTAAGTGAGAAATCTCCTCGCCAGTGATCATGTTCCAAGCGCGTGCAAACTCTTTCAAAATAAGAAAGAAAGAAAAATAAAAATAATAGCAATGCGCTCGTTCATATCACTCACAAAGTGAGAAAAAAGTCACTTCTCTCGGACAGTGAGCGTATCACAAAATACAATATATTATGAAAGTCTTAAAATTATGTACGTAAGTCGATTGGATGCGAAAAGAATCATTCGATGTGAAATAGTAAATTATTGTGTGTATAAAATAATGCGAAATTAGGAAATTATTAAATTAATATAGACAAACGAAAGTATCGTAGAATTATCACTGTGAAAGAAGACGGCGCTATTACTAGATCATTAGCCTTAAGAAAATAAAAACTCAGAGAGACCGTATATTTTTGTACTCACAATTTTTAAAATTTTCTCTCGCGATTTGACTTGCTCAAATGCACGAATGAAACTTGAAAACCGATTGTAGAACACAGTTCTCCATAGAGGACGACAATTTTTATAAACTTGATCAATCGTGAAGATGCTCTTCTAGCAACGAGACGCGAAAAATATTTAATCAAGTTAATTTATACGTGAATCAAATTCTTTATACAAAAATTTATTTTTTTAAATTTTTAATAAAATAAAATTTATTAAAAATTTGTCGGGTCTCTCTACAATAAAAAATCAACCAAAAAAAGTCTTCAAGTTTACTAAGAGTTAAAAGCTATCCCGATTAAAAATTAAAATAAAAGTGCCAAATTCAAATTAAATGCAGCAATTAATTAAATTGCTGTGAAATATAGTGCCTTTAAAATAATAAAAATTATTTTCATGAGAATATTCAATTAATTAAATAATATAAGTGCTTATAGAAAGCAGAAAAAGAAAAAAAGTTGTAAAATAAATCCTAAACAAAAAGTCAAAAGTTTTTATTGTACACAACAAGTAGTGAGTATCAATGAATAGTTTAGCTAATGTGTTTTTGTTCACAACTTCTTTTTTCTCTAAAAAGAAAAACTTAATATTATTGCCGGCAACAAATAGTCTCGCCTCAGTGTCTAAACAACTGAAATTCTTAAAATAATATTTGGAACAGAGACAAATGCACATAAAAGAAAGTTCTAGTTGTTTCAATAAAGCCTGTGTTATATCTCATAGCTTGTTCTATTTTAATGGGTAATCAAAATTTATTTTTTGAATGCAGTTCGTGAGAAAATGATGGAACTACATTTCTGGAATCTCAAAACTGCACACACGATAACCCTCTTAAAACCTATGATAAGATAGTACCGAAATTTCCCTTGAACGTGTGATTTCAACGTGTATATTTTTAGCTAATTTCTATCTCTCTACTTAATTACATTTTTTAAAGTAACAAATTTTCCAATTTTATAGCCAAAATTAAATTTTGCTGTCATTGAATATAGATTTTTTTGAACCTTCAACAAAATACCCATATATCAGCGGAAAATAATTGAAGTTTAAATAACAAAAATATTTTTCACGTCAAAATATTGATTGAAGTTTAAAATTTGATATGTAAAATAATATTTATAATATTTTTTAAAAAGGAAAATTCATTTCATATTTAATTTTCATACAAATGACGATTACTGAATGTAACTGCAAAAGTGATTGCTTCTTTCTTCCTTTTCAAAAGAAACTACTTCTCGTGCCCTTAGTTTATTTATTTTTAATGATTGATAATCACCACGTGTTAAAAGGGCACTGATTAGCACAGGCAACTTCTTATATCTATATATATTTTTTCAAAAATTAATTAAATATTCATAGAATTTTCTCTTCATATAAAGTATTGATTAATGTACAAATTTTTTTTCGTAATAAAAATGGTTTTATTAGAAAATTATTCTTCTGTCTTATCACCTTTGAAAAATAAAACATATTATAAAAAAGACTATAAATATTTATTATTTCGTTGATTTCAAGTTTCTTCTCATGCAAATTTTGTTATTTATAAAATTTTCAATAACAAGAAAAGTTTATTAGAAAAAGGATCATCGTGTATGTATGAAAATCAAGACGTAGCATCGTATTTTGTCGTTGTTTGCTGCTATATCTCGAAAACAGTTTTAAACTTTTTGTGCAAATAAAAAATGAAAGAACACTCTCCAAAGAAAGCATGAATATAATTTTCATTTTTTATATAGATACTCACCAATTTTAATTTTAGAAAAGAGAGAGCAGAAAATTTAAAGTCATAAAAAATAATATCCCGAGAGAGAGGCGTTCACTTACTTATACATACGTCAAGCCACATTCACGAAAAATAAATCTGATTTTTGTGAAGTTATTTTTCTTTTTTTTCATGGACCTAATAACTTTGTTGTTTTGGATCTCAAATTATCCAATTTAAGACGGCTAAAGATTTGGCACGAGCAAGTAATGATATTTTTTCTTAGTCGTGACTATTGAAATAATAAGAGTTGACTTTGAAGATTACACATTATTTATTTTAAAATGATGATATAAGAGCAAAAAGAGCATATTTTTTGCATCAATAATATATATATATGACAGGTCAAAGCCGACATTTGAAGAAGAAAAAATGTTTTTGAACGTGCTGAAAGTGAAATTTAATAGTTCTGTCACAAATAATTTCTTCTTCTTAGATGTCGAAGAGAATGTCATTTTAAAATTAATCAATCATTTAAAAAATGAAATTCTAAACATTTTTCAAAGTCATTCAAGATTTTCCAATGTTTTTTTTGTAAATAATTTTGAATTACTTGATACATTTAATAGAAGTAATGATAGTCATGAAAGAACGCAATAATTTAATAGAAAAATGACCTTTTCCCGTCTGGACAGTTATTTTGATTCAATGAAATGAATGTAAGGTAATTTATACTCGTGCACTAACATATTAGTGAAACCCAAAACTACAGTGTAAAGAATCTGATGACGATTGCAACAATTAAGAAAGTTAAGGTTTTATAAACTTGTGTTTCCGCAGTGTCAGTTT
>CM031381.1:24948946-24973945 GCA_018290095.1 Polypedilum vanderplanki | reverse complement strand
AAAAGAGTTTTGTATTAAAAATAAAAGTAAATGTGAATTATAAAACCATAACAATTGTACTAATGCAATTTGCATATATTCATTGTATTTTTCAATGAAATTTTATCTACGTTTATTTAGAGTTCATTCATCTCAAGATATTAACGTATATCATATTATTTTCTTACATTTATATTCAAATGTAACTCAATAGTCAAAGCAGATGATTATACTTATTCTACGATGTAACATTGAAAAATGAATTGAAAGAAAAAGTGACGATAGCAACTGAAAAACTACTACGATATATTTGTTCAGAATGAAATACACTTTTTAATGATCCGAATTATAATATATAGCAACAAAAGCATACGACTATAAACGATAGTGTTACTGTTTCACAAGTGATTAAAAAGCTAAATATAATCTTCGCAAAAACATATGACGAAATATTTTTGAAGGTTTAATCGTCATTACCTAGGTCACTTATACAATGTTTCTGAAAGTTGTAAAATTTTACTTTCTTTATTAATAATAAGTCAATGAAGGCGAAAAATCAAAATGCAAAAATTGTTCTTCAATATTAAACATGCATTCATGCATCTTTTAAATGCTATTACCGTAATCAAAGAACATAGATGATGAAAAAACAGTAAATTTCACATGCGCAACATGTGACTCACTATCAGAATGTCAAAGATTAGAGACATCGTTATCACCATGCTAAGCAATGTGAATAATGAGTGAGACAAACCAAAATAGAAAAGCTAAAAATAACTCATTCGCAATTGTCGGGGGAATCTCTCAAACATAATCATCATCATCATTGATTCATTCAACTGAATTTATCAGCTGTGGCAAATTCCACTCTACCTCAAAAAAATACCAAAATTTATGTGATCTCGTTATCAAAAAAAAAAAACATAAAAAATTTATAAAATAGACACGAGACTTGTGAATGATCAAGAAATTTCGACATTCATCGAAATATACACAAAATCTTTCTCTAGATGATTAGTTGATTTTTTTTTTCATTAAAATTTGTAATTCAAGACTATTTAGTCTCGTCATATAGATCATACTCCAAAGTATAATATAAATATTACACTTAGATTATTGACTGCATGCAACCATGAAGAGTTCTAGAAATTTGTTGTGTAACAAACGAGAATAATACAAAAATTTGTATAACGCTGGCACTTGAATCGTTTATTTGGCGCCATTAACGCATTAAAAAATTCATTTAATTTGAAAATTTGCTCATTCAATTTCTTTTAATAAAATATCTTAATGTCCCTGAACCTTTGCAATATTACAAGCATTTTCTTTGCTTGTTTATAGACAATTGGCACATTGCCTAATTATATTATTTTTTTAAAGTTGAAAGCCACGGTTATTTGATAGAAATTTGGAAATAACATTCATAATTAATGATCTGTAAAAACAAGTGTGTGTGTCAGTATAAAGTAATGATTTTACTTTTATAAGTATTTTTATATTTATAGACGAGATAAAAGTTTATATAAATACCTATAAGTAAAATCATTTTGATGAAGAGAAAGAATCGTTTTCTTTAAATTTATGTGCGTAAAAAATCTAATAAAAACCTTTGTGTCACATTTATATAAATATGTTTCAATTGTTACCACGTGAAACATTTGGGATATTTTTATGTATCGTGTGCTTTGAATAAATTGATGATCGTTATTTTCATAAACACGTTTCATTGATCTATTTTTGATATATTCACTAAAAAAAATATTTTGGCAAAAATAAAGCTACATGTGGCTAATAAAATATTCTTTTTTTTTTCATTGCAGATTTTTATAAACAGTCAAAATTTCGCCCTCAAAAACGGATTACATAACGCCTTCGCGCTCTATCCCAATGCCAGCTTATTACGAGATGCTGGTATCACAAAGTCCTCCACTATTCAGTCATAGTCCTCCGACTGGATTTCTATCAGAGTATGGACCTAATCGATTCTATGAATCGCCACGCTTTTGTCGATCAGCCGCTGTCCTCTCGCCACTTTCACAACGCCGTTTTGCGCAAAACAATCCACAAACTTCCTTATATCAATCACATTTACAAAGTCTAACGCCATATAAACCATGCATTGTACCTAAACCACGCCGTTCATGCCTTATTGTTCGAAACGAGCCAGATCACTTGAAAAACGATACAACTAGCGATAGCAGCGAAGATAGTGATGATTGCGACAGACAAGTACGTAAGCCAAAAAAGCGTGTCGTATTTGCGGATGACAAAGGGCTCGAATTAGAACAAGTTAAAATAATGTCGGAGGCATCAACTCAACCGCCAACGTGGTCACTGCAATTTCTCGCACACGTTACTCAGGGAATGATTTCGCCTGTGCCACAAGAGCAGTGGACTATTGATTTTAGGCAGCCAGCGTCAGATTATCTAGAGTTTAGGTGAAAATTCAAATAATTAAATCAATGAAATGTGTTAATAAAAATATTTTTTTTTCTTCATCTTTAGGCGCAAATTAGAAAATAATTTCGTGTCATTGGAAAATGTCATAATAAAAGAATCCGAATCAACTGTTGTAGGAACAGTGAAAGTGAAAAACTTAAGTTATCATAAAGAAGTCATAATCCGATCATCTTGGGATAACTGGAAATCTGAAACTGATACACTCTGCACATACTCGAAAATTGTGGGCGCTAGTGGAGCATATGTAATTTATGACACATTTTCATTTAAACTAACACTTCCACCGCATTCGCGATCGTTGGAGTTTTGTGTATGCTATAGAACAGATGGAAAAGAATTCTGGGACAACAATGGAGTAAGTTTACACGTGCTACTGTTAAAATGATGTTAATTATCTACTAATTTAATTTATTTTTTTGTTTCACAGGGTGTCAATTACAAGCTTACAAACCGCGTTTCAGCTCAACAGCAAGAAAATGAGCTTGTGATAAGACTTAATAATACATCACTCAATGATCAACGTAAAGATTCAAAAGAGAATCAATCGCCAACTGACTCTGATGTACCAAAACCACATTTCGGCTCATGGTCAGAATTTAGTACACGACACTCTGAGACACCACTACCTTATTGGTAAAAAAAATGTCCAATTTTATACTTCCTTCCTTTCTAAAAATTTTGCAAATGTCAGCACCTTGTTACAATAATTGTCTCTTCAAGCAAAAAAAATTTATTGTGAAGAAAGAAGACACATTTTTATATATTAGAAAAAAAAGAAATTATTCTCAGAATTTCTTGCGAAATGGGCTGGGTAAAAAGAACTGATTTTTTATTACTGGAATATCTCAATTACTACTCAGTTCTTCTTAAAAAATACACTACGTGAATTAACCTGGCCAACTATAAAAAAAATCGCATCATCGAAGAATGACACACCAATAAATGAACGTCTGCTGAGAAGACACGTTTTTTCGAGTTCATTTCTAAATTCCGGTAACTAAAAAATCAAAATTTTCCTTATTGTTTGTAAATGTTGATGCATTTTTGGTTCTGGCATAATAGCTTTTATTGGTTACCCTATCCTCTATACTTTCTTTTAAATTTTCTTTTTTAATTTCTTAAAATTTGTAATTTCGCATGTTCGCTTATATTTTTTTTTGGTGCTTGCTTATACACTAATTTGCAAATTAGATCAGGGTTAATGTGCTTGATAGTAACCGTCTTTATCTTTGCAACATTATATACTAACGAGTTTATTTCTCTTTTCTATTCTTTACAGTTCATCATCGAGTAACGGAGTTTGCATTGGTTTAAACAAGTGAAACTTCATGGAAATACAATTTATGCTACATATTGGTGTAGATATATATTATTATTTAAAATCGAAATCATTAACATGAAATTGCTCAACGTAAAGTACAAACTTGTGAAACTTTGGAATTTTCCGAATCGTGAGCTAGATAAAGAGAAGAAAGAAGCTCTAAAGAAGGCCGAAAATTGTTACGCAATAATATTTTTTTATATTAAAAAAAGTAAACTAATTGTGATGTGAATGGTTTAATGGAAGAAGCTCAGGTGAAGGATATCATTATTGGCAGAAATCGAGCAAGATAGGGTGTGTGTTTTTAAAAGAGTAAAGATATGAATGTATGTCAATGAAAAAAGAAAGAAAATAGCTTTTTTGATGTTAAAAGTTGTATCGATTTGATATTATTATTTAATTTTAATTGTTAATATATATGCAATCATTATTAATTATTATTTTGTGTTTAAAGTGAAATTTGATCGAAACAAATAATTTTCAAGTAAAGATCAAATCTCTATTTTTATTATATTTAATGGAAACCAATCAAGCCATGAGCGAAAAAAAGAGTGTTGATATGTATATGTGAGAGACAGGGATGATATGAGTTGTGAGTGAGAAAAATAATAGTTGCAAAAATATGATGATGATGATGATAAAATAATTTGCAGGTCAAATGAAATTTATAAGAAGATTCAGCATCAATTTGCTTCATATTTTTCTCACTCGCAGACATCATTCCACATACTCACACACAAATATCTGCTCGACTGATTTTTTTATTACTGTTTTTTTCCGATTTAAGATCTTTCTTATTATTTTTAAAAAAAATACAAGTGGTGGAATATTTTTAAATATTTTACGTTTTTTCCATTTTATAAAAGAATGCTCGTTTGCAATGTAAAATGAAAATTCCTCCTTATTTCGCGCGCTCTATATATAAATAAACATTTCTCTTTTCTTTCGAATTGCGATTATTACTCAATATATTCTGCCAGGATATTTGTTGCATCAATTAATTGAGTAATAAGAAATGTTTTTCGAAGGAATAAGATGAAATTATCATATTAAAATGTGAACAATATGAAGGAGTAAAAGAAAAGAGTAATTTTGAGAGCAATGGCGAGAGTAAATTAGTTAATTATTTAGGAATATTCCATTTTTAGAAGCTTATAATGTGACCTATAATCAACTATTACTACTGATATTTTCTATGAAACAAGAAGCTCTTATATTCATTAAATCCTTAAGCTAAAAAATGTTAATCATTCAAGTAAAGAAGTTTGTTTAAAGAAAGAAAAAGGAATAGTTGAGAAATTATAAAAGGAAGCATGAAACGAAAAATGCATGCATGATGTAAATCTGATGAATATACCAAAATTTCTCTTTTAATTTTAAACAAATGTTACATCTTGCGAAGAATTTCAAAAGCAGATGATTTTATTCATTTTTAATTACTATATAATTTTTGTGCAACTAAGAAGACTGACTTGATAAAAAATGGAAAATGTTTGCGAAAAAGAACATACAAAAAATGTCCATTTTTTATTAAAAAATAATCGCATACAATCACTTAATCCAACTCAATATTCATCAATTGGATCAATTTTCAAAAAGCAAGCAAAAAGAATTAGATGAAAATGACATAAGTACATTTTTTTTGATACTAGAATTTATTTAAGAAAAATAAGAGAAAGGTGAACAATTGAAATATCCATCCATGAAGTTTCATTTTCTCATTTCTTTGTGTTATGTAGTAGATATTAAAGACTTTTTACTAATATTACCAGTTTTATGTGCCAAAAGTTATGGCATTCACTGGATTATATTATTTTTTAAAAATTTAATTAAACCACATTATAAAGCTCTTATTGTCCACTTATTATAACATTTTGGAAAAATGTGAAATGGAAAGTGCATACAAGAACTAGATGTTCTACAAAAATAAAGCGAAAAAAAATAATTTTCGCTAACATACAACCATCAATCAAAACTGATGATGGTTTCTCTGTAAATAAATTATTTTATTTTTTTGTCACTTGATAATTCAGGAAATAAAAGTGTTGTTTAAAAATTAAAAACGAGCCATTTTTTTAGTTTCCTGAAAATGTTTATAATATTTCAGAGATACAATAAGCTATAAAATTTTCCAATTTTTATTTTATTTTTTTCCTTGAATGGTTTTCTACTAATTTAACGTATGTGTGTTTCCGTCACTTTACAATTCGAAATTATAAGACATCATTAAACTAAGAAAAATAAAGTATTTTTGTCTAATAGACGAGACAAAAATAGAAGAAAACAGAGAATGTTGTTAAGAAATGTTTTTTTTGGAACGTAAAATATCCGTCAATGTGTTGAAACAAAATATTTGTAAAAACACAATGAAAGGAATGATAGAAGAGAAGAATAATTTAAATTTTAAACTGCGACATGCTGTAAAGTTGCGATTAATATCTAAGTAGGGATCTTCTTTAAGCTGAATGTTCACAAAAAATTATCTTGTTTACTCAGTAACTCCAAGTTTTGCTTTAAGTGATTCAGGAATTTGCATTGGTGGTGGACGAGGAATGGATAAAGCGACTTTAACTGAAATTATAATTTTAATAAATTTATCTATCGATTATATCAAATAAATTAAAATTTACCTCCATCATAGATGAACCATTGAAGTGCTGTGAGTGTACCGATCATAATGATACTGTAAAATAAAAAAAGTTAATGAAATGCTATATTTATAAATTGTGAAATAATATGTACCGAGGTCCAAGTCCATTCCACATTCCCATGAAGCCCAATTTTTTGATAATATCTACTGCGCTTGATCCTTTTGCTTGATTTAATTTTGAAACGACTACATCAGCTGGATGTGAAACGACAGCGCAGAAAACACCAGCAATATAACCAGCAGCAAATGTAACAACAAGTTGTTCTGCCTTTGTGCAATCAGAACGAGGTTTTGGAACAACATGCCTTGAAATTATCATTATAAATTTAAAATTCTTTATCTAAAACTGTTTTTTAAAAGAAAAGTCTTACTTGTATAACAATTCGACAGTGCGTTCAAAGCAAGCAAACTTCATCATTGTGTATGGAATTTGACGCATCCAAAGAGGAACCAGTCCTTTGTAGAATGCAGTGATTCCTTCCTCGCCATACATCTTTGGCATAGCTTCTCTCATTGTATTTGCAAATCCTGGTGTAGTCTGAATTTTAACTGAAATTTAAATAACTTAAAAAATAAAAATAAAATTTTATAATGGCACAAGTGAAGATTCACCTTTTGCCGCTTCGAATGGAGCTAAAGCAATATCAGCAAAGAATTCAGCAGAAGCAGATGCAGCCAAAAACAATCCTGTACGCCATAAGTATGCATTTTCTTCTCCTAACAAATCTGCATAGTAGACTTTGAAGACTTCGTACAATCCGAATTTGAACAAGCCCTGAAACATAGATTTAATTTCATTAGTATAACTGTGTAAACAAATATGACGTACTAATTAGACATTTGTTCAATCAAAAAATGATAAGATAAAACTTGTCATTTCACATCACGTGAATAATGCACTCACTTGAGCTGAATAACCGTATGCTGTCGGGGCCCATCTTTTAGCCAAGCCACGTGCACCTTCTTCAGCGACAGTAACTTTAAATCCATTGAAAAGATTTTTATATTTTGCTGGATCGACTTGCAAACGACATTTGACCAAATCCAATGGCACAACAAAAGTGTGAGTAGTTCCACAACTCAAAATGCCTCCAACACCGCAAAGAGCAAAATAGTGAAGAGAACCAAATTCGCAAGCCTCACCAGGATTTACAGCAGCTGCTTGAATGTTTCTAGTTGGAACCAAATGTTTGCTTTCACTTGACGATTCTTCACATTTTGCAATAGGAGCCTTGAATGGTGAATTACGAGCGGCTTCAAGCAATGATGAAAACATTTTGTCGGATCTAAACTGCATAATTGTAAAAAGAAGGAAAAAAGTGTAATCAGTTGACGTAATTTAATTTCAATGTCAGGATTTTTCTTTATATTATTGATTCATTCTGATCGATGTGTTCTCGCATATTAAACAAATGATTTTTTGACTTAACGCAATTTCAAAACGTTTTTCTTTTAAATTTTTATAATCTTTATCAAATGTTTGTCGTCAATACTATTATTATGATGTGAATCAATAGATCATGAATATAGAGCATGATCAAAATTGTTCATTTTGTCTCGAGAAAGTTATGCAATCAAAAAAATTCACAGAACATGGAGAAAAATCAAATTATCCAGAAAAATTTTTGCATTGAAATACCCACAGAAGTTGATAAATAATTTTTAAAATTTTACTCAATTGTTTTAATTAAATGCTTTTCTCACTTTTTATTATAGTTTTATTGTAGAATCTGTCGTAATTACTTTTAAAAACAGATTAAAATATTTTTCTTACGTTTAATGTGTCTTTCACTTCACAACTTAAAAGATGTGTGCAGGGGAAAATCACTTTTTGGAACAAAATTGAGGGTAGTAACTGCGCGCATGAAGAATGAACCGCTTGTCAAAAATATTTTTTCCACAACTTATTGTGCCGAAAAATGCAATTGTCAAAAGTCATGAAGTACAACAATCTAAAAGTCAAAAGGTAATTGATTAATATTCATTCAACATTTTAAAAAATTCTCTTTCATTTTTAGTTAATGATAGATTGCGGTTTAATAAAACATTGCAATAATGGAACATATTACATATTACCTTTACTACAAAGATCAATTGAGAAATTAACAAAAATCATTGATCATTATATGACAGAAATCGATGGTCAAAAAATTACTATGCCCACATTAACATCAGCAGACTTATGGAAAAAATCTGGGAGATTTGAAAATGCAGTAACTGAATTGATGACAGTCAATGATAGGCATAATAGACTTCAAATTCTTAGTCCTGTTAGTAATTTTCTTAAAAACTATAATTCTTTAAAATAATTAGTGCAAATTTTAGACACATGAGGAATCAGTGACAAACTTAATTGCATCTATTTCTCCAGTCTCTTACAAAAGCTTTCCTCTTCGTCTTTATCAAATTACACCTAAATTTCGAGATGAGTTAAGACCAAAATTTGGATTATTGAGAGCAAAAGAGTTTTTAATGAAGGATATGTACACCTTTGATATTGGATTAAATGAGGCTAAAAAGACATATGATGAAGTTAATGAACAATATGTCAAAATTTTCAATCATTTGAATGTATCCTTTATAAAAATTGGCGCTGATACTGGTAATATGGGCGGAAATATTTCTCATGAATTTCATATAGCAAGTTCTATTGGCGAAGATTCAATCATTTCATGTACATCTTGTTCAAAAGCTATTAATGTTGAATTGGCAAAAGATGGAAAAATATGTGAACAATGTAAAATTGATGATCTTAAACGTCAGCAAGGAATTGAAATTGGTCACACATTTATTCTTGAAGATAGGTATTCAAAAGTGTTAAATGCTACATTTTTAAATAAAACTGGAAAACCAGAAAATATTCAAATGGGTTGTTATGGAATCGGTGTGACTCGTCTTATAGCAGCAGTAATTGAACTTTTCTCAAACGAAAATGAAATCAGATGGTCAGATGCAATAGCACCATACAAAATTTGTATTATTCCACCAAAGGAAGGAAGCAAAGAAGAGGAGTCTGTTAAGCATTTAAGCAATGAAATTTATCATTATCTGACTACTAATTCATCACAACTTGCGGATGATATTATTGTAGATGATCGAACACACATGACAATTGGTAAACGGTTGAAAGAGATCAAGAAACTTGGAATACCTTATATTATAGTTATTGGATCAAAATCAGCTGATATAAGTTCTACAATAGAAGTTCATAATTTGAGAGAAAATGTAGCCATAGATATGAGTGTTAATGATGCAATCAATTATTTAATTAAAAAAAGTTGAAAATAAAATATCAAAAATTTAAATTTTTTTTGTTTCAAAAGTTGCGTTCAAGAATTAATCCACACAAAAAAACATTGCATCAAAACATCATTTTTGTGGATTATAAGTGTGCGAAAGTAAAGTGTGTTTTCAGTCAAAAGCAAGTTAAAGAAAAAGTTTTAATATTTATAGGATATTACTATAAATTAACTGTTTTTAAATGTGATTAACTAACCAACACAATTAGCTAAATTTGTCGTGAATTAATTCATGACAGTGTAGCTTAATATTTATTGGATAATTTAAAGTTGAAGAATTAAGCACGTGGAGAATATAAAAAATACAGGTTGATTCCGATTATGAGATAATTAAGCTCGATCCAAATGTTATTTATGAAACAGATGATGATGAGGATTTATTGAAAGAAGAGGAATATGTTGAGAAACAAAGATCTGCTAAAAATTGTGAAAATGCGGCCGAATTTGTTTTCATCGACGAAATCAACAAAACAAAAAATGAGGAAGAAGATAATAAACAAATGGTAGATGATATCATTGATAAAAAGTCAAGTGCAGAATCAAACGACTTGCCTAATGAGGTAATTATAGAGCAAAAACCTCGTAAAAAACTGAATTTAGCGGAATATAAAATTGTGCGTGCTAATAGACCTGCACCAATTGTCGAAGAATGCGAAAAAGTTGTGCTCGAATTATGTGAAAATATTCCTGAAACTCTTCCAATTATTGAATTGCCAACTGATCCTCGAAGCATTAAAGCTCTTCTTTCTGCTCAAAATCAGCAGCCGCAACCTCAATCAATATCTCAACCTGAACCAATGCAAATTGATAAAGCTTTAAATATGAAAGAAGAAGAAAAAGTTCCAAAAGAAGTAGATCCAGATTATGAAGAAATTGTTTTAATATCAATGGAATGCAATACAGATATATCAATTTCACCACAAGAGAATGATGAGCAATTGGAAACAAAAGCTCCAGCCAAATTTCTTACAAATATCGTCAATACTATTAAGAAAGACGAATACGCAAAAACTTTGCTTAGTTCTTCAACGACTCTCTTTTCTAGTATTAATGCAGTAGTTCATGAAAAGTGTAATTCGTTGAATGAAGCAACTATTGAAAATAGCAGTAGTCGCAAGAACTCAGAACATGGTGAGAACAAAATTATAATGCATTTGCGAAAAGATCGGATACGACCTAAATGCTCAAGTTTTGCTATGCAAACAGAAAATTCTCCACTCTTTCCACCGCTTTTATTGTCACCTGATATTATTTTCAATCGTATCAAAAATGTAAGAAATTTCCGAAGAAAATCACGAACTCGTAGTAGAAGCCGATCAAGAAGTAGAAGTTTTAGTCCAGAAAATGATTATTATAAACGTAGCAATTATAAATATTCACGTTCATTACACTCTTCTACTGTGAATAGTAGCGAATTTGATTCATCAGAAAGTGACAGTTCTGCCTATAGCTCATGTCGTTCATCAGATTACGATTCAATTAGAAAATTCGATAATAGAATATCAGGGCAAAGATATCGTAATCATAGATCATCTAATTATACTTACGAAGGTAATATTCATATAACATTTTTTAAAATATTGAATTCTCATTTGTTTGACTATAATTTTTTATAGAGGAAAGAAAAGTCGTTTATATTGGTGGGTTAACTGAAGATGTAACAAAAGAGGATTTACGTCGAAATTTTTTAAAATATGGAACGATAAAAAAGATTTCTATTCATGCAAAGCAAGATGTTAATGGGTATGTCAAGATTTAAAAAATTATAACTGCTGAGTTGTTACTTAAAAAAAATTTCTCTGTTTTAGTAATTTACGTTTTGGTTTCATTACATTTGCTGAAGCTTCAGCTGCCTATGATGTTCTTGATAAATTTAAACTAGATTCGTCATTGTGTGATTATGACATTCGTTTTGGAGGGAGAAGAAGGTTTTGCAAACAGTCTTATGCTGATTTGGATTCTTTGCCTAAAGAAGATGACATTGATGATGTATATAATAACAACAATATTAATATTAACAACACGATGAAATCCAAAAAAGCTGCCGAATTAAGTTTTGAGGAACTTTTAAATATTGCCCGTCAAAAAATGTGCAGAAATAACTAATTGTTAATCTGAAATGAATTATTATTATGCTACCTACCTATATTTTGTTTTTCTATGAAATGAATTTTTTTATGAATAAAAGTAACGACTGTTTTCTTTTTGTAAAAAAAATGTGACAAATGTTTTATTTTTTCCCCTTTTTTTATGTTTACAAAGTTTCACGTGTGTGCATAAAAATATTTAAAATCGAATTGAATTTAAATAGAATTTACAATGAGAAATCTTAAATTAATTTATAAAAGAAGTCATAAATATAATGGCATCAAAGCGCAATTAATGTCACAACATGTATTCGATAATATATCATACATTTATGATGAAAATGACAAAATTGTGAAATCAATCGATCATACTACGAGTGAAATTAAAGAACTGTGCTCTTTTGATGGTGTAATTGCTCTAGAATATGTTCAAATTAATGATTGTTTATGTTTTGCAACTGAATCCGGTGAGATTATAATATATAATTTCAACTCAAATGATTATGAAGTTGTTGGCCTTATAAGTGATGGAATTGAAACAATGAGCTGGAGTCCTGATCAAGAACTTGTTGTTTTCATTACAAAGTAAGTTTTATATATATGACATAATAAACATTATTATTCTATTAAATTTATTCATTTAAGATCATACAATATGATTTTGATGTTTTCCACATTCGATGTATTAGTGGAAGTTTCGTTAAACGCAAAGGCAGAAAAAGAATTCATAACAGTCGGATGGGGTAAAAAAGAGACTCAATTTCATGGTTCTGTTGGTAAAAATGCTCGCAAAAAAGAAGAAATAGAAGTTCAGAATATAGAGCAGTTGGATAAAACGATAACATGCTGCTGGCGTGGAGATGGAGACTATTTTGCTGTAAATTTTGTAGGATCAAATGGCAGAATGTTCAAGGTATTTGATAAAGAAGGAGTAATGCAGTATGTATCGGAATTGTGTGCAAATCTGCAAGTTCCTATTGCATGGAAGCCATTTGGTTTGTGGATTGCTAAGCCAGAAATTTATAACAACAAGTACACAATAACACTCTTTGAAAGAAACGGTCTCAAACACAATGAACTTATTCTTCCATTCACACCAGATGTTGAAGAAGTAATTGATTTATGCTGGAATCAAGACTCTGACATTCTTCTTATAGAAACAAAATGTAATGATCTATACATTTTGTATTTTTACACGATATGTAATTATCATTGGTATTTGAAACAAAGTATGACATTTTCTAATAAGCTTATATTCAACTGGAGTCAAAATTATACAGAATCCAAGCAATTGCATATTATTAAATCTAATGGTGAATATTCAATTTTAAAGTTTGATTTCATTGTAAATCATTCCAGTGGGCAAAGTGAAATTGATGAATCAATTGTAGCTGTGATTGATGGGAAGAAATTATTACTAACAAATTTTAAAAGTCAACTTGTACCACCTCCAATGTCAAGTATAACAGTTTCATTGCCAAATTCTCCAAATATTGTGAGCTTTTTGCATGAAACAAACACATTTTGGGATTCGAATTCATTTATGACGATTGACAGTTTAAATTTAGTTAAACTTTATAGATGCATTTTTACTAATACAGTTAATGGAAAACGTTTAGTTCACACTGAATTAGCAAAGGAAATTCAAATTAAAATCCCAAGTTTTATCAATCATGCTTTATGGATAAACGCACATCATTTGCTTATTTCAAATGGAAGTGTACTTTACTTATATTCCATTGATAGTGAAACATTATTAAGCGAACTTCAATTAGAAGATGTGATTTGTGATATTATAAAGTATGAAAACCTTTACATAGCACAAATTCTAGATGGAACTCTAATTTCAATTCAAGTTACAACTGATAATTTGATTATAAGTGATGTAGAATTTCATAAGTTACCAGAGCTTTGTGAACGAGTTTTAGTAACAAGCAATAGTAACGAGAAATTAATCTATGCATTGAAAAATTTAAAGAAAAAACTTTATTTGAATGGAAAGGAGATTGCAACTGATGTTACATCATTTACAATCACTAACGATAATGATTTTCTACTTTATACTACAATTGGTGAATTAAAGTTTATAAAGATAAATCAAAACCCCGAAGAAGTTATTGATACAAGAAGAATTGAGAGAGGATCAAGAATTGTGACACTAGTTAAAAATAAATCACAAGTTATATTTCAATTACCTCGTGGTAATCTTGAGACTATCTCACCTCGAATTTTGTCGTTAAAAATTATAAAAAAGCATCTTAATGTATCTAATTATAAACTAGCTTTTGATTTGATAAGAAAAGAGAGAATTAATTTAAATCTGATAATCGATGTGCAACCTCAAAAGTTTCTCGATGACATGAAGCTTTTTATACAACAAATTGATAACATTCAATGGCTCAATCTCTTTTTGACAGAATTGAAAAATGAAGATATCACTGTGACAATGTACAAGTATTGCGATAATTCAGAGAATGTAAAAGATTCAGCATATTCTGTTGATCATAAAATCAACTATGTTTGCGAAAAGATGCTGAAAATATTTACAGAAGTAGACAAGAAAAAATATTTACTACCTTCGATAACATGTTATGTGAAAAATGAAAATATAGAGAATGCGTTACAACTTATATGGGATTTGAAAAAAGAGGGTGGAAATGACAAGGAGGCAGACGATGCTGTGAAATATCTTCTTTACCTAATCGACATTAATGTTTTGTACAATTATGCATTAGGCATGTATGATTATCAACTTGTCATGTTTGTGGCACAAAAAAGTCAAAAAGATCCTAAAGAATTTGTTCCATTTTTACAAGAACTTAATAAGTTGGAACCGCTTTATGCTAAATTTAAAATTGACTGTCATCTCAAACGATATTCGAAAGCGATAGAACATATAGCAAAACTATGTGAAAGCGATGAAAGCAAATTTGATGAGTGTATTGATGTAATTAAAAAACATAATGTTTATGAAGCTGCGTTGAATGCTTTTATAAATCATTCAAAATGCTATCAAAAAGTTTGTTCTTTATTTGGAGATTATCTTCGTATGAAAGGAAAATTGTTGGATGCAAGTTTAATGTACGAACGAGGCCATGATTATCAACAAGCATTGTCAAGTGCTCGTAATATATTGGACTGGAAGAGATGTTTAATTTTAGCAAGAAAGAGCAACTATGGGGAAACAGAATTGAATGATTTGGCTGAAAAATTGATTTTATCTTTAAATGAATTAGGTCGATATTTAGAGGCAAGTGAATTGATTAGAAAATTCAAACCAAATGACAAAAAGTCATTGATTGAAACATTAATGAATGCAAGGGAGTACTCACAAGTTTTGTTTGAAATTGCAATAAGTGGAAATGAAGATTTAATTAATTCAATTGTAAAGCCATCTCTTTTACAACATTTCGAAATTACTTTCAAATCAATAACTGATGATAAATCATCATATTTGACACAGAAGCAGAGACTTTTATATTTGCGTCAAGAAAAAACTAAAAGAATAGAAAATCCACAAGATGATGAAGATGAAGACATGTTTTCAGACACTACAAGCATAAATTCTCAAACATCACGAAACACAGCAAAAACTTTTCGAAGTAGCAAAAACAAGAGAAAATATGAAAGAAAATTATTTAATCTCAAGGAAGGAAATAAGTTTGAGGATATTGCATTGTTGGATTCAATTTGGAAATTAATTCATAAAATCATAAGTCATGAAACTCAAGTTATGATTAAATATATGATTATTGCTGGAATTGAGATGAGCATGGATGAGAATGCTAAAGAATTACAAGTAAATTATAATCTAGGAAATAAAATTAAATGACTAATAATTTTCTTTTTTTTTACAGAAATTATATAAAGATCTTTTACTGACAATAAAGCATACTCTTGATGAAATATGGCTACCAGAAATGATGAGTGCAGGAAAATATCCAGATACAGAAGAAGAAATGGAGCTTTTTAATTTGAATACATCGTTAAAAAATAAATTATGTTACGATCTAATCAAACCTGAACAACGATTCAAACCAAAGCTCAATGTTATCGATTTTGAAATGGAAATATTTCGAGAGGGTCTTAAAAAGAAGAATTAATTTTGATAAAATTTTTTATAAATTACATTAAGTAAAGAAATAAAATCATATACATGTTCTTACAAAAAAATTTAACAACTGTTGCTTCCATGCTTTGCATCTAAAAATATTTTCATAAAAAATTTACCATAGCAACGCCATTGAATATCGATATATCACAAGGATATAGTTTATTTATTGCCTTGAATTATTTCACTATCATTATTTTCCTTTTCTTCTTTCAATTCAGTTTAGTTGTGTAAATTTTTGAAATTAAATTTTTTGAAATAAGATGAAATTACAGAAAATTTATTTAAGATATTTCCCGCCTGGACTAGCATTTAATTACATTAAGAATAATAACACAGAAGAAGTAAAATGTATAGATGTTTTTGATCTCACAATAAAATCTGATATAAATATGGTAGTGCAGCAGTTAAAAAAGAGAGAACCAAAAATTTTTACAAAAGACATTTTACCTCAAGTGTATGAATTACTTGAAAAAATGCAAAACAAATTAAAAGAACCACCTAAAAATAAATTTTATCTTTATAAGACCCTTCAGACACACATTCTTCCACTAACCAATGTTGATTTCAATAGATCAGGACAAAAATGCATTACTGGAAGCTATGATCGAACCTGTAGAATTTGGAATGTTGAGACAGGTGATGAGTTAAATGTGCTAAAAGGACATGAAAACGTTGTTTTTTCTGTAAAATTTAATTATCCAAAATGCGATAAAATTGTTACTGGTTCATTTGATAAAACGGCAAAAATATGGAATGTTTCTTCAGGTGCCCTTCTGAATACTTTGTATGGTCACACTGCCGAAATTGTAAGCGCTGAATTTAATAAAAATAGTAACATGGTATGTACAAGGTAAGTCAATATCTATTTGAATGTTTGTTGCTTATATTAATTTCAATTTATGTGAAGCTCAATGGATGGAACTGCAATTTTATGGTCAACAGAAACTGCACAAGAGATTAACAGTTTTCGACAACATTCAGCTGAAGTTATTAGTTGTCATTTTAATGGATTGGGATCGCTTGTAATAACGGGGAGTTTTGATGAAACTGCTATGGTATGGGATATAAGAGAAAAAAATCCTGTACATATATTAAATGGACATGATGCTGAATTATCTAATTGTATTTGGAATGCTTCATACAACTTGATTGCCACATCATCATTAGATCATACTGCAAAAATTTGGGATTTAAGACAAACTAAATCTTCACTCTTTACACTAAAACATAATGATGAAGTGCTTGATGTCAGTTTCGATTATACTGGCAAAATTGCTACTTGTAGCAGTGATTGTACAGCAAAAGTATGGAAGGAAAATGGTGATCAAATGGCTACATTAGAGGGCCATATTGATGAAATTTCTAAAGTTTCATTCAGTCCAAATGGCTGTCTTCTTTTAACATGTTCAGCAGATAAAACTGCACGCCTTTGGAATGTTAATGATGAAAGTGAAAATGGAATTTGCTTACAAATTCTCACAGGACATGAAAATGAATTATTCTCATGTGCATTTAATTACACTGGTGATGCTATTCTAACAGCAAGTAAAGACAACACATGTAAACTTTATAGATGACTTGAATGGTATATAGATGATGATAATGAATCACAACCAAAAAGAAAATGTAGTGTATGTATTGGAATAGAAGAGGAATGACGACGTTTAAGCCATTCGAGTATTGTTAATAAATGACAATATTTCGAAGAAATTTTATTTTTTTCCTGCTTTTTCTTATGATAAATTACAAAGTATTATTGTAGCTCTCTCTCTCTTTTTCTATATTTCATCTCTTAGTTCAAAAGGTGATTGAAGTACTCTTGATAAAGTAATGATATTGTTGCTATTCTGTTCATAAAAGATAGATGTCTCATAAATTATGGTAGCTTGATTCAGAGCGTGCTTTATAAAATGTATAGATGTAATTAATAATTAATGATAACACGATACCAACGGCAGCACCAACTGAAAAATAAATATTATTTAATTTTTTTTTCTTCATTTGTGAAAGAGATTAATTAGATTGGGACGGAATGCTAGGCAGTACCTAATAAATGAATGAAAACTTATGATATTTACCAAAAAACCATCTAGTTTTATTTCCTGTGTTATTATTTTTTGCTTGTCGTGATGGATTTAATGTTGTAGTTGTTGATATTTGTTCGGTTGTGCTTATATCTTTAAAATTTTCATTTAAGTGATCATTAAGTAAATGTGCTTTAGGTGTCGTTGTCATTTTCTTTGTAAGAATCAAATCTGTTGCTTTTGTAGTTGATTGTTCTGTTGTTGTAATACTATCAATTTCATTCAAAGTTTCATCTCGATTTAAATCAACTTTGATAAAATTAATATTTTTAGGAATCTTTTGAAACCTGATAGGAATCTCCGTAGTTGTGTCAAGATCAACATCTAAAAATGAATCATTTTCATTTTTATAAAAATAAATGATAACATTTGAAAAACATTTTTTAAAATACCCACATGCAAAATTAATTACACTCATATGAGAGATAATGACAAAAATAAGTAAAATCTTCATTCTTTTAATGCTTCTCGATGCTAAATTTTAAAGTGACTGAGGCAGAATGATATTTTCGAAGAGGTCAGCATTGCTGATAAAATGGGATGAAAGATCAAAAAAATATTTTTCAACGAACCATCAACTGTTATTTTTAAATTAAAAATGCGATTTGAGAAAATAATAGGGCGAGAGATTGCATTGTGAAACGAACATTTTGTGAAAGTTGGGCAAAAAATCGGAAATATCGATTTTAATTTTTTCTCAGAAGAAGTTTTTGGAAAAAAGTTGAATAAAACTGTTTCTAACTCGATTAATTATTAACAATTCGCGGTTCTAACTTAAGCAATGTAAGTTTCAGTAAAAGAAAATGTTGAGAGGCTTTAAATAGTGACATAAATTCAAAAGTGACAACTCACAAAAATTTTAAATCACCGAAAAACAATACCCTCCATTATTTTCCAATTTTTAGCAGAAATATAAAATATTTTTGGCCTAAATAACAATTTGCTGACTTAACTTCATCTATATTATACAATAATGAGTCAGTATTATCATTTATTTATTTAATAAGAATTGAAAATCCTTCAAAAGTTTTTTTTTTGCAATATATTAAAAATGGGAGGATTTTTATTATGAAGAGAGAGAGTAAGCAGCAGTAGTAACAGAGAAAAAACAAAGATTCAGAGTAAAAAGTTGATAATATTTAATGTTACGGACGTCCAGTGAGTTTTTGCTTTTACTGATAAAAACATCAAGTTAAATGATTTCATATATGAATGGCGAACAAAAAAGCAAGAGAGAACAAATGTAATCTGCATACATAGAAAATACAATAATATGAATCACATCGAAAAAAATATTTTTATAAGAAATCGATAAGAAAGAGGAATAAACTAAAATTCCATCTTTACACTTGTCGTCGATTCGTTGCTTTAAAAAATTAAAATATAATGGCAATATGGTGATATGGGTGTCATATAAGAAAAAGTATACAAAAACAAAGCAATTATAAAAAAGACATCTTTTCTTCTTTATTTTTAGCGTGTAATTTGCGTGTAATCGGGTAGAAGATACAGAGTGGAGAGAGAAGAACATTGTGTGGAATTTAAAATTTCGGTATTATATGTGCGTACGAGCGAGTTGCAAACGAAAATATTTTCATCATAGTTAAGGGATAAAGTCATCCCAACAGCAGCGGTAGTAAACCATTTTAGCTTATAAATATTCAAAGAACCATTTTTGAGTAATCGGCGCTGACACTAAAAATTAAACAATGGCACCAGTTCGTGGTGATGGAATGCGAGGACTTGCAGTTTTCATTTCAGATATACGAAACTGTAAGTAATATATCATAAATTGTATACATCCCAGAATACATCTGTCACACATTTAAAGAAAACATTAATTGAATTAAATCATTTCCGTCTTTCCTCTATTCTTTTGTAATAATAATAATACATAATCAAATAAATATCACACATAAATCTCTTTTCTTATCACTAACACATATCTATGTTGCATTTCTTGTTTTCATCATGTGTAGGCAAAAGCAAAGAATCTGAAGTAAAACGTATGAATAAAGAATTGGCAAATATTCGTAGTAAATTCAAAGGTGATAAGACATTAGACGGTTATCAGAAAAAGAAATATGTGTGTAAGCTGCTATTCATCTTCCTTCTTGGTCATGACATCGATTTTGGTCATATGGAAGCTGTCAACTTACTTTCTTCGAACAAATATTCTGAGAAACAAATTGTGAGTATAATTTTGATAATGAATTTCATTTTTAATTACGCATCTACATAAATTTTCTTACTCATTTTATTTATTTTCTCTCTTCTAGGGTTATCTTTTTATTTCCGTACTTGTAAACACCAACAGTGATCTGATAAAGCTCATTATTCAGAGCATAAAAAATGATTTGCAATCACGTAATCCAATTCATGTAAATTTGGCACTGCAATGTATTGCCAATATTGGTAGTCAAGATATGGCTGAAGCTTTTTCCAACGAAATTCCAAAACTTTTAGTTTCTGGAGATACAATGGATGTTGTGAAACAATCGGCAGCTCTTTGCTTATTGCGACTATTTCGCACATGTCCAGAGATCATTCCTGGTGGCGAATGGACTAGTCGTATTATTCATTTGCTCAATGATCATCATATGGGTGTAGTTACAGCTGCAACAAGTCTTATTGATGCTTTGGTAAAGAAAAATCCTGAAGAATATAAGGGTTGTGTCAGTTTAGCTGTATCGAGATTATCGCGCATTTTCACAAGCAGTTATACAGATCTTCAAGATTACACATATTACTTTGTTCCAGCTCCATGGCTGTCAGTTAAACTTCTTCGTTTATTGCAAAATTACAATCCGCCTACAGAAGATCCTGGTGTGCGTGGTCGTTTGAATGAATGCTTAGAGACAATTCTAAATAAAGCACAAGAACCGCCAAAGAGCAAAAAAGTTCAGCACTCGAATGCAAAGAATGCAGTTTTGTTTGAAGCGATAAATCTCATTATTCATAATGATAGTGAAGCAAATTTATTGGTACGAGCTTGTAATCAGCTTGGTCAGTTCTTATCGAATCGTGAAACTAATTTGCGTTATTTGGCATTAGAATCAATGTGTCATTTAGCAACATCAGAGTTCTCTCATGAAGCTGTCAAGAAACATCAAGAAGTTGTAATTCTTTCAATGAAAATGGAAAAAGATGTGTCAGTGAGGCAACAAGCTGTTGATTTGCTTTATGCAATGTGCGATAGAAGTAATGCTGAAGAGATAGTACAAGAAATGCTTAACTATCTCGAAACAGCAGATTATTCCATTCGTGAAGAAATGGTGCTAAAAGTAGCCATACTTGCTGAAAAATATGCAACAGATTTCACCTGGTATGTTGATGTCATTTTGAATTTGATTCGTATCGCTGGCGATTATGTTTCGGAAGAAGTTTGGTATCGAGTCATTCAAATTGTTATTAACCGTGAAGAGGTTCAAGGATACGCAGCGAAAACAGTATTTGAAGCTCTTCAAGCACCTGCATGTCATGAAAATATGGTCAAAGTCGGTGGATACATTCTTGGCGAATTTGGTAATCTCATTGCTGGTGATTCTCGTTCTGCGCCTATGGTGCAATTCAAAATTCTTCACTCAAAATATCATTTATGTTCGTCCATGACAAGAGCGCTTTTGCTTAGCACATATATAAAGTTCATCAATCTTTTCCCTGAAATTCGTGGAACCATTCAAGACGTATTTAGACAAGACAGCAATATAAGATCAGCAGATGCTGAACTTCAACAACGTGCAAGCGAATATCTACAATTAAGTATTGTAGCATCGAAAGACGTATTGGCAACTGTTCTAGAAGAAATGCCATCATTCCCTGAACGTGAAAGCTCTATTTTAGCAGTTCTTAAAAAGAAAAAACCTGGACGTGTACCAGAAAATGAGATCAAAGAAGCAAAAAGTCCTGTGCCCAATCACAATACACAAAATCAAAATAACCATGCAACAAATAATAGGTAAAATATTTAAAGCTTCTTTTTATAAAAAACGCTAATTCCATTTATAATTTAATTCGAATTTGTGATATTTCAGTAATCACACAAGCGATTTGCTAGGCTTAAGTACACCACCATCCCAACAACAAAATTCACAAAGCACTCTTATCGATGTACTAGGAGATATATACAATCAATCATCAGGCGTTAATAATGCAAAGAAGTATGTATTCACATTTTTTTTACAAATTATGCATAAAAATCTTAATAATTTGTTTTATTGCAGATTCTTGTTTAAAAACAATGGTGTTTTGTTTGAAAATGAAATGATTCAGATTGGTGTAAAGAGCGAATTCAGACAAAATTTGGGAAGATTGGGATTGTTCTATGGCAATAAGACTCAAGTGCCACTCACAAATTTCCAGCCCGTTTTACAGTGGAACACAGAAGATTCTAAAAATCTTAATGTACAAATAAAGGCAGTTGACTCAACTCTAGATGCTGGTGCACAAATTCAACAAATGTTAACAGCTGAATGCATAGACAGCTATTCTGGTGAGTTTAAGGAAAATTAACATCAGTTTTGTATTTTTCAAAAATTATGCATTTTTAGATTCTCCATCTTTACAATTGTCATTCCGATATAATGGTACACCACAAAGCTTCACTATCAAACTACCACTTACAGTAAATAAATTCTTCGAACCAACTGAAATGAACTCGGAATCATTTTTTGCAAGATGGAAAAATTTGGGAGGGTAAGTAAATTTATTTTTTTATTTGTGAAATATCTTTAATTTGCATTTTATTTTTGTAGAGAAAAACAGCGTGCTCAAAAAGTTTTCAAAGCTCAACTTCCACTCGATTTGCCAGGTGCAAAAAACAAATTATCTGGCTTTGGTGTGCAACTTTTAGAAGGTATTGATCCTAATCCCGATAATATGGTGTGTGCTGGAATCATTCATACACAATCACATCAAGTTGGTTGTTTACTCAGATTAGAACCTAACAAACAGGCACAGGTATGTTTCAGATTCTCTCAAAATCTTTAATTTTGATGTTTTGAAATAATTTTTTTTTATAGATGTTCCGTTTGACAGTGAGAGCTAGTAAAGAACAAGTGACTAATGAAATATGCAATCTGCTTGTTGACCAATTTTAAAAAGAGAATAGAAAAGTGGGCTTGTTATATCACAATGTAAAATGTTGAAAAGATGAATATTGTATTCATAACTCTTATTTGTCTCTTTCTTGAGTAAACTTGAGAAAGTGATGTATAGATTGTAAGTGCGAGACAGTCAAAGAAGATAGAAGGATAAAAAATTACTATATGAAACTTATTACTGTTTACAACAAGAGAAAACAACAAAAATAACGATAATCTATTTCACAATGAATGAGAGAATTGAATCACATGCAAAAATTAAAAAAGGAAATTTTGATGAATCCAAACATTGATTGTTAATACTACTAAGAAAAGAATATTAATGATGATGAATATTAAAACAAATTGAACTAAAACGATTCCATTGAGCGCTGTAAGTTAAAATTTATTTGGTTATATAAACGGCTAAAATTGTTTCTAATATATATTTGCGACAAATGACTATAATCTTCTAGAGTTTATAATATTATATGATAACTACTTTAATGCTGATTGTATAAAAAACTTATGATTTTTTGGCTTTATAGAAACACACCACACATTTAACAAAATTATGAATCCTTCTTTATGTAAATTTTTATTTCAGTTATAAACATTTTATGCAGTTAATTTTTTATACATGCTTTTTTGGGATATTTATAGCGATTATTTTTTTTATTAAAAATGAAGATCAGTATTGACCATGATATTTCGTGAAAATTGAAAAATTGGCTGTATCTTCATAAAAATACGACATTTTCTATTTTTCTCTCAAAAATATTGTTCTATTTCTAAAGATTCAATCATAAAACTTATTTTTCATTAAAAGTAAAACTGAACAAAGAAAAGAAGATTAATAGTTAGAAAAAACTTACCAAAAGTTCTTTCATAAATTTCGCTTTTTATTACTTCAAATCCAGATTAAAAAAGAAAATAATCATTAAAGTTAGTAAATGATAATGAATCAAAGCTTTTATATCGTCACAAATTTTATCAACCACGATCATTTAGTAATGCGAAAAGGCTAAAAAAAAAAATATTGATCTGATTTATAAGTTATGAACGAAAAAAATTGTTAAAAAACGTTGAGCTGTTCAAAAGAAATGAAAAAATCATCATCCTTTTTAGCGTAATCAACTAACTACTCTATTTTCCTTATATTAAAGGATTAAAACTATTATACTAATATTTTTCCTCAAAAGAAAGTAATGAACAGCGATATAAACATGAATGAATTATGTTAAACATTTATTATTGAGAAATAGTATATCAAATTTAGTGACAAGGCAAGAGATCATATAATTATGAAAAATTTCATGTAAGAAATGAAAATTAAGAATAAAAAAAGACAAAAAAACAAAATTATTTTGTAATTTCTTTCATTCTAGGATTTTAATTATGCTTTAGAGTTTTCATGTTTTTTTTTTGGCATAGATGATGAATGTTTTTATGTTTTCAGAACCTCAAATCATAGCAATAAATAAAAGACATTGTAAACTATACGAAACAGAAAATCTTTAAATTATATGCATCAAACTACAGCAGCAGTTGAGAATTGAGAGCATTTGCTAGAAATAATATTCCAATTAATTTAATTATCTGTTATTATTTCATCACAAAGAAAAATTCACTTAGTTTTTTTTATCCTGATTTAATTGCATGCTATATCTTTTCTTGCACTGCTGCTGTTCCTTCTTTGTTTTAATTAATAATGGCTTAAATTGCACTCAGCACATGCAAAAAAATGTGCAAAGATAAAATGTTTTTAGCACAGTCTTTCGAGAATGATTATACTTTAGAAATCACTTTGTTTGCCACATACAAAATTTTTCATTGACTTCATTACTGTATTAAAAATAGATGAAAAAATGCGCATTGGTCATTTTGTTGACATTTTCGAGTCTTTCTTTACAAACTCTTCTTT
>CM031381.1:24692326-24938307 GCA_018290095.1 Polypedilum vanderplanki | reverse complement strand
CCAATTTGTCGGATTAGTTTGTTTGACTTGAAATAGTTTAACAATATTTGTTTCACAAATGTCGCGATTACTATTTATTTATTCTTATCAAACTATACAATCATTAAAGAAATAATTATCGAAAATATCCATTTGATTCCCTTTAATACACAGAGAAACACAGAATGAAAAAGCCCACAACACTTATTTAAAGAGATAACGACTCAAAAATAATATTGATTCGATATTCGGACTCACAAAAAGATATAAAATTAGCTAAAAATCATTTAATGGAGATTTATAAGAGCTATAAAAGAATTAAATTGAGGATAGTTATGACTTAAAAGACACTGAAATATAGTGTATACTAGAAGAAACACTTTAACATGAAATTGAAAATCGGACACAATTTGCTTAGAAAAAATATTGAAGATTATTTTCAATGCATTATAAAGCATATATAAGCTAAAAAGAATGAAAGTATATCAAATCTTAAATGACATAAGATTATTTGCAATCATTATAAATCTGGAAATTAGGAGTAAGAAATCAGAGTGAAATATTCGTTTAGAAATATATTGAGTCCTTGTTTAACGGTATTTTTTAAAAAAATGTCAAAGTGTCCGGATAGAAAATTGAATTTTTGTCGCGAAAAATTGATCAATATTGTTTCGTATGATTTCTCTTTAATCGAGTATTGCCTGCTCTAAAAATAGCTATTTAGTTTGAGTTGAATAATTTATTAACTTTAGTTTACATTATATGATTTCATTGTTGTGAAAAATGTTGTATTAAAAAGATTTTTTTAATTTGTTGGTGAGATAATAGCAAGTGTCGCGAAATTTTCGATCATCTTACCGCCTAGACATAATTTTCTTGAAGAAAGATATCACTGAGGATGAACTCCTAACAAAGAAAAATCGTTTATAGGACACTTATATAAATTTTTTCTTTTTGACGCTAATCAAATTTGACTTGGTGAATTTATAGTGAAGACAATAATTTTTAAGTTTAACAGATTTTCAACTAATATTGAAAAAGCTTGGATGAACCTGAAAGCCAAGATCTGAGAAAGCTCTGTTTGATATATTGATCAAGGATCCTTGTTTTATCGAAAAATAGAAAACATTTAGAATGACTATTTTAAAATGATACAATTTAGAGAGAGAGAGAGATTAAAGCCTACCGGGCAGATGTACATTTTATTCACTAACCATAGCTTTCTTTGAAGCTGATCATAAAGACATTTTTAGGCGTCCGTTTAATATATTAAGAGGAAAACACGATATACAAAATAACAAAAAAAGAGAAAGAAGTAATACATAGTTCTCGAGGCGGGTCCGTTGTCCTGAAAGCATGCAACAATATTCTGTGAAACGTGAACATGATTAAGCATTCGCCAACAATTCTAATACTAATTTGAGTGTGTGAGGTACAAAACATCGTCATTTATGTATGTGGAAAACTAAATAACAAATAAAGTATTGACATCAGAGTGTAACCTGAATATTATTGCTTTAAAAAAGATATATATAGTGGAAGGAATGCTTCAGTTTGTAAAAAGATGTGTTCTAGCTCCAAAATAAACAAGAATAATCATTTACAAGAAATCATCTAGCTGTATGAAGAAAATTTAAGAGTTATTGTGGAAAAATTTGTAACAAAAACTAAAATACCCATCCCTCACGACCATTTGTTGATCAAAGGGATTTTATGTGAGACTTGTTAGGATGAATTTTAAATTTGCTGAGAAGACAAACGTTCATATTCTGTAAGAAGTTTTAATTTTAAGAATTCAATACAGAAGTAGAGTTGAGTCTCTTCCAAGATGTTTTTCAAATAATGTCAGAGATTAAACACAACCGAACGAATAAAGAATAAATAATTTGAACTGCAGAGAAGAAAGATAATAAAGAATTGCTAGTAGCAAAGAAAATATTTTTTTTAAATTTTAAAACTAGTAGAATGTGTTTACAGTAAGAATAAAATTTTAGCATGTAGGAACACTTTCCTTTCAGTTCAGTTTTGGCGTGGGTGTCATCATCAACGGTTCTTGAAATATGATACAAGATGTTAATACTATTGCAAGAGTGAAAAAAAGTTTCTGATAAAATCAACAACTAGGGCAACACTTCACTCTACATCGGCACACAATATAAAGAAAAGAAACAAGCCGAGCCGATGGAAGAATGAGAGAAAAATAATTAGAAATTGTTCTCATAACCGACAAAATAAGATGAAAAATTGATGTGCTGCTTTATCGCTCTTATTGGTTTGTCATTCACGCATAAAGCTCTAATTCACACACACACACACACACCTTCTTCTTCTACGAAAGGAATCTCATGCAACCATTTCGGAAATTATAAATTAACTCTGTTAATTCTACGGCTCTCTCTCTCCTCTTACATATTTCCAATTAGAATTTTTATATAGACTGCCGTTGGGATGCAAGCCGTATTTTTCAGCCAAACATTTATCTTCTCACCTCTACCGCTGCGTACCTATCACAAGTACCATCTCCATGCCGCCATCATCATCGCATTCATCCCTCGACGTCATGTTTACTATTTTTAGCTTTTTTGATTCTCTCTTTCTTAACTCTCATCTTATTTTTCTTGATGTGAACTGTAACGCAAGTAAGCAAGCAAGTGTCAGTACTACATTGAAAACTTTTTTTGAGAGTGGCCTTCTCTGTTTCTCTGTAATTCATTCCATTTAGACTTGGTTGTGTTGTAGGAAAAGTGAGCGGAAATTAAGTTTTTTCTGGATGTCTTTCTTCTCTTCTTTTTCATGCAACACCTTGTTTTTGTTTTCTAGAAATGTTTTTGAGGAAATTAAGTAATTGTTTAAAATGACCTGGTTTTCACGAGCGATGAGGTGCCTTGATTTTACCTCTTCTCTCTCACTTGCATTTCTTAAAATTATTGTATGTACAGAAGAAAGAATAAGAAGTCATAAGAGGGCCTACTGGGCAGTATAGAAGTCTATATTAATAA
The DNA here is from genome assembly GCA_018290095.1 of Polypedilum vanderplanki. Lineage (NCBI taxonomy): Eukaryota > Metazoa > Arthropoda > Insecta > Diptera > Chironomidae > Polypedilum > Polypedilum vanderplanki. The sequence continues at coordinate 24,935,329 of CM031381.1, read as the reverse complement.
GTGGCAATGGAGACAAAAAGGATTAAATAATATTTTTATTGATGATTTAATCAAGGAATTTTAATAAGGCAAAAATATCATGGGATATTCTTAGTTCTGCTTTTTACCTTCACACGTAACTTGCTTTTATTCAATTCGTGTGAGATAGAGAAAAAAGAAAATAGTTACTAAAATAGACCTTTATACGCATTGTATGAGTTAATTTGTTTAGTTATCTAAAACTTAAAATTTGCATGGTAATATGATATTCGTGTTAGCTTTTTACAGCCTAAAAATCAGGCTAATACATTCTTCAAACAATTTGTCAGTAATAAAGTAACTCTCTTTCCTGAAGTAGGAAAAACTGTAAAATGATAGTCTAAATAAATGCAAATGAAAACAGACAAGCTTGTTCTATTTGCTCTAATAATAAAAAGTGTGTGATATGTAAAAATCAAAAATTTAAAGATTATGGGAGAGATAACGTTCAAAACAACGGCTGGATTATTCATTGGCTATTCAAGGCACATGGCATAGCTCATATAAGACAAAAGTGATTATTAAGAAATTTGATATACAAAAGATAGAAAATATGTTGTACTAGACATGAAAGATAATCTATAGGTGTGTGGTTCATTGGATTTTCGCTTTGATTGTTGGAGCCATAAATTCTATAGCTTTAAGAAGCTAAGTTTAGATAGAGTTGTCGTTTATAATTTTTTTATTACAGTTCAATAAAAAGATTTAGTAACACTCTATAAACAATATTTCTTTTCAAGTCAAATAAATTTTGGCACTTAACGTGGAATATATCCTAAAAACTTTAGTGCAGTAATAAAATATTTCTCTATATAGAGCTTCGCTCTCAACAGGAGAGAGACTTAGGAATAGAGAGAGGATATTATATATCTGATCTTTGAGTAACTGGGCATACAGAGTTTGTTAACGAGCTTTCGGTCCCATACTGGCCGAATATTTTTAGACTTTGCAAAAGAAAATTCATGAAGTGTTAGTATGATTTTTTATATACTGTCAAAAAAATTAATTAACACTTTCGTAAAAAATTATGCTTTTTAAAAGGCTAAGATAGACATGTGACTGCCAATAATGATGGGCCACATCAACAGAAATCAAGAACCAAGCATCTAAGGAATCTTTATGTGAGAGTGTGACACACATAGTTTCTTGTATAAAGTCTCTTATTATAGTTATTTTGCTATAATGGTAGCTTGATGCCTGTATGTAATAGCAAAATAATGGTTTGTTCATTTATAGATTAGAAGTGCTGGGAAATTTTGTTTTATAAATTGTAAGTATTTGATTTTTGAATTATCACCACTTTATGGTTGAGCAAACATAAGCAAGCTTGTTGTGTTTAACCATTTGCTTATTATAGATATAGTTGTAAAGTTTTCAATACTGCAGACATACAAGTATAGTAATAAATAGAGAGAGGTTTTTAGGGGCCTTATAGATTTGATAAGGAGCTGTAAAATAAGAAGTGATCATGTTGAGATGCAAATGTGTGTGAAGGTGTAACAATAAAAAATTAGTAAAATGCGTAAGCAGTAAAGAGCTACTTATAGTATCGATGGTTGAGTTGTCTGTACTCTAAAAACGAATAATAAAGTAAGTTAGTGGTTAAGAAAAAGCAAGAAGCAAAAAGAAGTAATGATCGCAATATTATATGTCTTATGTTGCCCTAATAAATTCTTTTTGTGCTAAATGCGAGACAAAAAAAGTATGTTGAATTTAATCTTTTGTCTCGATTGATATAGTAGAAAAGAAATGAGAGAGAGAGAGACTTATTGAGAGGTAGATATAACATTCAATTGCAGTACGTTGCCTGCTATGATAGCTTCTTTTTCTTCTCTTTATGTACCAACACACGCATTTAAGAAAGATGTGCACAATAGCAAAGAGTAAAATAGTGCACTTCATGTTTGAAAACAGTCAGATTAACAGTATCATCTTATTCCTTGAATCAAAAAGATTATGCTATGAAAAGAGAGAGAGCAAGTGTAGTGCATGAAAAAGAAGAAAGAATAGATATCCACAGGAAAAAGAGAGGGTTCCGCCTCATTTGTCCGTACCAAGCGAGCAACGAAAGTCTAAGATGTAAGAAGAAGTACGAGCAGAAGAGAAGAGGCAACCAGTTGAAAAGTGTCAAGCTGTAGACGGAATGCGGGCGATGTCGTTGTCAGTTCACATCAAAGACAGAAACAAAGAAGAGTAAGCGAAAGAGAGGAAACACAAAGTAAAAATAGAAAAGAGTGAGGAATATGATGAGCATGGCGAATGATTGATTGATTGGTGATGGTAGAGGTAAGGTAGAAAGATGGGTGAGATATAGCTTGGATCCAACACGCGTCTAAATTAAAAAATGAAATTGTAAAGAGGAGAGAGAGACGAGAGTGTTAATTAAATAATTAATTATTAATTTCTCGAAATGGACACACACACACTGTAGAAGGAAGAAGGCGCATGAAAATGACACAGAGCATTTAGTCGATGAAATGAAAACAATAAGCAAGGAAATAAGTAGCAACAAAATTTCCAATTATTTTCGGATGAAGAATTTCTAATTATTGTTCTCCTCATTCTCCATCAGCTCGCTGTTTCTTCTTTAGTATTTGTGTGCACTGAGTGAGTAAGTGTCGCCCTATTGTTGATTATAGAAATTCCTCTTGAGAAGTTATTTAACACCTTGCGTATTGAGATACACAGAAACGGTCTGACTTGAAATCAAAATCTTACGCAAAGAAAGCTGTTCCTCGCATGAAAATTTAGTGGACTGTAAAAATCATAAGTTTAAAATTAAAAAATTGTTGTCTGGGGCCACAGCAATCGTTATTGTATTGGTGTGGCGCTTCTGCAGTAATTAGAGTATTATTTGTTATTCTCGTCTTGTTAATCGAAACACACTACAATTTATATTTTGAAAAATCTGCAAAGATCAATACACTCTGAATGAATCTTTAAGGTATAAAAAAAGCTCTATCACACACACACACACACACACACACACACACACATTAATCTAAAGTCTCACATAACAGTTTTTGAAAACATAATGTCTAATGAATTTTTCGATTATTTGTTTAAAATAATGAGAGAACAGAATTATGTTATTAAAGTCAGATAGACTCTTCTTCCTGTGACAAGCGGTTTACCGTAGTATTGGAGCTTGAAGAATACCATACCTTTACTAAAATATGCCGAGAACTTTTTCCATTCCATCAACCTCAAATAATAATAAGTGTTAATCTGAGTAGCTCAATGATCTATCTTGTTAATAACGTTTAGGGCAATACTACATAATGGTGTTTTGTACCATACTATCAAAATTAAGTACTAAGAATTGTTCGAATGCTGTAAATCATTCACTTTATCACAGAATGATTTTGATAAAAGGGAAGACAAGGCTAGAACTCTTTTTGAATTATTCTTTTGCATATTGTCTTGAGAGAGAGTGATGTTCTCTTTAACATTAAAGTACGCGGAAAAAAACGTCTATTGATAGCTTAAAAAGCTATGAGTTTAGAATTACACAACTAAAAGGACTGCTCGTAGCTTCATGATACTTGAAGCTGAGAATTGATAGTGCATTTAAAACAGAGTCCTCAAATTTGTCTAAAAATTTTATTTGTCGAAAAACATAAAGGTATCTTGATGCATAAATATAAAAAGGTCTCAGATCTTCGGCTCAGGATACATACAAGTTATTCTCATTTATATTGAAGAATCTTGAGTTACGATAAAACATAGATTTCACTTAATTCACTGCAAGCAAATTTATTAGCGTCATAAGAAGAATATTTTAATAACTGTGCATAACGGTTCTTTTTTATCAGGAGTGCTGCACATGATCTTTTCACTTCAAAAAACATTATTCGCATAGGGTTGATCGAAATTCGGACAGTTGACTATTTTTTATTCACAGAAAATTAAAAAAGTGCGTTTTTAATAAACATTTCCACACTAATGATTATAAGATTAACTAAAGATTAATCATTATGACACACTCAACAAATAGCTATATTTAGAGCCCGCACATATGTCGATTTGAAGAGAATGCAATCTCGAGACAAAATATGTGAGTGAGTGGCGACCAAGAATCAATATTTTCCGGCACTATGCACCGTTGTTTCAAATACTTAAAGGATCCTCAATAATTTTAACAATTGTACTCAGATTTATACTCCAGTGCAAGATTTATGAATGATTGCAAATAATCGTATCATATTTAAAGATTGAATACTTATTCTTTACTTATTATAGCTTTAATGGTCAGTTGAAATAGTAATTTCAATATTTTTTCTAAGAAAATGTTTGTCCGATTCTTTGCAAATTTATCGATAGAAAGTGTTCTTTAGTGTAAATACACTATAGTTTAGTGTCTTTAAAGTCATGACATATCCCATGACTTACTAACCTTTTTATGGGCTCTATAGATTCTCTTAAGATGATTTGTAGACTATAATTTTGTATAATTATTTTTGTAATCCGAAGAAGTATTGATTCAATAGTGTAATTTGAGTTGATTTCTCTTTAAATAAGTCTTGCTGGCTTCTTTATTTGTGTATCCTTGTTAGTAGAGCAGTGAATAAAAGCACATTATTTTCATATATTTATTTGTAATATTGTGATAAGTATGTTTGATAAAGAAATAAATAAAATAGTTATCGGACATTTGTGAAAATACTTGTTACAAAAATTCATTCAAGTCAACAAAGAGATCGGACATTGATTTTTCACCTATCATATTCTGGTTCAGACATGAAATTGATTCATAAAGTAATATATGATACATTAATTTTATAATGATAGGTATTTCTTGTTGAGAATACTGATATAAAAAGAAGATAGATTGAAAATTATCAGAGAAATGGTAGACAAGAAAGTGGTTGCGGATATTTGGGATGGTTCCGTCCGGAAAATTTCGCATTCATAATACCCAACTGGTAACTATGTGTGATGGTAAGCCTGTTAATTCGGTGTTTAAATAAAATTCATTATTAATAAAGGAACGTTGACAGTGAGAAAGATTTTTCTCACACGTTTGTATATATATATATTCTTTGTATAACAGATTTTAACCACAACATATTAATTAAGTATATCTTAAGAATCTCCAATTTAAGTTAGTTTTTACAAAATAAAATGCAAATAAGTACATTTTTCTTTATATACGGACAAACGGACGTATTCCTTTTAACATTTTAAGAGCCATGCGCAGCTTATCTATTGAGATAAATGTTTTGTGACGCAAATTTTCTAATATATTAGAGAGAGTATCACTTGAAAAATTTAAAATTTTCAATTGAGCGAAATTGCTAAGCTTAATCTGGTGACAGTCTGTATCTTACGTAATAACAGATTTGTTTGCAGATGATAAAAGTCTCTTAATTTGGTGCATGTATTCTCGATGACGTGTCTCTGCGTTTAAAAATAAACAGCTTAAGTCTGAAATTTTCAATTAGCAAAATGGCGAGGAATAATACTCATTATAATCTTTCACAGTAGGAATACTAATATAATAGTTTTTGCAAAAAAGTAGATTATTTAAGCCTTTCTTTGATATATGATAAGGCGTTGTGTTCATGCCTTCATGTGTGCGCGAAAAGAGTACAAGAGTAAAATCTGATTCGAAAAATGTAAACAAAAATTGGGCTAAATTTTCAAATCAAATAACTCCTATGAAATAGTAGGTACAAGCAATTTCAGTAAACAAGAGAAAGAGTATAAAATAGTACGATGCTAAACAAATAGCCGCATAAATGAAATAGACGTGTCGAGTGTTACACTTGCACCTCTTTTTTCTTATAGATAACGAGTTCTGTCAAGAATAAAAGAGAACAATACAAAAAACGTACCAAAGCGAAACAATAAAGAGTCACTGTGTTAAAAGAGTGTTGAGAGAGTTATAGTATAAACTGTACAATGAAAAAATTTATGATACTCATACAATTTTTATTTTGGGAGGACGCCAATAAGCACAAGTGAAAGGAACAAATCGTGAAAAGACTTTTATGGCCAAGTTAGTCATAAATAATTGGCTTATCCAAGTGGCTGGTAACGAAATAATTTAATTATAGGTTCTTCTGGAGCAAAAATGAGTGATTTGAAAGTCTATCTGGGTGAATTTTCGAATATGACTCTCGATTTTCCAAGTGAATTTCAACATTGTAATATTAAGATGCAATAATCTATGGCGTTAATTTAGAAAAAGCACCCGCAGCAGGAATAAGAGAGAATGAAATAAACTTAATACAATATTCGCATATCACATGACAGAGACCACACACAAAAAATAAAAGTAAAAGACTTGTTGCGCGGGTACTATTCACACGTGTCATTCATCTCGATACTTATTTGACGACAGAAGTCAAATTATGATACTCCATTGCCAGTCTTCTGCTCTTACCCGCTTACACCTCTAACTGCCCCTTGCCTGCTAAGTCAATTGCGTTTCATTATGAGAGCCGAGAGTGTCCATGACGTTCAACAATACATACATATGAAATATTATTCACGAGAGTTTGCCCTCTAAAAAATTGCATCAGCCAAGCTTTTTGCACGCGTCTAATCATCAGCTTGATGTAGCATTTGAATTAATTTTCGTGCGTTCACGATATGCGCCACGTAAGAGAAAAACTTTTTAATTAAAATATATAACTCAATTTTTTCATTCGTCTATGCGTGCAGTAGATGTGTAATGTGAGGAAACTTTACTAAAAAAGACCATATGGATGCTACTAAAACACCACTGTGGGTTCATGATTTGCTGTTTGAAATGAAATGAAAATAACAAAAAGTCATTGCTAACAACCTGACACAACCAAAACAAACGTGTTTGTAGTTGCATTTTTTCAAATTCTAACTAAAATTACGCGAAGAAAGTGATTATTTTGTTTCGAATCGACATTTGCAAACTTTCCTCTTTCAATTTTTATAGAAAATAGACACTCATTGCTTATGCACTATCAGATGGATTGCAGGAAGCTTTCTACAATTCTTCAGGCCCTGTAGTTGTGATTACAGATGTAGATATTCGATAAACTCGTTCAGCTGAAAATTCCATAAAGAATCCCGAAAAAAGGCACCAAGACCTAAGAGTAAAAAGGAAATCAAGTATTAACGATCAGGCACTTCTGGTATTGCAGCAGTGTCAAAGTTCTTTATATTGAGACAAATGAGCGAAAAATTGCCAAGTGACGGTTGTTTTAAATTAAATTTTTTCTAGAAATTTTATTGGAGAAGAAAAATAAATTAAAAAATTTAGTTAGTTTGCGGTGAGTGTAGTGAATCAATATTTTTCTATCGAATAGAAGGCATATTCAAGTATACGAATACCAATCTAATGATTGATACACTTGGAACAAGAATCTGGAGGAAACTCTTGGTTGAACGACAGGGTGAATCTATAGAAAGAATTTAAATCAATATCTAATAAAACATGAATTTCTCGCAATGTCCGTCATTAGTCGGCAAGGCAAATTAATTTCTCTCTCGAACTCTGAACGAGAAGAGTTCATTAGAGAAAATTCAGCACACCTAAAATCACGAGATTATCACTACGTCGGTGTGCTGAGACAACAATATATAAGAATAGAGAAGATAGAAGGAGCCCATTTGCCTGATAATTGTGTACGTGAACAAGTGATATTTTCCTATATGGACATTCAGTAATTGGCATTTCTGCCACACGCACGTGTGCTGTGAGCTTTAAAGCAACGCCTGATTGATTTCAGCAAGGATGGCTCCTTCAGAATGACTACAAATAACATATCAACACGAGAGGGTTCCAAATTTGTCTCTAAGAAAAATGTTTTTTTTTTCTTGGGTCTCGAAGGACGTGAGATTGTCGAAGGTTCAGAAGGAGCGGCAATGTCAAGTGTCCTCTAGCTGACAAATAGAATTGCAGACTACCGTTTGTTACTTACGTAAGTGGTCTAACGATCGTGCGATTCAAAGAGGAAATGGAAAAATGTTGTGGTCATTAACTATGAAATGAGTACTGCTTATGTGACATGTGTGCCCAGTTTCCTTACCTCATTAGGTTCGTTCAACGGTAAAATTTTATTATTAAAATTGAGATCCAAACATATTTTTTGAAAAATTTGTATTCTTAGAGATTGTGTTCGCAATTAAAAAATGGACTTGTTCAACGTATTCACAAAGAACTCTCATGCATCAGGTTGCAGGTGAGTATACAGGGTGCTAGCATGTAATTCTGGGAAAACTTCGGTTTAGAAAGAACAAGTTCTTGTTTTAGTCAGATAAAGGAGTTTTATTTTTCCTTAGAAGCATTTTACTCACTCATTGTCAGAATTAATTTATATTTTAAATTAGATTAATAATCTTTTAAATAAATATCTCAAAAGAACTGCAGCTATTTTCTACCCATGTGTGATGGAGCTATAAAAATACGAGAACATGCGACGTCCCATACAGAATATGAAAGTATGCGAAATCTCTAAATATTCTACAAGTTTTTGTGGAACAGAACTGTTCGATGCGAAAGGAAAATGCTATATAGCAATTCATAAAATCATTTTCCAAGTGAATTATGGCGAATAAGACTTGAAGCTGCCAAGTCTGTTTGATATTTAAAGAAGGGTGATTCAACTTTTTTGGAAGATTTACAAACTCCAATTAAATTTACTTGTCATAATTGATGGTCTTGGCTCCGGTAGGTAAATTTAAATATTTGAAAGAAAATTATCGAAATTTTCTATATTTTAGAGGTTGTATTGTAACGCTATCATTAAGAACTATTTTCGTTACAAAAATAGTTACAATCCTCTAGATAATCCATTATGCGATCCCAAATCATTACAGTGGATAGCAAAGTGAATTATTGCTCCTTTAGTTCCGTAGCAACGCGCGACAATAACGAAGTACAACCATCAATAATTTCTCATTAATCTCTTTTGCTTAATATTTAATCTTGCAGGAAACTTCCTAATTACGATTCATGGTAGCATTAATAACATGCAAGAGAATTTACTTCCAATGACATGAATCAGTGAGATTCATAATTCCGATGTATTAATTGGGAAAAAGAGAGTTATTGCAAAGCTTATTGCACCGATAAGTATTATTGCCGCAGCCAGAGCTACAAATGCTTGGACCATTAAAGAAATAAAAAAGTTTTTTCTTAATTGGTAGTCAATGTGAAAAGATTTTTTAGAAGAGAGCTTTTTTATTTTCTATTTCTCAAGCATGCAAGGAAATTATGGCAAAAGAGGGAAAAGATGAGAAATTTTATCGAAAGTACTCCATGTTTCGTAATTCAGCTATTTTGTGTTAAGCAATTGTGATGTAGTCGAAAATTTATAGATTTAATGTCATAAGAGAGTTTCGCATTGAAACGCTTTTGATGATTGTCTCAATTATGAATTTTGTAGTTTATAGGGTGGAAGGCTTTTATTGCATTAGATGTAAGTTAAAAAAACATACCAAATAATATGAAAGAAATAAATATTGCAAGACTCATGACGAATGCGGAATGCAAATTTACTTATTCGACTCTTACTATTATTGCTGTTTTTCTGTGCACTGTCCATGTTTTTTAAATTTACAGTTGACATCCAATCTATACCTACAATATTACATTACATCTGTGCTATTGGTAGCTCCTTCTTTTATTACTTCATTGTCGAGTCGTATGGAGGATTGAAATTGCGTGTAATGTAACTCTAACAGATAATGATGAATGCATCGATTGTGGTTCATTTTTGTGAAAGCCGAGATGTAGGTTAAAATAATAATATTCTCGATGGGCTGCTATACTAAGTAATTTATGTAGTTGTTTTGATTCCATGACTTACTACTTGTACATAGTTCATATTTACCAATATCAAACTCGATTTCAATGTGTTTTTTCTCGTTAATAGTAAATACATTCAATGTTGTCAGCTCCATGGGTGATACATTATGAGCATTGTACAAAGCTTTCTACATTACATAATGGATCTCTCGAATAGTTCGGCTTTTTCATACATTTTATTTTTTTCCTCTTTGTATGGTGCTTTTCACTCTCAAGTGAATTGTTTATTGATACTAAAAATCATAAAATGAAATCAATCAACTGTCATATGATGTATTAATTGGCCAAACTACTGGTCAAATTGTCCACAAGACAGGCATTTTCCATTCCTCCAGAGGCTATATTGCATATTGATATTAAATTATATCATATCTCCATGTTTCATTTCACAAAACGGATGAAATATGATTCAATTTTGGAGGAACAGAACACATTATCTATATCATCAAACTCGGCTGCTGGATTATTTGTATATTTTTATTCTTTTGTACAAATAATTTTTATATTATTTATTTTTTGAGTGAAATTGATCAAATTTAATTGGGGAAAGTATAGTGAAAATATTGGAAAATATATCACTGTTATGGGTAATATAAACCATTTAAAAAATAGGGTTCAGACTTGAACGGACAAGTTGATGCAAATTTACGTTGAGAAGATAAATATGGTTCGGACTTGCCGTCGACAATATTTTTTAGTAATCATTGAATGATACTGTGAACAATTGTCGCGTAAAATCTTGAAAAAAGTAAGACAATTTTGTGTAAGTCAATCTTGGTTCTATTGAATGATCAATACGTCATGAATGCAACACACAGTATATTAACATAAAGGACAAGTTTCCACACCTTGATTAAATAGAAAAGTAACGATATATCGTTTATAAAATATTTATTTATTGAATTGTTATCAAATAAGTTCACGTTCAGATATCATTAAAAAGTGAAATTTTGTTTATTATTTCTAAACATATAAATGTCAATAATATAAGAATTGACTCATTCATGTTATCGATGTAGTCCAAATGAATTAAACAATTAATCCGAAACGTGCAGTGCTTCAATCGTATTCTCCATAATGAATTCATATCAAACTAAGACTTTGGCTCACTGTGTAATTTGCAGTTCCTTATTTTCGTTCACTTACTTCATTATCATTATAAAATAATAATTATCATCCAATGATAATCGTGATTCGTAGTTTCCAAAACCAAACAGATGGCTGGATAAAGTGGGAGTAAGGTGAGGTGAATAAGTAACAAATTGAAAGAGCTATTTTTTCTCAACTGCATGAATATTGTAATAAGTGCTATCTACTGCTCGTTAAAGATGTTTTGTGATATAGAAAGACGATGCAAAAAGGGAACAACAGAAGAGATAGAAATTTTTGGGCCTTACTCTGTCTCTCTTCATTTTGCCAAATGGATGGCTCTATAGTTTTGTTAAATATAAACAACTCAGTTCAATTCAGTTGGTAGTATATGTTCGCTCTGTAGACAGCCAGCAAAGCAGAGAAGCAATTCTCCTTTAAACTTGAATTTCCATTACCAATTTCATAGTATATACCTTTCTTACTTGGATGTTTTTAAATGGATAAGATATTCGCAGTAGCGAGATATGCAGCAGCCATTGAAACGGAAGAATTGGCAACCTGAAAGGAGCAAGGATTCTTTTCAGATTTTTCACTCATTTGAAGTTATTTGGTTCAGAACAGAAATTATTAATAATATAAACATAATTTTATCAAATGAAGGTATTTTGTTTGAGAATAACTGAGTATAAAAAGAAATAGATAAAATTTCAAAAATGTAAACAAAAAGTGTCCGGAATATTGATCTGTCCGAAATTTCGATCATTTACCCTAATTAAATTGTGTGAATGTATGCGTTAATTTTTAAATGATTAGTAAAAATTTCAGTTTTAAAAAGAACGTTATATAAACATTTTTCTCACTTTGAATAAATCGAGTTAATTCTTTTATAACCTGATTTTAACCAACAATAATACTTAATTTATCTAAGATCTGCCATTTTAAAGTTAGTTTTACAAAATAAAAGTGCAAATAAGTACATTTTCATTATACGACATAACGTCTCTTTTAAATTTTTAAGATGCGCACACTATTGAAAAATGTTTGTTGCGCAAAATTTTCTAATATTTAGAAAATATACGAAAAATTTTAAAATTTTCAATTGCAAATTGCAAGCTTAATCTGTTGAAGTCTGTGGATTTACTAATAACAGTTTGTTTGCAGTGATAAAGTCTTTAATTGTGCATGTAAACTTCCGATGCGTTCTTCTGCGTTTAAAAATAAAGCTTAAGTTAAATTTCAATATTAGACAAAAATGGCGAGGAATATATCTTCATTATAACTTCCAAATAGTGAAACAATATATATTTTGCAAGAAAGTAGATTATTTAAGCTTTCTTTTGATATATATAAGTTGTGGGTTCATCCATTATGTGCTGAAAAATAAAAGATTGAAAATTTGATTCGAAAATGTAAACAAAAAATGGCTAATTTTCAAATCAATAACTCACTATGAAATCAGTAGTAAAAGACAATTTCGTACAAGAGAAAAGATAAAATAGACGATGCTTAATCAAATAGCGCATAAATTAAAGCATTTCATTACATCACCTTCTTTTGTTCTTATGAACAGTTTTTTTCAAAAAAAGATCACTGTGGAGTTGTAAAAGTTTTATAACAGTAATAAATGTTTTTATAACTGTCATAAAAAAATTTATGACACTTACAAATTTTATTTTTGACGCCAATAAATTTGACTTTATAAGGACAAATCTAAAAAACTTTATGCCAGTTATATAATATTTTACTCCATGTGGTAACAATATTAGATTTAGTAGTTCTTCGAAAAAGTGTGATTTAAATCTTATCTGTGATTTTGATATGCCAATTCTTTCATTTTCCAAGTGAATTCAACATTGTGTAATATTAAAATGCAATCTATGTGTAAATTAAAAAGCACCCGACAGAATAGAGATGAAATGAAATAAAATTAATAAAATATTCGCATATCACATGACGATGACATGAAACCAAAAATAAAATAAAAGAATTTTTTGCGCGGTACTTTCATTGTATGTCATTTCATCTCATATTGTTTGACGACAGAAGGTAAATTATGACTCCATTGCCTCTTTCTCTTCCGCTATCACCTCTAACTGCCACTTGCCTGCTGAATTTTTTTCATTTATTATACCCTTTTTCCTCATATGTCTCATGACTTCAACAATACATACATAAAAAATATTTTCACGAGAGTGTGCCTCAAAAAATTTCATCAGCCAAGCTTTTTGCACGCGTCAATCATCAGCTTGATTGACATTTGAATTAATTTTCGGTCGCGTTCACGATATGCGCACGTTAAGAGAAAAACTTTTTTAATTAAAATATGATAACTCAATTTTTTCATTCGCTTATGCGTGCATACATTGTGTATGTGAGGAACTTAATAAAAAAAACCATATGATGCATAAAACACCACTTGTGGATTCAATGCATTTTTTGTTTGAATGAAATGAAAAACAAGAAAGTCATTGCTAAGCAACTCATTGACATCAACAAAACAAACGTGTTTGTAGTTGCATTTTTTCATTCTAATAAAATGGAAGAAAAGTGAGTTTTATTTTGTTTAAAATCGACATTTGAAAACTTTCTCTTTCAATTTTTTATAGAAAAAGCACTCATTGGCTTGATGCACTATCAGATGGATCTGCAGGACTTACTACAATTTCTTCATGCATGTCAGTTTGTGATTTACAATGTAATAATTATTATAAACTCGTCACGGCTGAAATTCCATTAAAAATACCCGAAAAAAGGCCACCAAGACTAAGAGTTTATAAAGGAAATCAAGTCATTAATGATCAGGCACTTCCTGGTATTGCCAGCAGTGTCCAAAGTCTTTATATTGATGAAAATGAACCAAAAATGCCAAGTGAGTTTTTTATATTAAATTTTCTAGAATTTTTATTGAAGAAGAAAAATAAATTAAAATTTCAGTTATTGCGGTGAGTGTAGGACCTTCAATATTTTTCTATCGAAATATGAAGGCATACTTCAAGTATACAATACCAAGTCTAATGATTGAACCACTTGAACAAGAAATCTGGAGGAAACTCGTTGTTGAACGACAGGTGAATTATGAAAAATTAATCAATGATCTAAAAACGATGAATTTCTCGCAAATGTCGTCATTATCGCAGAAATTAATTTCTCTCTCGGAATCTGAACGAGAAGAGTTCATTAGAGAAAATTCAGAACCTAAATTAACGAGATTATCAACTATCGTGTGTATGACAACAATATATAAGAATATTGAAGAAGAAAAGGAGCCCAATTGCCTGATTATTGTTACGGAAGCAAGTGATATTTTCATAATGGACATTCAGAACTTTGGCATTTTGCACACTGCACGTGTGTGTAGCTTTAAAGCAACGCCTGATTTGATTTCAGCAAGTGGCTCCTATCAGAATGACTACAAAATAATCATATCAACACGAGAGGGTTCAATTTGTATTCTAAGAAAAAATTGGCTCGAAGGACGTGAGATTGTGAAGTTAGAAAGAGCGGCAACTTCAATGTCATTGCTACAAATAGATCAGACTATCGTTGTACTTAGTAAGTCACTGATGTGCTATTCAAAGAAAGGAAAAATGTTGTGGTCATTAAATATGAATGATACTGTTATGTGCATGTGCCCAGTTCCTTTACCTCATTTAGGTGTTTCAATGGTAAAATTTTATTATTAAAAATTATATCCAAAATATTTTTTAAAAAATTGTAATTTTTAAGATTTGTGTTGCATTAAAAAATGGACTTGTTCAACTTTATTCACAAAAGAATCTCATTGATCAATTTCAAGTTGGAGATACAGTGCTAGCAATGTATTTTGGAAAACTCGGTTTAGAAGAACAAGTTCTTGTTTTAGTCACAATAAGTGAGTTTTATTTTTCCTTAGAAAGCAATTTACTCAATTCCATTGTCAATTAATTTATATTTAAATTTTAGATGGAAATCTTTTAATAAAAATTCTCAAAAGAACGGCAGATTTTTCTAATCCCATGGTGACTGATAAAAAAGTAGAAGATGAACCGAGTGATATGAAAATAGCAATTCCTAAAAAGTCTAAAATTTTTGTTGAACAAACTGTTCGAGAGAAAGAAAATGCTATAGCAATTCATAACATTTTTCAAAGTGAATTATGGCGAATGAGACTTGAAGCTGCCAAAGTGACTGTTGATATTTTAAGAACGGGTGATTCAACTTTTTCTGGAGATTTACAAACTCCAATTAAATTACTTGCTCAATGTGATGGTCTTGGTCCAGGTAGGTAAAATAATAAAATATTTTGAAAGAAAATTATCGAAATTTTCAATATTTTTAGATTTTTTATTAACGCTTACATTAGAAAATATTTCTGCTACAAAAATAGTTACAAATCTCTCGATAATCATTCATGCGAATCCAAATCATTACAAAGTAGATAAGCAAAGCGTTGATTTGACTCCTTTAGTTCCGGGTAAGCACGCGCGCAAATAACGAAGTCAACCATCAATAATTTTCTCATTAACTCTCTTTTGCTTACATATTTTAATCTTGCAGGCATTCCCTTAATTACGGACTTCAATGTGAGCATTCAAATAACATCAGAGAACTTACTTCCGCCTGACATGACACTCGAGAACTCAATAATCCGTGTATTAATTGTAAAAGAGAAGTTTGCAAAGCCATTAATAGCATCAACAGTAGTTATGCCGCAGCCAGAGCTACAAATGCTTGGAACAATCTAAAGAAATAAAAAAAAGTTTTTCTCATTAATTTGTCAATGAAAAGATTTTTATAGAAAGAGAAAATTTTTATTTTTTATTTTCAAGAGCAAGGAAAATATGCAAAAAAAAAGGGAAAAGATGCAGACAATTTTCATTCGAAAGTACTCCCATGTTCGTAATTCAGCTATTTGAGTTAAGCCAATTAGTGCATTGTAGTAGAAAAATTTATGATTTATGTGCATCAAGAGAGTTCGCATTGAAACGCTTTTGATGTTGCTCTCAATTATGAAGTTCATTTAGGGTGGAAGCTTTTTATGCTATGTAGATGTAAGTTAAAAAAAGCAACCACATATATGAAAGCAATAAATATTGCAAAACTATGACTGAATGGGGAATGCAATTACTTTATTCGACTCTTTCTATTTCTTGCCTTTTTTCTGTGCACTGTCTCATGTTTTTAATTACACTGCATCATCATCATACTGCAACTATTAATTACCATCTGCTGCTATTGGCTAGCTCTCTTTTATACTTCATTGCCTATTGTATGAGGATGAAATTGCATGTATGTAATCTACACATAATGAAATGAATGCATCATTTGGTTCTTTTTTGTGAAAGCGAAATGTAGCTGAAAATTAAAATCATCATTTTACATGGCTGCTAATAAATCAGTTTACTGTAGTTTTTGTTCACCTCATACTTCACTTGCTGCTCCATATTATCAATATCAACTCGATCTCGATTGTTTTTCTGTTATATTTATACATTCAATGATGTCAGCTTCCATGTGATGAATTATGAGCCAATTTAACAACTTTTCAATACAATAATGACTCTCGAATGTCGCTTTTTCATTAATTTATTTTTTCTCTCTTGTATGGTGCTTTCATCATCAAATGATTGTTCTTATTTGATATAAAAACTGCATAATAATGATAATGCACCTCACCACTGCTGTCATACATTGTATTTCAATGCGACCGGAAAATTGTACACAAAATTTTCCTCCAGAGGCAATATATGATATGATATTAAATTATTTCATATCTCCATGTTTGCATTCACAAAGGCATGAAATATTGATTTCAATATGTTGAGAGGAACAAACACATTCATCTATCACATCACATCGGCTGCATGGAAATTATTTGTATATTTTTTATTCTTTTGTACAAATAAATTTTATATCTATTTATTTTTTGAGTGAAATTGATCAAAATTAATTGGAAAGTATAGTGAGAAAAAATATTGGGAAATAATCACTGTTAGGTAAATATAAACCAGATTTAATAAAATAGGGTTCAGACTTGAACGGACAAGTTGCATGCAAATTACGTTAAATAAAATATATGGTTCGGCACTTGCACGTCGACAATTATCGACAATATTTTTTAGTAAATCAACTTGAATTGCTACTTGACAATTGTCGACGTAAAATATGAACAAAGTAGAGACATTTTTGTGTAAGTCAACTTGGATGCTACTTGAATGCATCATACGTCAATGAATGCAACACACAGTTATTAAAAAGACAAAAATTGATTTCCACACCTTGATTAATAGAAAATCAACATATATCGTTTTAAAAATCATTTTATTTATTGAATTTTAATCAAATAATTTCAAGTTCAATATCATTAAAATGATTTTGTTTTATTTTCTAAAAAATACAAATGTCAATAATATAATAATTACTCACTCATGTTATCGATGTATTCCAAATGAATAAACAATAATCCGAAAGTGCAGTGCTTCAATCTATTCTCCATAATTGAATTCATATCAAATAAGCTTTTGCTTCATTGTAATTTCAGTTCCATTATTTTCGTTCACTTACTTCATTTCATCATAATACCAATAATCATCATCATCCATAATCATATTCGTCTATCCAAAACAAACAGATGGCGGATAAAAGTGGGAGTAAGTGAGTGAATAAGTAACAAATAGAAAGAGCTTTTTTTCTCAACTGAATGAATTTGTAATAAGCTGCTACTACTGCTTGTTAAAGATTGCTTTTGTCCGATATAGAAAGAGAATGCAAAAAGATGGAACGAACAGAAGAAGGATAGAATTTTTGGGGCCTTACTCTTTCTCTCTTCATATTTCCAAATGGATGGCGTATGAATTTTATATAAACAACTCAAGTTCAAATTCGATGTGTGTATATGTTTGTGTAGAACAGCAGCAACAGCAGTAGAAGCAATATCTCCTTTGAAACATTGAATTCCATTACCAATTTCAAATCAATATACCTTCACTTTACTTGATGTTTTTAAATGGATTAAGAATATTGGCAGTAGCAGTAGCAGCAGTGGCAGCAATTGAAAACGAAAGAATGGCAACAACTGAAAGAGCAGGGATTTCTTTTCAATCTTCAAAAAAAAGAAGGAGGAGAACTAGAAGAAGAGAAAGCAATTGAATGAAATTACATTGCCATTTACTAGATGAAAGTTATGCTAATGTAAAATGTATGTCACATATAAGCTTGTATCAAGCGAGTGCCATTTGTCAATTGACTCGATTTCTCTCTCTCTCTCTTTCTCGTTCGCAACCCTTCTCACACTCTTATTCAATTCCATCTTCTTTCCTTCCTTTTACATGTTGCTGTAGAAGTCAACTAAGGATTTTTCAATCTATCTTGAATGAGAACGATAATGAAGGAGATTTTCGAACCTAAAGGAGAAAGATTTTTTTTTACTGTATAATAGATTTTCTTATGATTGAGATGACAATTTGAGTAATTTATTGTGAGTAATCCTGCAAATTGATTTTAATCCAATCGATTTAAAAAAAGAGACATGAAAGGATTTTTTTTTACTTTTGCAAAGGTGATAAATGAATAAAACATGTGATTTTAAAAATTTGTTTATTGAACTGAAATTATCTGAAAAATAAAATCTAGGGTTCGAACTTGCATCCATATTTTACTTGATATTAGGGTTCGGCACTTGATGCATGTAGTCAAGTACATTCGCATGTAATTTTGCAAGTTGCATGCAAGTTAATTTACTTGAAAATGTCTCTAATTCATTCAGGTTAAATTTAGATCGGTCTAAAACTATGTAAACTTAAGAATTATTTACTTTCATATAAATTTGACCAAATATTGCCTAAATTTAATAAAATTTGAATGAATTAGAGACATTTTCGAGTAAATTAACTTGCATGCAACTTGCAAAATTACATGCGCATGTACTTGACTACATACATCAAGTGTCGAACCCTACTTGATATGCTTATATTTTTTTTGTCAAGTTGATTTCAAGTTGACTTTCACAAAAATGTCTTTTATTCATTCATTTTTTATTTAATTCATTTGAAATCTTGCAAATTAGTATGAAAGTCAATGATTCTTTAATTTACTAAAAAAATTTTATTGTTTAAAATTCAATTTAAATGAATTAAAGATATTTTTGTGTAAGTCAACTTGATAAAAAATAGCATTCAGTTCGAAATGTTTGGTTTGTGTTTCAATTTGAAAATTTGATACTTGAATTCATTCATCTTGATATGTAATAAAAAAGTAAGTACTATCAATTTAGATTCAGTCAAAGTAAATCTAAAATTTCCATTATTCATTCTGAAAACTTGTTCAAAATCCAATAAGTATCAAATCCATCAAAAAATATAAGTTGAAAATTGAAAAATTCAATTAAAGTGTCCAATCCTTTACATCTTTCAATCCATCTTATTAAATTCATCTCGATCTCCTTTTCATATATATTTATGATTGATTCAAAAGATTTTTCATTTTTATTTATTATTATTATTTTTCTTTTTCACATTTTTTGCCTTTTATACATGAAATAACAAAAATAATAAAAAATATAAAGTTTCCATTGATATTTTTCTCTTCTACTTCTGATTCTCTTGAAATCTCACTTGCACATACATTATCAGTTTCTTCCCATTCACAAAAACTGTCCATTTTTCCTTCTCAATTTTATTTTATTTTCATTTTACAGAAATCAATTTTAAGAGAAGAAGAAAAAGTAGGAGAAGTTTATACATTGATAAAAAGAAAATTATTTTCCTATCTTTGGCATTTATTTATTTATTTACTTTGCTCTCTCTCTCTGTTCAAGATTCATGGGAATAACAGAAAAGAAGTCATTGGAAAGCAAAACAAAAAAGAAAAATCACTTTATGATAACAATTTGTTAATTTTCTCATGGACGACTAAATCGTTGTTGTTGCTGTTGATTCTCATTCATTTTTGTCTCTGCTATTGATGCTGCACGAGCGCGTGTGGTTTCTCAAACGTATCACTATCATCAGGTGAATCATAACCACTTGACGCATCATCTCGATCAGGTCGTGCACGATAGCTCATTGCAGATGATGCATCGTTGACATTATTTGAGACGGCTTCATTCGATCCGAATCGTGCTAGACTCGAAGTGGTAGGCATGTTGTTATTTCGGCTTTCTGTGACTGGCTAGAACAAAATTTATGTATTTATAGTTATTTCAATACTTTTTAATGAGTCTCGTTTGCGGGCAAAACATAAACACACAGACAGACATACAAAATGATGATGGAAGAGGATGATTCATGTTGATGAGCATGTCATTTTATAACGAGGCTTATTAGACATAAAAACTCAATTATAATTTTATTTTCTAAAAAAAAAAAATTTTCAGAATGAAAAAGTACGATGAGAAGAAACAGCAGTAGCAGCATACACAAAGTAGGGCGGTAAGGCGAAAAACCAAAAAACCAACATCATTATAAATTTTCCATTTAATTTTCTGAAGGAGAGAGAAAGAATGAGAAGGAGAAAAGGAAAATGTTGCAAGGGAATATAAACTTCTTTCTCTCTGCTTCGCTTGGCTGCTCGCCTTTTGCATGTGGAGTGAGATGAATGTAAATAAAATTGAATGAACAATTTTCTACCAACAAAACAACATTCTTGTTCACTTTTCTTTTTTTTTCTCTTCATCGTGTATAGCTCATTTTCAATTTTTAGTGTACTTTTTCTTATGTGTATGTTTGATTTTTTTTGTTGCTTTGTATAATTGGCAATTTGCTGGTCTTTTAATTTATTTTATTTATTTGTCAAGGGGAAAATTATTTAAATTTCTTATTATTTATAGGATTCAGACTTGTATGCATATTTTACTTGATATGGCACAATTTTTGTTAAGTTAATTTCAGGTTGACTTTCACAAAAATGTCTTTTATTCATTCAGATTTTATTAAATCCACTTGAAATACAGCAAATTTTTATGAAAGTCAATGATTCTTTAATTTACCTTGTATTTTAATTGAATTAAAATCAATCTGAATGAATTAAAGACAGTTTTGTGTAAGTAAACTTTACAAAAAATATGTATGCATCCTAGAAAGTTATTTTGAAATCAGTTTAAAATATTTAGTATTGTCTATCTAAAGAAATTCGAACCATGAAAGGACAATAATGGCTCATTAGAAAATTTGTTCAATTAAATTTATGTTCAAAAAGATATCTTATTTTTAAATTTATTTGCATACAATTTTACTGCAGGCCTGCGTTCAAATAGAAGATTTTCAAACAAATTGAAAACTTTTGAATGAGTGAACCATTTTATGTAAGCCAACTTGCATGCAGGCTTGCGCTCAAGTCTGAACCCTAACAAAATCAATTGTTTAAAGACCGGTAAAAGCAAACATAATATTTTTAAATATTCATTGAATAAAATTCTTTATAAAAAAATGATATTTTTGAAAATTTTCAAATCTCATTTAAACAAAAGAAGTAAAAAGAAAAACATTAACCATTAAATATGAATAAAATTTCTTGATTACTTCTTCAATTAATGTTGTTATAAAAATATATTTTTTTTATGCATCACATTTATTTTCACCAGAGAAAAAAAGAGAAACCAAACAAGTACATGGAAGTGAATGAATGAAAAGAAAATTATATCGAAAAGAGAGCACTTTACTTATTATAAAGAAGGGATGAGATGGTGAGATTGGTCGAGAAAGTATTTTGTGGTAAAGACGAATTTTTATGATGAAACATTTAAAGATTAATGTCTCTCAACGAAGTGAAATAAATGAAATGCTTTCTCTGCTTGCCTGCCTGCTTGCCTAATCTTTAATTCATTAAAAGAGTGCGAGCGAACAAGAAATAAACATTTTTCAATTTGTCTGTAGTAATTAAAGGGAGTAAATTTGAAAGTTTTTTCTCGCTTGATGAATTTCCATTAAGCTTATGAGCGGCAATAGAACAATTTCCAAAAAATAAGAGAAATTTTCCGTTTCTACAAAATTGCTTTCACATACTCGCATACATTTATACACACATATCCATCTATTCATCCAGTAGAAAGTTCAGAAAGGCGGCAAAAAAAAAGAAAGAAGGAAAAATGTAATTTATGTAATAGGAATTTCTCACACTGCTCCCGCTATTCTCATTCCGCATTGTGATCTCTCTGTGCACGCTGCCACCCTATTTTCTCATACTTCAATTTACACCATTCTGCTGTTATTGTTTAGTGGGTGTTGGAAAGATATTTGATGGCAAAATATAATTATAGAAATTGTTTTACTGTTCTCGTTCTCACCCACACTTCTTTCTTTCTTTTTTTGTTTGCGATTGTATGCGTATATATGAGAGAGAAAAGGAATTTTATTACATTCCTACAAATAGTATATTTTATAGATTGCAAGCCAGCATCAAAGTGACCTCTCTTTATCTTTCATTCTCATACTATAAAATCATTTTTTTCGCATTAGTACAATGAATATTGAGTATATATGGACAAACAATCGACCAACAACCCCTTGACAGTAAACATATTTCGAAATTAATTTCATTTTCATATTATGTACATGGCAATGGAATTTGTGTACATGTATACTCGAGTGCTATATGATGGCACGAAGAACATGCATGAAAGTAATTAATTAAATTGAATTAATTTAATTTAATTATAAAGTTTGTTCAAAATCGTGTACAAATGAAATAAAATATACATACATATAAGAGTAAGCACGTGAGTATGTATGCATATTTGTTCATATTTATTGTGGTAGGAGAAAATAAAAAATTTCATTTTCTCACTTTGCTGTTTGTGGAATGGGAAAATGAAAAATGTTTTGATGATTATGAAGAAACGGAAGGAAGATTTTCTTTATTTCTCATGTTTTGATATGCTTTCATTTCGGGTTGGTGTTGAGTTAATTGAATATGATGATGAAGTGAGTAAATTTTGCTAATGGAAAATTTCAATTTGCATCTACAAATTAATTGTGACTTTAAATGCAATTTCTAATATTTAATAATTCACTGAAATATCAATTATATGAAACTATTATTATACACTTAATGAGAATTTCATATAGCTTGATATTTAATTAGTTTCGTGGAAAATTATATTAGGTCATTCTTGTTAACATTTGGGAATATTTCTTAAGAAATATTTTGATTGATTTTGTTATCAAATTAATGAGAAAATTGTAACTAATTGATTTATTTTTAGAGAATTTATTTTAGTTCTTCGAATGTTTTGTAAACAAAACGAAAATTCAATTGAAATCGATTAATTTATAAAGAATAAAATCAATTCAATAAATTTGTCAAATTAAAAACAATTTATTTGATAAATTTTTAAACAATTTCATAAAGCAATTATCAATCATGCATATCTAAATAGATTCATTCAATCAATCTCAATTACAGAAATATCAATGACGATATTGATGCATGAACATAAACTAATCTCTTCTCATTGTGTAATGCATACGCAATATCATCATTATATTATATGTCATTATCATCAATATATATTTCTCATACTTCCCTCTATACACCCATCTCAACATCATCAAAGTAAGTGAATTTATATTTGCTCAAAGCACATGTTTATATAGAAAATAAATTTCTATTAGCAATTTTCAATCGATAAACTTCACTTGATGCTTTAAATGGATTGGATTGTGTGTATGTGAATTTATATATACATTGGAGACGACAAACAGCAACAACAATATCGTGCAATGCAAAGAGCGTTTTTCGGTATGAGAATAATTCGATTTTGTTGAAACTTTTTTTTCACTCTCTTCCTTTCTTCTCTTCTCACTCACTCACTTCAGAATGAAATAACTTTTTCCCTGAGCTTTATGTTAATGGAAATTTTATGTTTGCCGGTTGAAAAAGAGAGTGAGTAAAAGAGAAAGGAAAAAGGATATTGGACTTACATCAATCTACTTTTATGTCAGTCAGACGTTGCTACAATAACAACAACAACAACAAACTTTCATGCTCCCGCTTTGAAATTTGACATTACAGCTTGATTTTAAAAACATGAAAAAAGTATTACCTGCAAATTATTCAATTGTCGCTTCATGTGCGCTAAATTTGAGGGATTATCGGCAAGGCCTGCAAACACTAGTCGTTCTTCGTAATCATATGGACATAAAATTTTGTTATCACATAAATAGTATTTATCGCCTACACAAAATCTATATAAAGAAAGAAAGAAAGTATATGTGAAAAAATTGTTAAAATTCGCTCCTTAGCGAGTTATTGGTTGTAATTCAGAGGTTTGATTTGACATTTCGACATGCGAGTTCTGAGGTGAGAAAAAGAAAGATATAGGGGTTGTATTGCTGCTACTTCTGCGGTACATGTTTATCCAATTTATAATGTAACTCCCATTTCTCACACTCTTTCCCTCTTAAGTCATCATTCAAATTGAATTTATTGCAAATTCCAATTCTCACATGTCTACCTTAAAGGGAGCGAAAGAGAGAGAAATGGAAAATGGCTTTTGAATTGGGTTTGCAAAATACAAGTTTGATTGAATTATTTCAAGATTTGATAAGAGCAGAAAACACTTGAAATTCGAGATGAATAATTATGATTGAAGTGGATAGTTTGGAAATTAAATTCAAGTGTTTTTTGGATATGAATGATTTATTTTATAAGTGGATTATTATTATTTTATTCTTAGTGTGAATTACAAGAAATAATTGAAATTTTTTGTTTAATCAATTCTTCGTTAAAAATTAAACAATTTTATCGAAAGATCTAGAAATTTAACAAAAAATTTTGTTGTTGATGAAAATTTAGAATTTCGAAAAAAAATTGTTCGAATTTTTTATTTACTATTTATTATTGATATGATTTAAAATTCAATTTTAAATAAAAGAAAATATTCTTTCATATTTTTTCAAATATAACTCACCTATGTTGACAGGCGAAACAAGCGAAGCATTCCAAATGATAGACATTAAATTTAGCTCTCATCACCATTTCATAAGCTGGAATAATTTTATTACAAGCCGAGCAGGCACCTGTATTGCCGAATAGCCTTAGGTAATCTCGCTTGCACAAAATAAGATTAGCCTTGACAAATAGTGAACTGCCTACTTCACCCAATCTGCAATCACAGCATCCGCATTTAAGACAATCTTCATGCCAGAAAATATCGAGTGCTTTTAGCAGGTAGCGTTCTACAATACGCTTACCACATCCGGCACATTCTTTTGGTATCAGCGATCCAGATTCACATGCTGTCTGTTGCATTCCCGTGCATGCATGTAACGTGATATCTGATGTGGTCGTCGTTGTCGATGCATTTGTTGCACCAACAATTACTGACTGCTGCTGCTGTTGCTGAAGTGTCGTTAATCCCATTTTTTTAATTTTCTCTGTTTTATTTTATAATCACAATGAAAATGTCTGTTTAGGAACACTTGGATAATTAATTACAATTTTTCACATACAAAACATAGAACTGACTGTTTTGCGCGTACACGGGGGGTATTAAAAGAGAAAGAGCTTTATCGCTTTTAATTAATTGATGTTTATTCGATATCAGTATCAAATTACATTTTTTTTCTTTTTTTGCTCTCGTTCTCTTCAGTTCACACATTTAATGGATTTTTCTGCGTTGTCATGACGAGATGCACGATTAAATTACCAATGTCTAAATGCCGAGATTAAAAACACTCGAAAAATGGTTCATGTATTTTCCACTAATTAATTAATTTCTTTCCACCACAGCAACATTTGCGATTTGTATTAATGACACCATTACTTCTCATACTTCTTTAATTTCAAACAATTCGCATCTCAATTTAATTGAATTTTTTATATAGGAAGGAGCAAGCAGGCATTCACATTTGGCAATGATGTGTAAATGTTCACTTTGTTACTAAATTGGCTTCGTTAGAGTTAGAGAGAGAAAAAGTATACACATAACATTTATATTAATGACAGAAGGCAGTTTCTCTCGATCAACGAACTCCCATACACACAAATGGCGTGTATACACAATTTAATTAATTAAGCAACAACTCCGGTAACGACACCCTTTTCTATTGCATTTTCTCTCGCTATTATATTTTACTTAATTAGCATTGAGACTGCTGCTGTTTCTGCTTGATTATCTATCTGACTACCTAGTAGTTTTCCAAGAATAAAATATACACATATACATACACACACAGTTGTCTCATAATTAAAATGCCAAAACGTTTAATTAATGAAACACAATTTTGCACAAATTGAAATTACGAAAAACTTTTTCTTTTTGCGCTACTGCTTGTTTTTGTCGTTTTAATTAAAAAAACTTTTTCCTTTCACTCTCGCTTTGATTTTCTTTGTATATTTTTTTTATGTGAAAAACTGTCAGTTAAGTTTCACTATAACCCGATAAAATTGAATTTTTTTTCTTTTCTTCTCTTTTACTTGTCTATCACATGTGACTTTTAAGATGACGAGTAGAATAACAATGAACCGATCTAAATGATGGTTGAAACTACAATGAGTTTTCATGTTCAAATGGCAGTCTGTTTTGACTGTTGTTAAGTTAAATTTTCTCTCTCATAATGGAAAATGAGAGCAATTTTCCATAAAATATTTCCAGTGAGAAAGGAAAAGAGAAAAAGAAATCAGTAAACAATTTTCTAAATGGATGCGAAAATAGCATGAAAAGAAATTTCTTTTCTTTTTTGAATTAAATCTGCAATATAAGGAGAGAAAAAGAAGAGAGAATGGTGATGGTGGTGGTGGCATGAAAGGCGACCAAAGCAGTAGCAATAGAAAGAGAAAATGAAAAAAGTTTTATGCTGAATTTATTTCTTTGCAAACGCTCTTCCCCATTTGAATGTAAATTGCTAGGAAAATTGAAACTTATGATGCGTCAGGCGAGCGAGCAAGCAAAAGAGAGAAAGGAATAACAACAGCTCGTGCTCAGCAACAAGTGATTTTTAGCGGTATACATTTTTTTCTTCTCTCTATTGCTGCTATTATTGCTGCATTGTAGAATTAGGAATTTCAATTTTTTATGTGTATATTGTACATTG
The DNA here is from genome assembly GCA_018290095.1 of Polypedilum vanderplanki. Taxonomy (NCBI): domain Eukaryota; kingdom Metazoa; phylum Arthropoda; class Insecta; order Diptera; family Chironomidae; genus Polypedilum; species Polypedilum vanderplanki. The sequence continues at coordinate 24,908,413 of CM031381.1, read as the reverse complement.
TTCAACTCACTCTCATTCTCGGTCATCATCATCATTATTGTCATTGTCGACTTCATTATAATGATAATACGAGTACAATACTGCTGCTGCTACTGCTTTTGCCTCCCTCTATGCAATGTACCCATAAATCAGATTTAATTAAAAAACTTCATTCGCCTGTCGCTCTTCCTCATTATGCCAGTTTTTTTCCCTTTTCTCACTCCATCGCTGTCGCACAGCACACTCTTTCGCTCCATGCTGGGATGGGGAGATGATGTTGATGTTAATGATCACGATGAGGAGATTCTATAGAAAGAACGAAGGCTGACTCTGACCGAAAACGATGAAGAAAAAGTTTTGAGACTCAGAAATTACTTTTATTTAATTTTCGCTTCTATTTTTCTGGTGATTTTTCTTCTTTTCTCTTTCCATCAACATTACTTCGATTTTTCCTTTCATTCAGTTGCCTTTATGGACACATTTTCGCCCATTAAGGTTTGTCGACGATTATTTTTTTTGCTCATTTCGTAAATGGTTTCTTTTTCGTTGGCCATGGCAAATGAATTGTGCGGTGTGTGGGCTGATGAGTGGAGGATATCGAACGTTATATCAAATATATTGGAATTAATTGAATCAATTTTCGAAAACGCTCTTTTATCGACAGCATGCGAATGGTGCTGATGCTTTATGATGTGCTTTAGCTTTTTCACTTTGTCTTCTTTGATTGAATTTTTATTAAATGAATAAGATTATGTTTCAAACCAGGAGTCAGATACAGAAAACTGTTAAATTTTCTCAATTTCAAATTTGAATTAGCGCGTTTCATTCCAGAAAACAAAAATTCTTGTAAAAACGCATTAAAATTTTTATTTTTTAATATTTTATAAACTTGATTGTTTCAGTATAATTAACCATAATTGATTGATTATTATTGAACTTAATGATTTATATAAACAGAATGTCATTTTCAAAGAAATTACAACTTTTGTAACGTCAGGGGGAAAATATCTATGACGAAAGATGCGAAGAAACGAAAGATAACGAAAGAAAACGAAAGTGACGAAAGAAGCGAAAGAAAAACGAAAAAAAAAATTTCTTTCGTCATAGTTATTTTCCCCCTGTGTAACGTCTTTTTTAGGGTAACAACAGGGGGAAAATAACTATGACGAAAGAAATTTTTTTTTTTCGTTTTTCTTTCGCTTCTTTCATCACTTTCGTTTTTCTTCGTTATCTTTCGTTTTTTTCGTCACTTTCGTCATTTTCGTTAGATCGATTTTTCATACATATTTCTTTCAATTTTTCTACTTATTTTCCTTCTAACAGCTCAGAATAACCACTACTTTTGTAAATAATTCATCATAACTCCATAAAAAGTATGATTATTAGTGTAAATCAAGCAAAATTTAATTTGTCTAATTTTCCCATATTTATTTTCGAAATTCGAATACGAAATTTCGAAATCCGATTCAATTTTCGAAAAAAACGTTGAAAAAACTCATGAAATTCTGAAAATTTATGAATTTTCTTTTGGTTCGTTTTTACGAGCTGCATATTTATTAGCAGCAATTCTAAGATCAATTGATCATTTTAGATACTTTAAAACAATAAAATAACGACTTTAAACTTCGTAAATTGCAATTTATTTTTTGCGTCATTCATATTTTTGCTTCTTTTCGTCATTTTTGCTTCTCTTTCGTTTTCTTTCGTTACTTTCGTTTCTTCGCATCTTTCGTCATAGATATTTTCCCCCTGGGTAACAAAAAACGCGTTCCATTCAAATTTGAAAAATAACGGCCAATCTGTTCCCTTGAGTTTTAAAGTTAAGTCAAGTTAAAAGCTCATTTTCCTATAAAAGATTGGCACTTCATTTGATAAGTATTGTATTTAATAAATTTGCAAACATTTTAACTTAATTTTTCAGCACATTAAACTTTTTATCTAATTTGAATTTTATAATTAAGTTTTTACTTTTGAATTAAGTTTTTGTAATAACATAGGAAATTCATTAAACCTTCTTTGAATATTAGTAAAAATAAGAATTATATTATTTAAAGAGTTAAATCATTTTCTAGATATTTTAAATAAAAATTATCTTTTCTACTATCAACAATAAGAATTTTCTTTCAATAAATTTGAAATGGCTTCATATTATTCTAGCAATTATTTTAAACTAGTTTAAGCTCATTAAAAAGACGCTTCAAGCTAACATGTTATACTTATATTGTTTTAATTCTATTATCGTCTATTTGAATTTAAATAATGAATAAAGAGAGAAAATTGAGACTAAAAGGTCATTAGAAAAATTAAATTAAACAATGACGAAATTGAATACATATTAAATTGACATTTTTAGAAATGATCCAAAAATAAAACAAAATATCTATTTGAATCCAAATTTTCATAAAACTGTACTGAGCTATGTTATTCAGAAATATAGAGGAAAAAAATTGTAATTTAGTTAATAGACTTCACTCATTCTCTGCATAAAAATGCTTCTTAACATTCACACAGTCCTCTTCCTTCTTGTCTCACACCATTAACATCAGGCACGAGCCGAGAAACATATTCAACAATGAAATTTAATTTTCTAAATTGTTTCTCTTTTCTCTCTTTTTATTATTTTATTCGCTCACTTTTTCTCGTGTGCGTCAGAAAGTTTTATTTTTGAATTCAATTCAGAAGAAGGCATGTGAGCAACTCATATGATGTACAAAATATTATATATGAAGTCTATCATGAAAAATAAATAAATTTATATCTGATATGTGCGAAATGATTTTATGAATTTTATTGAAGGTAAGAAAATCTTCATTTACCTCAATTATTAAAATTGTTTATGTTGGTGAACTTACTTAAATCGAACATACATTACGATATAAAATTAATTCAAGTTTCAAAGAAGTTAAAGCACAAGAATTTTTGGCAAGATTTATTTTGAAGCTTTTATTAATTTTTATTTAATGATATCAATTTCATATGAAATAAGTCTCAAAATAATGATGACAAAATTTCAATTTCACTAATGAATTTCTTTAATATAAATTTGATTTCTTTTTCAATTCAATAACAAGCATTTCTTTCAACTTCTGATTTTGATTATACATACAGGAAACTTTTCTGCAGAAACTTTTTATTTTTGGTATTTTTCGCCAACATTTCATTCCATTAAGCTCATAAAAGCCATTTTGCTAAATTATTGGATGAGTGCAGAAAAAGCAATAGAGCAGAAGGAGGTAAAAAAAGAGCTGCTGAATATACAGCAATGAGTAAATGCAGATTTTTAGTGAATGCAATAAAAGGAAGAATTCTCAAGGATATAATTCATTATCATTTATTTTATCCCATTGCAGGAGTACATTAGCAGGAAAAATGAAAAAGCAAACTTTTTTTTCGGGAGTAATGTTGCATGCATTTACCGAGAAATAAATAATGGTTGAATGAGAGAAATCTCCCATAAGCCTTCATTCCACCCATCATTTCTATAGCCTTTCTTTTCAAATAAGCACACTATGAAGAACGTTTGCTGTTGTAATAATGTTTCTCTTTCAATTTATACAAACACACACATACACAGTAGTACAAAAAAGCTCAAGAGAGAGAAAAAGAAAGATCGCAATAATGGGAGGGATGATTTATTTTAAATTGAAATTTCTTGCTGCCTGACTTGTACTTTTTTTTACAAGTGATTTATAAAAGCATTTTGCGATTGTTTATTTTTCAATAAGCATTTTCGACTTCAATTCATTCATCCCTTTCACGGAAGGCAAAGCAAAAGAGGCGAGAGAGGAGATAGGGAGTACTACTCCCTTGACAGGCACTCACTGGTAGTCGAAGGAAAAGCACGAACAGAATTTTCCCTTCGTAAAACGCTTATTTGAAATGCCATTGTAAAGAAAAGGCGAGTGGAACGAGAGAAAGGATATTTGCTTCTCAAATTGGAAAATTGTATTCAAAGTTAAAAAAATTCCTTGAAATAAATCACTTAATTGAATTCTTTTCTTTTCCTTTCACCCTCTCGCTCTCCCTTGTGTGTATATAATGGGAGTTTGGGAAATTTATTTATTTATTTTTATTGTTGCCCCCACTTTGATAGGGCTTTTATGTGTTTTTTTCTTTATACATACAAACTATGAATAGTAGAAATAAGCTCACTCTGTACATCACATCTATGATAGATAGAAAAGTGGAAAGAAGAGAAAAATTTCATTATGTTCAGCTGCATATAGATGACATGGTCAATTGGAATTTCTCATCTATTTCAAAGTGCTTTTGCCTTCTGTCTGATAATAGCAAGGCTTAGACACTTTTTATAGAGTAATCGATTATAATTTTGATAGAAATATTTGCACTGTATTTATTTAACTTTCAAATTTTCCTTTATTTTTTAAATTAAAGTTCCTTCCTCTTATCTTATAGTGAATGATGAAAAAAATACGAGAATTTTAATCGAGTTTAAAATTATTTTATTATTGAAATTTTTCATTGATTGAAGTCTTGTGAAAAGTAAATAAATAAAAGTCCTTGCAAGGCAAGAAAAAATGATACTGGAAATTTCTTTCACTACAATTTTCTCTTTCTTAAAGTAAGTGCTTTTTAATCTTCTTGAATGCATTTTTAATCGGCTCTTATTGAGTACTTTTCTTCTCATTCTTTCCTTTTTAATTTGAAAATGTTTTCTTTATTTAACTATTTACCTACACTCTCTTTCTTATGATGGTGCACTCAACAAGAATTATCGAATGCATGAAATTCATTTCTTATACTACAAGTACTATCTTTGAATTTATCATGTATAATGGATAGTAAGTAAAAGAAAGAGAGTAAAGAGACGATAGTTATCCATACATGCATGCATATGTCAATAATGAAAAAAGTTAGAAAATGGATATTTTAACAAAATTGATTTTTCTTCTTCTTTTTCATTCATTTTCTTGAGATCAATTTTCAATTTTTTCTCTCGTTATGCATGCATGTGAAAGAAATTTATAGCATCTAAATGGAAAAGTTTTTTTGCTTGATTTTTTATCTTGCAATTTTCTAACATTTGCATATGCTTAAATTTTGTATGTGAAATCCTTCCGATGCTCCATCCTACGATTGCAAATTGAAATTTTGTTTCCAAATGTCCTTTCTCACTCGTACCATTTTCCAAAAATAAAAAAATGATGAAAACAACACACATAGAGACTCTTTTTCTCTTATTCTTCTTCATTTTCCAAATCAATTAATTTAATTAAATTTGATGATGATGTCATTGCAGGAAATTTGAATTCTTGTTGAAATGAAATTTTCATGAAGGAGACGAATTTTAAATCGAATAATGAAGCAATTTATGCAGAAAAGCTTTTATGTTTCTAGAAATCGATTTATCGAGAGAGAAAATGAAAGGAACGAATAATTGCAAAAATGAATCAAACAGAAAATGCAGATTAAGATTTATTTCATAAAACTTTATAGAAAGCTTCTTGCTTACTCTATGCTTCTTTATTTCTTATTTAAATTTCATTATTTAATTAAGATTGGAATTTTTAAGTAAGCTGCTTCGCAATTAAATATGCATTTGGTAGAAAAGAGCATGAGAAGTTTTTCCTTTTTCAGCAAATTTTGTCTTGAGTGCAAAGTTAAAAGATTTTTGTTCAAATATTAGCTTTATCGTCTACTTTTGACATTTCATTTTATGAAAATGAAATTACAGTTTGGAAAAATTTCAATTTTTGTTCAAATTCAATTAAACTTTTTCTCCACTTATGGTATTTTTACATTACCACAAAATCTATTTTTATTACTTTTTTCTACAAAATTATTTAGCTTACCAAATTACGAAAAACTTTACTTTTCTTCTTCTTTTATACTCTATACAAAATGTGGAATCAACAAAAACTTTTTAATGAGACACTTGAGTTACATATTCAAGCAGCAATTATAAATTTTCTGACAGCAACTAAAGTGCAAATCACATTTTATGGGTCAACATCCGAAAAAAATTTTGTTATATAAATAAGTCTATGCATGATATTTTCATAAAACTAATTTAATTTTCTTCTTCCTAACAAGAGCATGATGTTTCTGAAAGTCGAGTGAACACAAGAATGAGAGAGGAAAAAATTGGAAACTTTTTTAATTTCCCTTAGAAGAAAGAATGATTGCACTCAACTGATAATTATAATTTTCAAGGCGATGACACATAGAACAATATGGCAACCTCAAGTGCAATCTAGAAGAAAAATATAAAATTTGTGTTTGTATGAAAATTAATTTTCTCCTTTCTACAACTGTCTATGCATGCATGTATGTCTTAAACTTAATGAATATTTCATTCAATCTAAGGAAATTTAAGTTTTTTAGCTTTGCAAGACTATGACATTGAGAATTTTACTCGCTCTTTTATTAAAAAACTTTTTCTGTTCTCGGTCTGTTTTAATTGTGTACGTTACATTATTTAATTTAATGATGATGAAAGCCAGGCAATGAAGTCCTTGCAACCATCTCTACAAGCGAGTGAGTCTGAAATAAGAAACCATGTGCAGCGATGGAAAAAAGTCTAATTAAAATTATAATGAGATTCGTCGAGTTTGAGCATCAAGAATATGAAAATGAACCTAATGGTATACATGTATATTCTTTGGAAAAAAATTAATTAATTATGCCTCTTTCTGAAGCAAACAAGACGATGATGATGAGAAAGAGTAGAGAAAAGAGAGCGAGTTGTATGCTTATAAAGAGCTGCGAGCAACAACCAGCGAGTGAGGGTAAAAAAGGGAGGCTCAAAAAAGTAAACTTTATGATATTTAATTACAGACGTTTGGAACAAAGCTCCGAGAGTTGAAAGCAGAAAAAAAGCTTCTATGTGCAATGCATGAGAAAGGGAACCCTTTAAATTAATTAGCCTCCGCTTCTCGACTAGAGCAAAATATATTAAGCAATTTGCTCTCTGGTAAAACTCGGAAAAATTCATCTAATTAAACGATACCCTAAATGAAAATAAAAACAATTATGCGATCCTCTTTCTCTTTTTTTTTCATTCGCATCCTACACTTATGAATGCTTCTTCTTTTACTCTGTGTTGTTTATATACTTTTTAAAATTATAATGAGAGAAATAGGACATGGTAAAAAGCATCATATTATGCAGATAATTTTGCGTTTTAATTATAATTATTTACTTCAACTTGAACAACCATTAAAAATATAAAATTGCTTCAAGTAAAATAGTAGAGAGAAAATTAATTGATGCTTAAATAATAAGGATCTTTTGGTAAAGTCAATAAACTTATAAAAAACTTTATTCATTATCAATCAATCAACAATGAAAATAAATTAAATTTTGTTCACAATCTTAACTCAATTCATTTTATCTTCTTTTTGCATATAGAATAAAAAGTATGAAAACTTATTTAATTTCATTGTCCATCTATACATATAAATACAGACTATACAGATAAATGTGGAGGAGTAAGAGAGTGAGAATACCAGCAACAGCTCTACAATGAGGAGAGAAATGAAAAAAGTTTTTTAATTAAAAATTTGTATTAAATCGCCTGTGTGATAAAATTCAATTCATTTTTTATCAGTACGTCTCTCTCTCTTTCTCTTCTTCACTACGTGGTGTTGTTTATTTCCATCATAGTATTTTCCCTCGTCCTTCTACTGAATGTCTCTTTTTTCTCGACAACACACTCACTCGTTCGCTCAGTCACCGAAACAAGAGGCAATATCTAATTTTTTAGAAGCTTTTCTGATGTCGCAATGATGCATGAGAGATAGCGAGGGCATTTTTTTCGTGAGTTTAATTAATCAAAACGGATCTAGAGACAAATACATACATACAGAGTTAGAAAGTATCAACAGTAGAAAAAAATAGAACAACAATTGTGGGAGCAAAAAAATAATTGAATTTTTACGGGTAATGCTTGCGATATGGAGAATAGAAAAAGTATCATTCTACAATATGAAAGGGGATGAGAAAAACACAGTGACAAATATGCAAATTGATTGTGTGTGGACGCGAATGAAGTCATTTTCATCAAAATGTGACTGTAGTGTAATAAAACTTTTGTATATGTGATGTATTAGAGGCAGAAAAAAGAATTTTTTATAAAATTTCATTTCATTCATACATTCGTTCATGTTGATAATTTTATTTTCTACTTTTCAATCAAAATTATGAAAATTGATAAGTTTGATGTGTTTCTGATTTTTTTAAGTCTTAATTAATCAAATATAGGAAAAAATACCAATAAAAGCTTTCTTTTACACGGATTATTATAAATAATAATAAGAAAATCAAGTTATTGAAAAATTTTAATTAAATATTTTAACTTGAACTGCATCATGATTTAAATAGAATAATTTCTGTAATTTCTCATAATTATAATATTGTGTGAAATGATAAACCAGTGACCAAGTACCCGTGTTGCAGATCGGTGTACTTAAGCGCATTTTTGGTGCCTAGATCAGAGTTTATAACAATTACAGAAATATTAGATGCGTTTGTAAAACAGATTCATGCGATAAGATATACTGGTTAAAGTAAATTTCAAATGTATAGGAAATTTCATTTATAAGATTTGTGAGAATTCGAATGAAATAATTTAAATTAAGTTGTAGGAAATAGCAGTCAATTAGGAATTTAGCAACTATTTTTTGTTGTTTACATTTTCATATAGAAATATATTTTATGAAAACTCGAGTAATATAATTGCTGCTAATAATCCTAATTTATTAAAATTCTAGAAATCGTCTTTATAAATTTCGGGGATTTGAAAATAACGATCTAATTCAAAAATACACGAAGCTAGCTACGCGCACATGAAAATTTTTTTGATCGCAGTCAACTTCGCGAAAAAAATTTGTTTACAAATTTTCAAAATGGAAAATTAATTCGCAGTTTCCCAAGTTAAATGACTAGTGACAGAAATATAAATAAGCGTCGCGCCACTAACTTTTAAGCATAAATCTAACACAAAAAACCGGAAGTCGCTAGCTATCATAGTTTTCGAGATCTCAGAGGGACAGCCAGCCAGCCAGCCAGCCAGCCAGCCAGCCGAACAAAGTGAATGTATAAGCTGCATTGTTGTTCCAAAAATGCGCTAAAAATTACTGAATATAAAAAGGAGCATGTTTAAATGAAAGAAATTTAATGAATGCATTTTTAAAGTGTAATTTTAAAAATTTTTAGTTCGCTGCTAATGAAATTCTGACTCATTATTTAATAATTAAGAATAATTCTTTCTTAAAAACCTTTAGTAGAAAAATCTTAATAAGTAGAGCATGAAATTTGAGATTGACGCTTTCATAAATTTTTTAGATTTTCAAAATGAAAAATAATGAGATACTTGGACATTCCAATGTTTTTGAGAAATTTCTTCCTACTTATCGTAAAATAAAATATTAAATTGAAAGAAAACTTTATTATGAAATAAACTAAATAACTTGATGGAATAAATAACATAAATCTAATATTTGAAATTAATGAACACAATTCGTTTCAAAATCTCCTCTAATTGCTCAATTTAGTACAGACTTATCAATAAGGTTTTTTTATTTCCCTCTCTAGACATCCTTCTGAATACACATCATTTGAAAAATAATTGGCAAGTATCTCATTTCATTGTCCAAGGTTGTGACTTCTCGATGTTCGCTTTTGCTCTCAATTTCATTATTATTTTACAACACGTACGCATTCACATATATTTTTGTACATCCATGGGACGAAGAATTTCATATTACTGCTGCTGTTGCTGCTCGTGAATGTTAGAAAGGAAAAGATTTTTTCGACATATTTTTTTTTTCAATTTCCATTTGTGACTCGATTCTTTTTCCATTTTGCTTACGTTCTACTTTCTCTCTCCTCTCTCTATATATATCAATTCGATGATTGACATTCAAATTATTATTTTCGGTGTATTTTCTTATTCCTCATCGTATTGTTGCTTGGATTATGTTCCATATAATATAAGAAAAAAAGCAAGAGAATTGTGGAGATGGGAGGTAGAAAAAGAGAGAAAAGAAAAAAGGCAGAAGTAGTAGCAGCATGTAGCATTTCTGAAATATAATTTATTTATTTACAATTTTCATCCCATTATTTCGATTTCATGTCCATACTCATTCCTCACTCACACCCACATCCCATCCATTTGCTATTATTGAATCGAATTTGCTCTATATGTATTGAAATAAATGTATTTTCTATGTAGTTTTTCATTTCATTCGGCCTCATACTCTTCCGTTCTTTCTTTTTTACAAATTGAATCAGAAAGCAGAAAAATTCTTTTTTTTTTGGAGAAAAGGACAATCTATTTTCATTATTAGCTTGTGAGCGAGAGCCAAAGCAAGCAAGAAATGAGAAAAAAGGCAAATGGTTTAGTTTTTAAAAGCTCCTTCAGTTTCCTATTTGATGAAGGTTGAAAAGCGTAAAAGAATTGAAATAAAACGAGCGAGATTTTGCCTTCTTATGTTATTTCAATTTACCCTCCGGAAAGCCTTACTTAACTTGCCTTTTATGCTTGCGATTTCTTTATTATTTTAATGTGATAACATAGAAATTCATTAAGCAAATTGCTACCTTATATTGTCAATTAATTGAAGATGATGAGTTATGTCTCACTCATATGACAAATTTTGTGTGCATGGATATACATCTGATAAAAATCTCAAACAAAAAATTTTGTCATTCACTCAATGAGAACAGATGAAAAGTATAGGTACACGTCTGTATCAACATACACATTTTAAACTCACTCATCTCATTTTCATACAAGATTTTTATCAAATGTTTGAATAACTAAATTAATCTGATGTTCCTTTATTGTTTGCTAATGGCATATATCGTATGTTTGCCAATGAAATGTATAAAGAAGAGAAAATTTCACTTAATGGAAGTGACTCACTGACTGAAGCTCCATGAGAATAAGAGAAAAAGAGAAATTCTCATTGGAAATCTTCCATATTTTCTCATACCAAACTATATAAAATCGTCTTCTTTTTACACCGTTGTTCTATGAACAATAGAAGCATCAATGTGAGGAGGGTTGAAAGAAGCTTATTTACTCGATTTAGTTTTCGCTTTCTCGTGCACAAAAAAAGAAAGAATTGTGTATTATACCGAGTGAGTGAATGAAGGGAATTGATGTGAAAAATGCCACTTTCTTGATAAGTAATAATAAAATTAAATCATTTTATCGTCATAAAAAGGATCATTCTTTTCTTACGCTATGCATTTTCCTCTTTTTATTTCCCTGCCTGTGTTTTGATACAATGTTCAAGATATTATAGTTTCTTTGGTTTTTTTATTTGTTAACTTCATTCACTAATTTAGAAAATTAAATTTTAATATAAAAACTTCAATAATAATTTTTCTTTTGTTTAAAAACAGAATTTTTTTTTAAAAAAAAATATTTTTCAAATTTTAATTATCCGTTAAAGTTTCTATTATTTCTTGACAATCTTTTTTATTCGCAATATCACAACAGTTATGATTGTGCATGGAGCGAGCATAGAATAACGGCGACATGCAGAAATTTGTTCAGTCGTAAAGATGAGAAAAAGAGTGTTTTCTGAATAGCAAATTTGTATGATTTTTATGATTGCATTGAAACATCTTTTTCCATCTTGCTGTTATGATGTCATTTGAATTAATAACAAACAATCCTTAAAGTTATTTTCATCATCATCTGTTGTCTAAAAAAGAAATTTGGAAAGAAAATTTTTTGGTCAAAAGTGTTGACGTTAAAATGTATTTCTTGTGACAAAAATGATTGAATGAAAGAATATGAATAATTCAAATTTACAATAACGAGAAAATAAAGTTTGTAAAGTGGCAATCATAAAGCAAGCACATACACTCAAAATAAACATTAAATATTAAATGGCTGACACTTAATCTTTCCTTCCTCGTTTCCATCATCATCGCTGCTGTTGTTAGAGCCTCTTCCTTTCTTTCCTGCACACACCGTTAGCATCATCAACATCAGTTTTTTCCTCTAAAAATATTATTTTTTTTTTTTTGATTTTGTGAAGAGAAGAAAAGCAAGGAAATTTATAGTATAATGGCATGATTTATTTTAAATCGAACTCCATCGAATGTTGTAACTTCACTCGATTCTTGTGATTTATATTGCATAATAGCGTTTAGATTGTTTATTTTTCAATAAATATATTTTCAACCTCGTTTCATTCAAGTGAATTTTTAGTGTGTATGAGAGAATATATTCGCATTCACATCGCTATTATCCCGCTAAGGGATATTTTAAAGAGAGGAAAAAAAGAAGTGGAGGATACAATTTATGGATTTTCTCTCTCAAACAAACTGCTTTCTTGGGGAGTTCAATAAACATAAAATAAATTTACACTTTTGAAAATTGATTTTTCTTTTATTTTCGACTTTTTTGGTATTAGTCGACCGTATGCATACAAAACATACATTGAAGAAATTGTTTTATTCTTTTTCTTTACTATCGATAGCTATCTAGGTAATACACATAATTATGTACATATCTAGGTAATACACACAATCATACATTACAGCAGAGCAGTTGAAAATTTTTGAAAAGCTTAAGAAAATTTTAATTGTTTTTTATAATGCTTTAGTGCTTAACACTCATAGTTTCAGTATTTTTAATATACAGCATAAAATGTATAAATGCATTAAAAGAGGGTAGCAAAATAGCGGTTCGTTTGTAATATCTAGGTGTTTTCTAAATAAAATGAAAAGAAAACCCACATTTTCTTTTTTACAATGTAATAATCGCATTAAAAAATTTTTAATGCTTATTTAAAAAGAGAAAAAACCTGTTCAAGTTCTCATGAGGTATTTTAAAATTTTCAATAATAAAACAAGCGTCGACAAAAAAACATGAATTGTAGCAGAAGTAATAATGAAAAACTAACGAACCTTATGAAGCCAATTTACTTTTCAGATTAATTTTAATTTGTTGATATCTCATTAGCATAGCACTTGTCGCAACATTGCCTCATGCTTATTTTAATTAGTCACATATCTCACTTGATGTTGTATTTCGTTTATATACATTTGTATGTTGTACACAACACATATTTATTTTCACCATATAATTATAATGAAAATTCAATAATAATTAAATTAATCCATTATGCGTCGCACCCATTTCACAAATATACATATACATACAAGCGCTTGATTTGTGATAGCATAAAATTGAAATTTCATTAGCATAATTGCATTTTCACATCATCCACATTAATTATTTAAATTAATTTAATTATCAATTTTCTGTGAAAATAGATGTTGAACATTGCAGAGTTGATTGATTGAATTTGCTGGTTTTGTCATTTTTGAAATGAAGCGTGAGTGAATAAGGGTGATTGCGGTGGACGACGATGCAAAATTCATTTGCTTTTTACCTCATACCTTTGTCACTGCATAAACATATCCTGCTTATCACAGAAACTGGCAATTTGTTATTATGCTAATATAAACATCTCATTCTCTTCCTTCTACAACAAAATCATTAACATATAATCCATCCCATTACCACCCAATCTTTTCTCTTTTGCTTGCTTGCTTGTTCATTTGCCTTCATCTCCCCGTCTCAATTCAATTCATTGTCGTGCATGTCGTAAAATAACAATATTATTCATGCGATATCCGCTTCTATCTACATTCTGCTCGTTGTGTTGACACTATCCAATAAATAATCATTTAATTTGCATATATGTATGTATGCTTATGATATAAATGAATTCAAATTAAAGGTGAATGAGAATTAAGGACTATAACGTGCAAGTGGCTGATGCTTTTCTTCTTTAAAATCCCACTCATCTATTGATTATCTTATCATAAGTAGATGATGGTATGAGTTAAACAAATTATGACATTTAAAGTGGATTAATGAAGAAGAGTTGCTGCTGCTGCTACTGATGTTGATATCTAAGACACACGAATGAATTATGAAACTAATACTCGTATGGTATTTATTTTCAGTAATTAATTTTTGTCATTTTGAAAATAACATACTACCTACTCATATTCTTCAATCTCTCTCTTTTTCTAATTAGCTTTTCTTCTTTTTCTTCTCACTCGTCAACTCAACACACACACACACTAATGTTTGGCTTATATATATATCTTCTCTCGTTTGCTCGTTGATGTTTTTGTTGTATAATTTTAATTATTTCTTATTTTCGAGCTTTAAATACGTTTTTAATTAATTAATTAATTAACTTTTCCTTGTGTTCATTTTATTAAACTCGACACTGTTGTGGTGTACGTACTCAATTATATGTAGATTGACGGAGAGAAAGCAAGCGAGTGAAAATGGAAAATAATGTGAATGTGCCGCTATAGAGGCTACAAGCATCAACTGCTTTTTAATTAAATTTAAAATTAATTAGTTTTTCGCGCGTGTTTCATTTCATGAACAACAATAAAAAATTATGTATGTGTGTATATCCTTTTCTGTTCATTGCGACACATGTATAAATAAATATACAATTCAGTAGCGTTGATAATTATTATTATGAAAGATAATTCTCGACAATTCCATTCAAAAATTAAATTAAAGTTTTTTTTTTTAATTGAAAAGAGAGATTTAATAGCTTGTTGAAAAAGTTAAGAAGATTAAAGTAAATTAACAATTTTTACATCCATTCAGTCTACCTATAAAGTTCAAAATTTACTCAACAGAATAAAATGTGTAATAATAAACGCTAATAACCAATATCCAATAACACCACCCACAACAACAGCTGTTTTGATGAATTTATTTTCCTACAGCTAAATTGAAATCATATTTTTTCATCTCATTCATCCATTCTCTTCAATCGCCTTTCACTTCACTGATTTTCAATTAAAAATTATTTTCCAGCTTTTATTTTTCAATTACATCAAAAAAAAATATTTTTGCGTAAACAACAACAAACATTGAATGAGCAAAAGAAGAAAAAATGATCTGTTTGGGATGAGTGAATGTATGCTGATGATGATTCTGCTGCTGCTACTGCTGGGTTGTATAGAAAGAAAAAATTCAATTAAATTTCACATGCTCTTCCTCTTTCTCTTTCCATCATCATCTCCTTCCGCAGATGTGTAATATTCAATTATGTACTTTTTTTTTTGCATGTATGTGCTTACACATGAAATAATTATTTTAACGATGTATCATTGATTCGAAAAAGGAAACACAGCGTCTATTCAACAATTCGTGTTCTTATAATTGAATCAAATGTTAGAAGAGCTACCTAGAGAAAGAGAAATTTTTTCATATATATTTATGAAAATAACGAAATTATAAACACGCTGTTATAATAGTTGAAGAAAGGTAGTTCTGATTTCATCAAAATCATACTTTGAAATGACATGAATGAATATAATACATTTGAACACCATTCTCTGAGAATAAAATTTTCCAATAGAGACTATCATTTCCAATTTGGAATTTCCACCCTCTCAAGGAAAATGAGAATTGACTTTATTTTTCTTTTTTCAAATAGAGCGGTATATCAAAGCAAAACAATCTCATCTCTCACTCTCTTTCTCATTTGCTCACTCATGGTATATGTGTGTGGCATATCATATAACAAAAAAATGTGTACAATTTCCATCACAGATTTGGCGAAATTGTGGGTGGAAAAAATTCAATTTAATGTTCAACTCAAATTCTCATCCATTTTTTATCTTCAACTTCTCAGCCATATATATATACATGTGAAGAGCGATGAGTAGAGAGGACGGTTGGTTGGTCGGTCATTCATTCTTTCCATTTTATGTGATTATGTTGAGTGAGTATGATTTTTATAGCGAATTAAATTGAAAAGATGATAAGGAAGAAAAAGTAAAAAGTAGAAATATGTAATAATATATATCTCACTCTAACAAGTGTGCATTTATAATTATGACAGTTATATTTTTAAAATTGTATCTTCATCATGCATTGATAACAGGGGAAAACAACTCTGACGAAAGATTTTGAAATTTTGCATTTTTTCGACATTTTTCGCTATTATCGTCATATTTTTCATATATTATAAAATTTTCCAGGCATGAACACTCAAAAAAAGATCTTGAAGCATCCCGTAAAGATCTTAAAGATTTGAAAAGATCTTTAATGATCCTAAAAAATCGCAAATTTTTGTTTTGGTAAAATTAGCATTTTTCGTTGAATTGAATGATCTAAAATACACAGAACCATCTTTTGCCATTCCTTATTATCCTTTTCTAGTAGAATATTACAGTTAAAGACTGTATTTTAGCTAAAATTGCAAATTTCTTATGGTTTATGTTTGAAAAATTTTTTTGGAAAAATTTCGAAATTTGTAAACAAACCAGTTTGGCAGATCGGGGTACTTAAGCGCATTTTTGGTGCCTACCGTCCTCCCTCGAATATAAGAGACGTCTCTTGTATTCGAATTTTGCAAAATTTGAAAAAACGTATATTTTTTCATACTAAATCAAAACAAAATCTGAGCAAAATCTCTTCTATTTGAATACAAAAGACGTCTCTTATATTCGAGGGAAGACGGTAGATCAGTGTTTGTTACAAATTACAGAATTATCAGATTCATTTTAATGAAAATAGGTCCGCAATAAAAAATATATAGATCGAGTTAATTTTTCATTGTATGAGAAATTAGTCCGTAAAGTCTCGGTATATAGGATAATTGCGAGTTAATTTTAATTTTTGTAAAACACTTTTAGTTTCAAATGATATAATAAATTTAAATTGTGGTGAAAATCAATCATTTAGCAGAAATTCTTTATTTTGTTTTAATTGTTTATATGGAGATATAATTCATGAAAACTCGAGTTACGTAACTGTTACGAGCGATTCTTAATCGTTTGACTTTCCGATTTCTTTGTAAAATATTATGTTTGATTGATTGTAAAATAACGGTCGAGTCAAATTCAAACTACATGTGTTGCGCAACAATCGTTTCAACATTTATTGCGTGACATGTGTTGCGCTACAAAAAATTTTGTTTACAAATTTTCAATATGAAAAAAAGTAATTCGCAATTTCCCAAGTTATATAACTAGTGACAGAAATATAAATAAGCGTCGCCGCACTAACTTTTTAGTACAATTCTAAAAAACCGCAAGTCTCTAGCTATTGTAGTTTTCGAAATCTCAGAGGGACGGGAGCCGAACAGCCAAAGTGAATGTATAAGCTGCATTGTTGTTCCAAAAATGCGCTAAAACGCTAAATCAGAATTTTATTGATTTTTGCTTGATTTATTTATTGATTTTTCATTTAAGCGTTTAATAAGGGTTATAAATATAATAATAGATGCTAATCTATATTAAGAAAAGTAAGAAAATCTTTAAAATAACAAAAATTTGACAAAGATTGAAAGATCCCAAACGTTCTCAAAATATTCTAAAAAACCGAAAGATTCTTCAATGTCCTTACCTGGAAAATTTTATACCTTCTAAAAATAAAATAATGAATAAAACTAAATCATATTCATTTTATTTCACCATAATATTAAAAATTCAAAATGTTTACATAAAAAAGCAGAAAATTCACAAATTAATAATTTTAAAATCTTTATTAAATGTACTACGGTGCCCGGTAATAACTCTACACGGATTAACTCCACGTATAAGGATCCGGAATAACTCCACATATATTTGTTCATGGACTTATTACTTTTTAAAGACGGAATAACTCCACATACAAATATATATGGACTTATTCCTGCTCTTAAGAGGAATAATTCCACAATTTTTAAAAATTCTTTTCTTTGTGGAATTATTATTATGTGCTTCCTTTGGGAAGGAATAAGTCCATATATATTTGTATGTGGAGTTATTCCGTCTTTGAGAAGTAATAAGTCCATGAACAAATATATGTGGAGTTATTACTGCTCCGAGGAAGGAATAACTCCACGTACATTATATAGGTGGAATTAATCCGAAAAAAGTGTGGAGTTATTCCGGATCCTTAAACGTGGAGTTAATCCGTGTGGAGTTATTACCGGGCACTGAAATTTCCCAACGAAATCGATTGACGTTTCTTAATGGATACATCAGGCAAAGGTTTAGGCATAATTTCGTTTCTTTCAGATATTAAAAATCGTGCTAACCTATCAGCACTAATTTTCTGAAAGTCTTTTTGAATAATATACAAACATTTAGATACTCTGAAATTTTCAAATCCATGGGTAGATTTTATACCTATTGGAATGTTTAAAAGTTTAAAACTCTTGTAAATCACAAGAGCTCCTTCGATTGGACATTCATCTAATGATATTCCTTCAAATTTAATTTCGTAAGTTCGGTGATATTTTTCCATGAAATTAGTTGTTTCATTCCTTAAAGATTGCTCAATATTTGGAAATGAAGAATGTTTAGATTATACGAGTATTTCATTACTTTGCATTCCGCACAAATTTGCATCGTACTTTTTATCGATATAACTGATCAAAAAATCTTTTTTAATAGCATACCTAAATGTTAAGACGTTTTTAACAAGCTATAAAAGACTACTTGACGATATTCTATTTTCATGTTATGACTAAATTATTCAGACCTTATACATGAACCTAATAGTGTTTTTTGCAGTTATATATTAAAATATCTAAAAAAATTACCATATGAGGACTGTTTGAAGAGCGAGGAAATATGTCTGTAACAATCCCGAATTCGACTAGTAATAATACCTCGTGATTCGTTTTAGATTATTTCACTATTGAATAAATTTATTTCAGTTTATTATAATTAAATTTATAATTAAATATGCTTACAAAACTGTACTTGATATTCTCTCACTTCAAAGAACTCAATAGAAAAGAGATAGATAATCTCGAAAAGAAAAGGGATAGCAAGTTCGAAGTCGATTGTTCGAGTTCGAGGAATTTTAAAAGGGGTGTTATAAAATGTAACGTTCACGATATTTCGTGACAGTCGGGGGAGACAAGTGGAAAAATGAGGATTTACAAATTATTTATGAATATTTCAATAAAATATATATTAACATTTATGCACGTGGTATTTTAGCTGGACATCGAATTTCTCCTTCCTCTGTTAATTCGTAATCGTCTCCGATAGATAATTTATCATCTGAACTGATGTCAGATATTTCCACGTTAAGTTCCTCGTGTGCTTTCTCAACAGCTCGTCCCGAATTTGTTGCATGAATGATCAATCTTAACATTCCTGGCTTCTCTCGTTCTGCTAGTCGTAGACCATTGTTGAGCAATTTGATTGCTTCATTGTGTATCGGTTTTGTGTCTCCTTTTTGACAGCACCTTTCAATCCAAGACGCATCAGCTAGAACTGGATGAATAGAACGAGAAGGATCTGCCAAGTTGGCATGTAAGTAATTAAGTGTACATATATAAGGAGTGACTGAGCAGCGCTTATTTTTAAGCAAGTTACTATGTGTGTGATAAATTAAAATAGGGATCGATCTCGGTATTTCTAACGTGACATTAACGCCATTAAATTTGAATTTCTTTTCCATAATTGATGGATGAAACGTCAGTAACGTTCCAAAATTTCTAGCAAAATGAGAACGCTCACAATAAGCGAACTTGAATCCAGTAATTCTTTCTTGTTTTTCTAGTATTTCTACAAATTTCATTGTATTGACAGTATTAGATTCTGCCTTATTGATTTTTAAATTCATTACCGCTATAGCACAAGTAAATCCATTGGCAGCAATTTCTTTCATTTCCATGTTAGTGTAATTATTGATAATGTTGGCATTTGCTACTACGAGACTTGGATGTGATATCTTTACGATTTGACCTCCAATTAATAATCTTTCTCTTTGTATAACACTTTCAACTTCAAATGTATCAGTGAAATAAACAAATACAGTGCTATCATAAATTTTAGCTCGATAATCAGCTACTCGTATGATTCCAATAATGGAGTTGTAATACATATCAAGACTTCGAAGAATTGTGCTTAAATAAATTTGATTACTGCACTCTAATTGTATGGCAGTAACTTCATATCGATGAAATTTTTGCGAATTTCTTTTCGACATATTACCTGTGTAAACGAATAAAAGTGTCATTATATTATGCTCATTTGCAACATAATAAAGATAATTCAAGTATTTAAATATAAAGGGTAAACAAGAAAAGTAAAATTAGTCACATAGAAATGTCGAGTTTAGCAAGATTTCTGACAGAACATAATTTTATTCTGCCATCAGCTAAGAGCACATCAGCTTTGCGCCCTCGTCCATCTTTGCCATTGTGCAGTTTGACAATGCGGCCTCGACTAAATTCTTGTCTTGTATTATTTGGCTCAATGATTAATACTAAATCATCTGTTTTCGCATCTTGTTTGCCTTTGAACCATTTTGATCGCCTAGTGTATTCAGGCAGGAAGTTTGAAGTAAATTTTGCCATAATTTGATCAGCTAGAACTCTTCCCTTACGATACATATCTTTATCATTCACTTTTGCGTAAGTACCTTTATGAATTCCAGGTAGCAATGGCCATCCTGGTTTAAATTTGGCCAAATGATGAGGTGTTAGCACTACATCATCATCAGCTGAGATAGAGTTATGTGTAAGCGGTCGTAAATTTAATCTGTGACTTACTTCTGCAATAGCAATATTTAATTCTATTTTCTCTATCTTTCTCTTATTCAATATTTCATAAAGAGCTCGTTTACATTCCTTGATTAGTCTCTCATACACTCCACCCATCCATGGTGAGTATGGCGGGATAAATTCCCAATCAATTTCATATTTTTCCGAAATTTTGGTTGCTAACAATTCGTGTTGCTTCGTTAAAAAGATTTGAGCATCTTCAAAATCTTCTCTTAATGTTCTTGCAGTTCCTACGAAATTTAATCCATTGTCGCTTACGAATTTTGCGATTGGACCATGAGCTGACCAGAAAAGAACAATTGCTTCTAAAACTCGAAGCGATTCAAGAGACTCGAGTATGTGTAGATGAACGAATCTTGTAAGTGTACATGTAAATATTAAGATCCATATCTTTTTAAATCTCCCATTGCACTTGACCATATATGGGCCAAAACAATCTAAAGCAACAACCTCAAATGGCTGCTGAGTTGGATTAGTGCGATAAACAGGAAGAGGTGCCATTGATGGCTCATACATTTTTGGTTCTCGAATCTTACATTCATTGCATTTTGATTTGACAGTTTTTAATGATTGTCTAAGTTTCGGAATCCAGCATCGTGTTCTTATTTCTGCTATTTGACTTTCCAATGCGATATGATCATATTTGATGTGGTAAAAACTCAGAAAAGCGGAAACTAACTCGCTTTTTCTGGGGAGAACAGGTGCAAATTGTTGTGGGAAATTCAAATCGTTAAGATTCGCTCTTGAATTTATTCTCATTAGGCCTTGTGGGTCAATAAACACATTTAATCGTTGGAATTCACGATCCTTCACTTGTTTATTCTTCATTAGAGCATTGTATTCTTCAGGAAATGATTCTCTTTGTATCTTCCTGAATATGAAATGTTCTGCCCGTTCAAAGTCAGATGGTGACAGAACTTTAAAATGATGATTTAAATTTTTTATTTCATCTAGCGCACTTTTTTCATGTAGCTGTTTTGCTTTTATTATTGGTATAAACCCATCCATGAACAATTTCAATGCTCGAGCAATAGCTCGTCTTAATTTACTCCATGATGCTTGAATTGATGCACTCAACTTCTCAATACAGTTATCAAATTCTTTAGGTGGTAATACGTGTGTGGAATAATTAAGTTTCTGTAGATACACGTTATAAGTCAAGTTGCTATTGTCTTTAAGCAACTTTTCCGGAATTTTCGGCCATTCATCTTGACTTGATTTAAAAAATTCCGCGCCCACAAACCAAGGTGAATTTATGTCGCCAAAATCAAATTTTTTAAACTTTGTACATATATCAGCAGGATTTAGAACAGAAGGAATATATTGAAATGTTTGAAGAGCGAGGAAATATGTCTGTAACAATCCCGAATTCGACTAGTAATAATACCTCGTGATTCGTTTTAGATTATTTCACTATTGAATAAATTTATTTCAGTTTATTATAATTAAATTTATAATTAAATATGCTTACAAAACTGTACTTGATATCCTCTCACTTCAAAGAACTCAATAGAAAAGAGATAGATAATCTCGAAAAGAAAAGGGATAGCAAGTTCGAAGTCGATTGTTCGAGTTCGAGGAATTTTAAAAGGGGTTGTTATAAAACTGTAACGTTCACGATATTTCGTGACAAGGACAATTGATTTTTACATTTTTGTTTTTAGACAAAAACTTTTGATAGAAAACAGCTAGAGATATGATTCAAAGACTAAAATGCAATAAAATTTCAAAAAACGTCTTTTGGTATAATTTTTTCAAAGACATTTTGTCATTAACTATAAATTAACAATAATTTTCGAAAATCATACATCATTATTAGTGTATTTTTGGAATAAAAATGCCGCTTATATCTTCAATTTGGCTGGCTGGCTCCCGGTGATGTTGAGGCGCGAGATCTCGAAAACTATAATAGTTAGCGACTTCCGGTTTTTTGTGTTTGATTCGGTTTATTCCAGCGACGCTTAGTTATATTTCTATCACTTATAGCATTAATTAGAAAATTACGAATTTTAATTTCCATTTAATATCGAGATTAAACAAATAAAATATGGAAATGTAAATAAAGCGAAGTTAGCTGCGAAAACGATTGCAGCGGCACCAACGGCAAATATTAGAACCCAAATAATTTGAAATTTACTCAACCGTTATTTTCAAGTCAACAAAATTTATTATAAGATTCTGTAAATTGCAGAGTCCGAAACCGTTTGATATTTTATTTGCAAAAATTTAAAATCAACTAAATTTTATTCAATTAAAATTTTCAACTGAAAACCCACTAAAATTTAAACGATTAGGCTTTTATATATATTCGAATAAATTTAATTGATTTTTAGTTATTTGTTAAACGGTTTCGGACTCAGGTAAATCGAACTTCAATTAAAAACGCTCGCCGTAATTTCATGCATCAAAATTTTATTAACATGTTTTTGCCTATATTTTAAACTATTTTGATCAAATTATTTTAAATTGTAAATCTATTTTTAAAACGAATCTAAGAAGTCTGTAATTTGTTAACATACACTGATCTAGGCACCAAAAATGCGCTAAAGTAATCCGTCCTATGGCGGACACTTTCGGTATCATTTTCGTTCTTTCGTCATGTTTTCGTTTTTTCGTAAGTTTTTAGTTTTTTGCCAGAGTTGTTTTCCCTCTGTGTTTACATGAAAAAAAAAATTTCAAATTCAAATTTTTTTGACAGTTGCATTGCCCATTTTAATACATAGTTTATTTTAATTTAATAACTTTAAAGAATTTTGATACGACACAATTTGTAATAGTTTATATCAGTGAATTCTACGAGAATAATTTCCAAAACAAAATTAAGAATGTAGAATTTATACAAATTTCAGAATATTTTTTTACTCATTATCGTCCTGGTGTTTCATTTCTTGAACTTACAAACCCAAAGTTTTTCTCACTATCCTTTGTGCAATTCTATTGAACTCTTCTCTATTTTCTCGCCACATTTTACTAGCATCTACGTTTGCTGGAGACTGATGAATGATTAAAGGATGAGTAAAAAAGTAGAAAATGATTTTACAAATGTAACGCATACCTCATTATTAGGTTCAGCAAGCATTGAAACCACAGATAATAGAATTTTTTCTACAGATTGAACAGGACTCCATCTCTCAGATGACGACTCATAACCGAGTGGATCATCACCGGGACTATGTAAAATTGAAATGCATACTCGTCCATCAGGGAATATATTTGGATGAAACATTTCGCATAAGAAGCTCATTTTCGGAGGATTTAGCGGATAATCAGTTGGAAAGACCAGTTTAGCAGGAAATAAACCACCTAGAAAATTCAAAGTGTGAATAAGTTAAGGTCAACCTACTTCATAAATTATTATTTTATGTCACCTTCAAAAATTGTATCTGATGGCCCGCTTATTAATGCTTCCCATTCGAAAAAGTTTTCTTCTGATATAGGTCCTGCAATTATTCCTTCTGGTGCATTAAGTGTTAGTTCTAAAAGACAAAAATATATTTTTGATGACGAAATTTTTTTAATCATATTCTTTCTCATCATCATGACTTTGATTTAATTTATGGTAATTTATACTTACGTTTATATTCTGCCATTAATCTTCTTAAAGCTTGTCCTGCCATTTTATAAATAAAGAAAATATCTATTAAAACGCGATGAAAAATTATTTTTTTAATAAAATCTTTGTTTTGATTCGTAACTTTTTTTTTATTAAACTTTTAAAATTATAGTGACGGTTACAAACAAAAAATTTTCAGCTACAAAAATGGCAAAGATATGTAAGAAAGTGGATATTTATAGTGAATTACTTGATGATAGACTTTGTCTTTCTTTATGTTCATGTACAATATCATTTAGTATCTTCAATGATCCTCCAACTAAATGAAGTGATCCAGTAAAAAGAGCGTTGATGTGTGCAGTATTATTTTCTCTCAAGTTACGAATGTATTTTATGACGGATTGAATTGTTGAAAACACCATAATTTGAGTATTGTCTTTATATTTTGACCAAATAATTTTATGTCTCATACATCTTTCGAGCTGTGTGTTTTTCAAGATACCCGTAAAATTTTCTAAAATAAAAAATTAGAATAATTTTTACATCAGATCTACACAAAATTCTTACCGCTTTGCTCATTGTATGAATCACTGTCAGGTATATTAGTACTAAAGCATACTAAATTAAATTTAATGGAATGTAATTGCTCTAATATTAACTCAGAATCTCGATCACCAGTTACATTAAAAATAAGCACATTCAATTGTTCACGATTACCATCATTAATTTGCTTAGCAAACCACTCTGAACAGATTTTCATGCTATCAATCGTATGTGCTCCATCAAGAAAATATGTTATGCCATCATCTTCAATTCTTTGAAATCGTCCATCAAAATGACATTTCTCGTATGCATCAACAAATTTCTTATCAATGATTTTTAACAAATTGTCACAAAAATGCTCCTCTGATAATTTATGTCTGTTTCTTAACCATCTTGCACTTAATTGTGATGCAAGTGAAAAATTTGACCGATTAACTTCAGAAGTCCGAGAAAAATCTGGTATATGACATTCATTAAATGTGTAATAATCGAAGGGTGGTATGAAAGATAACCTTTTGCCACCAATCTCATCAAATCTATTTTCAATCACATTAATGCATTGAATAGGCTGATTCATAGCGTAAACATAAGAGTTCTTTTTAATAATGCCTGCTTTTTGCCATGCAATCTCTTCCAGAGTATTGCCCAATAATTGAGTATGCTCTAATTGCAATGCTGTGATTCCTACAATTTCTGTATTTCTTAGAATATTAGTTGAATCAAACTGTCCTCCGATACCAACTTCAATTATAGCAACATCGACTTTTTCTTTAACAAACACATAGAAAGCCATAACTTGTAGGAACTTGAAATATGATGGCAAGTCTGCATCATTACTCTTTTTAGCTTGAAGAGCATCATAAACTTGCCAAAAATACTCATTGAACATGCTCTTGCTTATTGATAAACCCATCAATTTAATTCTTTCAGTCACCGACATAAGATGAGGTGATGTAAAGAGACCAGTTTTCACATTATATTCTCTTAGAATTGCATCAGTGTACGTACATACTGATCCTTTGCCTTTACTGCCACTTACATGTATTACTGATAACTTATCTAACTGCTTTAGATTGAAACCTTCGATTCTCTCTAAATATTTTTCAGTATCGCGAAGATTAAAGTTTGCCTCGTCATGTTTTTGTTGTCTTTTCATCTGAATTGACAGATTTAATGCGACAGAATTTGTTTGTAAAGAATTGAGCGCGACAATAGCATCCTATAAGATTATTCTCATTTATCAACTATTGATTTATCCAGATAATATTGGTTAAAACTGCTTACCTCAAAAGTTCTCTTGTTTGTATTTGTTGATATAGATCGAAAACCTAATTTTACAATTGGCCTTTTGATGTTATTTAATGATTTAATCATCTTTGCTATTGACATTTCACAAGAGCTGTATTCATATTTTTTTTATTTTTATCGCATGCTTATTTTTGATTATTTTGATGCGTAAATTGTTGTTGTATTTTGAAAAAACTTACCGGACAAAAAAAATTTAAAAAACTGCGCACACATGAAAAAAAATTAAGAAACTTCAGCACTTTTTCTAAAATTTATTATTTTTATAAATTAACAATTTTATGAATAAACATTATTAATTTTAATTGAATTTCATCACAAATAAGCTATTGTAAGCTTGTGAAAAGTAGTGAATTTTGTAACTATTGGTTACATTGTGAGTATCCTTTGTGTTTCAAGTTTTAAATCTATGCAGTGTGCTGAAGATTAAAAATATTCTCGAAGGCTTCATATTTTTTTTTTTGGCTTTTTTAAAAAACTGCAATAAAGTAGAGCAAGTGTGAATTTAACAAACTAAAATAGTATTAAATTAGTAGAAAATGTTGGGAGGAAACAAACGCAAGATGAAAAATCAAGGAGGTAATCAAATGAGAAACAATATGCAGAGAAAGAATAATTTTCAACCACAAAACTTCAATGCCCCACAATTGAACGATCAAAATTCTGGATACATGGACTTTAGTAATAATTTCAATGAACCGCAACAGCAGCCAATTCAAAGACAGCAACAAAACAATAATATGAAAAGAAATATGAACAATAAAATGAATATGAATCAGCAAAGACGACCACTGAATCAGCAGAAGAAAGTCTTTCAGAATGGTGGCGGTGGTGGAAATAATATGGGAAACAAAAACTGGAACAATCAACAAAATCAGCAACGACGAAGTGGCGGTGGCCAAAATAATATGCCTATGAATATGAATCAGCCAAATCAATTCCCACCAATGCAGCAACAAATGCCAAATTTCAGAAATAATAACATGAGGAATGGACCAAACTTTGGGCCCATGCGTAATGGTCCACTACCACCTCAAAATATGCCAATGATGATGGGAATGCCACCGATGAATATGCGAGGTGCACCTGGGCCAGTGAGAAGGCAATTTCAGAAATTTAACAACAATAATAAAAATATCAATAATAGAAAAAATCCCAATCTGACGAAAGTCGATAAACCGAAGAATCGAAAGCAGCAGAACATGAACAGGAAAAATGTTGGGAATAAAGGGAAAAAGCGTCAACGTGATCCATATTCACTCGAGGCACCTTTTGTTACTGATGAAATTAAAGCAGAACATGCGAAAAAAGAAGAAATCTTTGAGAGTATGAAAGGGAAAGGAAAGAATGATGAACTATTTGCCAAGTTCAAGGAACAACGAGATATTTTTGTGAAAAAGTATGATGAGGCAAAAGCTGCATATCAGGCTGAAAAGAAGGTAAAATGTTGATTTATCATTTCATTAAATATTTAGACTAAACATTAAAATCTTTTCAGGCTCAAAGAGAAGCTGCAAAAGCGGCAAAGGCTGAAGCAAGTGCAAATGGAGAAAGTTCAACTACAGCAGCAAGTTCTGAACAGACAAATCAAGAAACTTCTGTTAATAACACAACCACCACCGCAACTGACTCAACTCAAGAATCTTCAACAACACCAGCAGTCTCAGAAAATAAAACTGATGAAACGTCAACAACTCAAACAGAAACAGGCAACTAAAGTAACTGTTGAAGCTTAAATAATAATGATGAAGAGAAAATGATTGTAAACTAAGATAAGATGTATTCAGAATATTTTTCTTTGTCGTGTCTTAATTAATTTTATCATTTTTAATTTCTAACTTTCCTCTATCTTCATTATTAAATACTTCTCGAGATGCAACTCTTTTTTAAATTATGTAAAAAAGAGTTAAATTTAGTATTAGTGTTTATTATAATAATCTATGAAAGCCCAATTTAATTTCCTTTGACAAATTCAGTTAATTTTCTTCTTGCAAGAAATTTTTTTTAGAAAATTTTTATAGTGAAGTATGGCATGTAAACATTATTTTAAAGCGTTCTCGATAATTGAAAAAATATAAATTATAATTATATAGATCTATGCAGTATGAGATGAATGAAAACACAACAATTAATCTTTACACACCTATATATAAATTTAAGAAAGTTTAGATTTTCTTGTGGCAAAAATTAATAAAAAAAATTTAAAAAGAAATAATTGAATAAAAATAAAATGATTTTCAATGAATATGCACGAGCTTTTCGAGAGTTTTTATTCCATTCTATCATTCAGATTTTCAGAATTTTCTTTTACATGTTAACGGTAAATGAACTTATTTTACACATTTGAGCGAAAGAGAGAAAAAATTAAAAATCAAGAGAGATTTTTTTCGACGTCATCACGTGTTGTTGCTTTATACTCTCTTTATTCTCTTTTTTCTCTATTTATTTGTTGTTTTATAAAATATAAAAAGCCGACATCGTACGACTAACAGCTCAGACGTTCAACAGGTTTGCAACATAACGTTAAATTTCTCTCTAAACCTATCTATTTGTAATTACGATATTTATTTAAGTTTTGTACTATTGCTTTGAGAAAGAGAAAAGAAAAAATTGATGATTAGAACGATGGCACAGTAAGTTCAATATTTATTCTTTTTACATGTGAAAATGTGATAATTTGCAAGAGAAATTTGTGATAAATGATAAATGTTTTGCTTTCTTACAATGTAGAAAAGCTGATATCGCATTAATTGGGCTCGCAGTGATGGGTCAAAATTTGATACTTAATATGGATTCAAAAGGTTTCGTTGTGTGTGCATTTAATCGTACTGTCGATAAGGTGAGCAGTGAAAATTAACTTTTCCTTGCTCTTATCACTCTCTTTTAAATAAAACTATAACAAATTAAGTGTAGAGACAAGCGCTTGTGAGTAATTGCAATAATTCAAAAAAAAATGTTTTGTTTGCTTATAATGACGTCAGAAAAATATTACTTGCAACTTTAGAATAATCGAGTACACAAACTCTTTTTCGTCACTATACATTTTTTTACACAATTACCAAAACATTAACCATGATCGAGATATGAAGGCGAGAGACAATGGAAGATAATTAATGCGATTTCACTTCTTAATTTTCATAAGGTCAAGCAATTTTTGGAAAATGAGGCAAAGGGAACAAAAATAATCGGTGCAACATCAATGGAAGATATGGTTAGCAAATTGAAGACTCCTCGACGTGTTATGCTTCTGGTCAAAGGTGAATAATCCAAAAGTTAAAAAATGTTTGTGCGTAAAACTTAATGAATGTTATTCGATTGCACTTTGCTTTTCAATTTATGCTACAATGCAAAACTAGTTTTCAATGTGATTTGCAGTAAATTGATTTGAATCGAGAGAAAAAAATGTGAGATAAAATCGCATATTTAAGTACGTGTCATTTTTGTGTATTTGTTGTTGTGTCATTGACATTGATTTTCCTCTCACTTTCTTTCTCATTCATAATCATAAACCTTCACAATGATCGAGAATGATCGGATCTAAAGTGAAAGTAATAAACAACAAAAAATGTTGTCATCAAGTTCATGTGGTTGTGATTTGCAAAAATTATAAAACAAATTATTACAATGTCATTCCGGTTTATCATTTTATTAATTCTTTTTAAATTTTTCTTATATAGCTGGGAGTGCTGTTGATGATTTTATCAAACAATTAACTCCATTACTTTCACCTGGTGATATCATCATTGATGGTGGAAATTCTGAATATCAAGATACTGCAAGACGTGTTGAAGAATGCAAAAAGAATAAATTATTGTTTGTTGGTTCAGGTGTAAGCGGAGGTGAAGAAGGTGCACGTTATGGACCATCATTAATGCCTGGCGGTAATCCTGAAGCTTGGCCACATATTAAAGACATTTTCCAATCAATCTGTGCACGTGCTGACAATGAACCTTGTTGTGAGTGGGTGAGTTGCATTCACTTTTTTACATATTATTCTATCGTAAATTACGATTTTCATATTAAAATTTTTCTAGGTCGGTGAAGGCGGTAGCGGTCATTTTGTTAAAATGGTACATAATGGAATTGAGTATGGTGATATGCAACTAATTTGTGAAGCATATGATTTAATGAAAGCAATGGGTATGAGTCAAAAAGAAATGGCTGATGCATTTACTGAATGGAACAAAGGCGAACTTGATTCTTTCCTCATTGAAATTACCAGTAGTATTCTCAATTATAAAGATAAGGAAGGATATTTGCTTGAACGTATTCGTGACACTGCTGGTCAAAAAGGTACTGGGAAATGGACTGCAATTGCTGCTCTTCAATACGGTGTACCCGTTACTCTAATTGGTGAAGCTGTCTTCTCTCGTTGCTTATCTGCTCTTAAAAGTGAACGAGTTGCTGCAAGCAAAGTACTGAATGGTCCAGACACAAAACCAACTGTCGCTAACAAGGCTGAATTCTTGAATCACATTAAGAATGCTCTTTATTGTGCAAAAATTGTTTCATATGCTCAAGGTTTTATGTTGATGCGTGAGGCTGCAAAGGAAAATGGCTGGCACTTAAATTATGGCGGTATTGCTTTGATGTGGAGAGGTGGTTGCATCATAAGAAGTGTATTCTTAGGAAACATTAAAGAAGCATTCACTCGTAATCCACAATTATCAAATTTATTACTTGATGACTTTTTCAAGAATGCAATTACTAAAAATCAAAATTCCTGGCGACAAGTTGTATCAAATGCGACACTTTGGGGAATTCCAGTTCCAGCACTTTCAGCTGCTCTTGCCTTCTTTGACGGCTATCGTGCTGATCGTCTTCCGGCTAATCTATTGCAAGCACAAAGAGACTTCTTTGGTGCTCATACATATGAATTGTTAGGTCAAGAGGGCAAATTTGTTCATACAAATTGGACTGGAACTGGTGGAAATGTTAGTGCATCATCATATAATGCATAAATGATTTAAAAATTTCAATTTAAAATGGTACTTATGGTTGAAATTCTCTCTCATAAATTTTTTTTAGAATAAAATTCTTCTTTTAAATAAATTTAAAATTGGTTCAAAATATTAGTTTTACTTTAATAATTTTAAAGCGAAATTAATGAATTATTCAATATACATTGAGTTTTTTAACAAATTATTGTCGTTTTGTAAAAACAGTTTTTTAAAAATCAAATTGAACAAGTTGAGAAAGATTGTAAAACGCATTTTTACAGAAGTAAACAAAAAGTCAAGTTCTGATATAAAATTGCTTATTTATACGTGCTATCTCATAAAATTCTTCTTAATTTACATTTTACTAATAATTGAAAATGTCTTCAACATCGTCAAGTCGTGCTTTAGTTCTGTCACTCTACAAAAAGCTTTTAAGGGAAGGTTCAAAATTTCCAGCTTACAATTTTAGGTAATAAAATTTCACAATAATTTTTTCTTTACTAAAAGCACAATAATTTAAAGAATGTATGCCTTGAGAAGAACAAAAGATGCTTTTAAAGAGAACAAGACTTTGACTGATCAAAATCAGATAAAAGCATGTATAGAAGAAGCAAGAGAAAATTTAGAAATGCTTCAAAGACAAGTAAGAATTGTTTTAATTTTTAATTAAAAGTTTAATTTATTGCTATGATTTATTCAACAGGTAATAATTGGAAATCTTTATCGAACAGATAAACTTATTATTGAAAAATAGATTAATTAAATTAATAAGTAATATGAATAATAAAACCAAAATTGGCACATTAAAATATACATCCAAGCCTTTAAAATTATAATTCACTTATTTAATGGAGGTAAAACTTTATAAGGATTCAAAATTTCATTTGGATCCATCAAAGTTTTGAGTTGTCTCATCATATCAATTGCTTCTTTGCTTTTTGAAAAATGAAGATATTTTGGCTTATGAAATCCAATTCCATGTTCTGCCGAAACACTTCCATTTAATTTGCTCGTGTACTCGAATACAAAAGGCTCAACTAGAGAATATATTTCTTTATTGAAACTATCACAGAGTACATTCAAATGAAGATTGCTGTCACCAACATGTCCATAGCCACAGACTATTTTTGCTAAATCGCCGACTCTCTCGCGCAAAACGGGCACAATTTCATAAAAATGTGATAACGGTAATGAAATATCATATTTAAAACAATATCCCATTTTTAATAAGCTTTCTGCAATTCTCTCACGCATTTCCCAAATAGTTTTCATTTTGGCTGATTCATTTGTCACAACACCATCAGCAACCAAAGATTTTTCCATTGCATTATTCAAAAAGTTGGTCAATTTTTCTTCATCATGTGCATTATTGCTTCCAGACGTTTCAAAAATCATATAAAATGGATAAGTTTGTAGTGGAGATCTGTATTGAAGACACAATGATTAATTTAGTTAATTTATGTCAAATGAGTGAATTAATTATTTTTAGTACTTTGTATTAAATCATAAAACATTAAGTTTTTATGTTGAAAATGTTTTGATGCATTGTTTAATATCAATGCTGAGCACTCAATGTTTCAATGCTTAATAGTGCTGAACACTTAATGTTTTAACACAATATTGTTGAGCACTCTGAAAAACTAAAAATTTTAACACAAAAAAAAACTTACTGAATATTGCACATTGTTGTACTACATCCTAATGACAGTTCATCAATCATTTCAACTGATGATAAAATTTCACCTAATTCTTTTTTTGCGAGTAAAAATGTATCGAGTACATTTTGATAATTTTCAACTCCCACAAATGCTAAATTTACAGCTTGTGGTGCTGTTGGACAATGAATTGCAAGTTTTGTAACAATTCCCAGTGAACCTTCTGATCCTATAAACAAGTGTTTTAAATGAAAACCAGTGTTATCTTTCTTAAAATTAGACATCAAATTCATAATTTGTCCATTTGCAAGAACAGCTTCCACTCCCAACACCGAACCATGTAAATTTCCATATCTTATCAAGCGTAGACCACCTGCATTTGTTGAAACATTGCCTCCTATATGGCAACTACCTTTTGCACCTAAGTCAAGCGGCACGCATAAATTTTTTTCTCTTACATTTGCTTCTAATGCTTCAAGTACAACACCAGATTGACATCTCACTATTCCAGAGTATTCATCAATTCTTTCAATTTGATTCATTAAAGACATTGAAATGACAACTTCGTCAAATACTGGCACACTTCCTCCAACCTAATATTAAGTATACATTTAAGATGAAGTTTTAAATTTTCTGAAAAGATTCTTGCAAAAAATTAACTTACCAGACCTGTGTTACCACCTTGAGGCACAACTGCAATTTTTCTAGAATTGCAATATTTTAATATCTCTGAAACTTCTTCAGTAGTTTTTGGTTTCAAGACAACATTAGAAGAGCCACGAACGCTACCAATCCAATCAATATTATAGCCTTGCGTTTCTTCACCCGTAATCACGCGATGCTTTTCTAAAATTGATTCAAATTTCGCAACATCTTGATCATTTATTATTGCATAATTTCCACGCTTGACTGGATATCTATCCTATAAATTATTTATTTTTTAACTTTTTTGAATAATATTTCTAATGTCATACTTTTGTCAAATCTGGAATTTTTGATGAGCTTGCAAATCCTCTTTTTGCAAAATTAAACACGCTTGATCTAGACAGTAGAGACATTTTATATGATCTATAAAAGTAAAATTCGTTGTTTAAAACATACAAAAGATTAAATTTTTAAAATCCGAGATAATCTCTTATGGGATTAAATTTTTTTCGAAAAAGTATCAATGACGTTTTTCCTGTTGTTATTTGAAACTGTTCTTGGAAATACAATGTATTACAAATTAGCACAAAAATAGCGCTGTGTAATTTGTTAATTTGAGTTTCATTCATGTGAAAGAATTCAGTGAATCAATAAATTCAACAATCGATAATATTAGAAAAAGAAAGAATAATAGTTAAGTAGGCATGTCTATTTATTTAAATTTATTCATGTCTCCATACTTTTTACATGTTTTATTGCACGCACTAAAATTATTAATTTCAAAATGGTTAAAAGGCATTGCTCAATAATAATGAATGTCTTTTTTTAAAAAATAAGAAAGATATATGAAGACAAAAAAGAAGAGAGTGCATGTTAGCAAAAGACACAGCATGATCTCTTGTTCAAGGACGCTTTCGAATGTGTAAGAATAAGAAGAGAAAAGAAAAAAAGCAGCAGGTAGAGAAGAGACTATAAATTAGAAGCAAAATGAAGATTTATAAAAAACGTTTCATCTTTTATGTGAATATTTTAAGTTTTTTTAAATGGAGATTAGAGAAGAATTTATTTGTTTCTCTCATATGAACGAGTCACGCAAAGGGGAAATTAAACGATTTTCTCCTCATTTAGGTATATTTTTAATGCGTATAACTACGAATTTTTTAATAAATGAAGTAAATTGCTAATTAATAATTTATTCAAAAAGTTCATCATTTAAACTTGACTTTTATTTACTGTTTTATTAATCATATTTTTTGGCTTTAATTTAAATTAAATTTATGTGATCCTTTGAAAAAAATTATCTTTTTGAAATTGACAAAATTAAATCAATTAATCAACCTAATTATGGCTAATACTTTTTAAAGTTTGTGATAAATTCATTTTGAATTAAAACTTGATTTACTAAATTTATTAATAAAAAGAATTCCAAAATAAAACAGAATAACGACCAACAATAAAAATATAGACAGAAAGAGAAAGAAAGAAATCAAAAAATAACAAAAAAAGTTTTAATAATATCCATTGATACATGTTTATTGGCGAGTCGTAATGTCAAGCCGAGTCATTTAAATTACTCTCTCTCTTTTTAAATTCTCCTCGTTCGTCTATTCATATTTACGCATTTATCAAGAGCATTTTATCACATACTCATACAATCAAATATAAATATAAAAAAGTGAAGTGAACAGTCCATCAACAACTTTGCGCAAGACAAGCGAAGCGATAACATTTTTATAATGAAAAAAAGAACAACAAAAATATCAATAGAGAAATCAATTCGACGTTCGTTTTCGGTTGCCACCTCTTCATTCTCTTCTTACATCCGAGCGCATATTCCCCTTCGAAATGTGATTCGATGGAAAATTTAAGCCAATGCCGAGAGACGAACGGAGCACATTTTTTTGTGTGTCGATCTACGCAAGTCTTTGTTAGCTCATCGAGTCATAAAAAAAGAGAAGCGGACAAGAAGGAAACAAACACAGAGAATATAGGGGAACTCGAGTCGAGTTTAGTTCATCGGTAGACTTCTGACACTGGAGTTTAATGTAGAGTTGAAGACGAGAAGAATAAGAAGCCTCAGTTTGTGAAATTAAATATTTTTTTTCATTTTTCATACATTGAAAAGAGCGCGCGCGCGCGTAATTGTGTTGGTTGCAAAAAAAAGAGTGTTTGTAACTGTGAGTGTTTTTACAAGCAAAATAATCAAAGAAAGACGAGCTATATGAGGCTAAATGAGAGTAAAAAAATTTATAATATTGAACGTTTCAGTCGCGTAATGAATATTGAGTAAAATATGGACAAATTTGAGTGGTTCGTTCATGGAATTGTGATAAGATAACGTAAGTTTATTAAATTTAATTTGTTCATTTAAGTGTAGAAAGAGAAAAAAATTGTTGAAAATGGCCAACAGAATAATAGTGATGCCTCGAATTTCGATTATAATTTTATGAAGAAGAAAAAAAGTTGAGTGTTACGCACACATTGATACAAGGCCATAGAGAGAGAGAGTGTGAAGCATGTGCCAACATTGAAGGGAATTTTTTTACTCGTATCTAAAAATAATGGATATTTGTGTGCGAGAGTGTGTCTCGAAAATTATAAAGAAAATTCTCTTCATTGCATGATATTAATTTCAAATTGATAATTATGAAACAATGGACAATGAAGAAGAATAAATATGTTCATGTATGCACTTAAGTGCACTCTAATTAGCAGTAAAAACTCAGAAAACGTCTTCAAAACATAAAGATACAATTTTTAGTCTGTGCAAGTGTTAGTGAAACTTATAATGAGGTTTTTAAAGCATAACATCAGCATAAAATATCGCTTATGTTTGATGAAACCATCAATTTAAAGCTGATTTTCGTGCACTTCGCTCATTATTTAGCAAGAAATTAAAATCCATCGAGTTGAGGTTATTTTCGTTTTATTTATTTGTAAAATAAATTATTGAAGACGCTATGTTGCCAAATTTCTATTTGTATATCTCTTATTTTTTCATTGTATTTGTGTCTATATCTCCAACCGAGAGTGAATTTTAGAAAGCGACGGAATGGATGGATAGATAGATGGTTGGATGGAGGCTCGTTACAACAACAAAAAAGTGCGTGACTGTTGAGAAAGTTTGAGAACAGACAGTCTAAATTCTTCTTCTCATTTTTTGTTTATCTTTCTGTACCCGTAATGAAATAGTTTATGACTATGCCATAGGGAAAACAATGCTATATTCTTCACAACATTTTTTTTGCCTCTCATAATTATTAGTTTCAACAAAAGACGATACTACAAAATACTTACTTACCTCACACACTGAATTTGTTTTAAAAAAGAAAAGAACTTTATTTTTTAAAGATGCGTCTTTAAAGTTGAATTTTCTGTAATATACTAAATGTATAATTCTCTTATAATCAAATTATATTTTTATATTTCGTCCGGTAATAATTATACTATTTAATCTTTCAAGAGTGTGTAGTGATAAGATAATAACAATAATAAATAAAAGACTAAAAAAGGCAGTGAAAATAGAATTAAAGTTTGAAAATAAACTTGAAATTAAATAATAATAGAAGAGAGCACATATACAACTTTAATATAGTAAAATTTTACATTTATCCATGTATTTGTATATTTGTGTCGTTGTCTTGACTTCATCTATATTCTATATCTATAATGTGTGTTATTTTTTTCTACAATCTCACTCTCCCGCGTTTGAATAGAAGCAGAAGTGAAAATAAATGAAGGCGGGTTTCATTTTTCATTCCATTCAGTCCTCTTCTTATTATTTTTTCATAGTCGTCTGTATTCATGCCATGCTTCATGCTTCTATGACTGAAAATAATGTGTTTTTTGTGTGTCTCTTTCTCTCTTTCGTTTGTTCATTTGTATGTACTCTGAGCATGCTGCTGCTGCTTGCTATGTAGGGGACATGACAAAATACAAAAAAAAAAACGAGAGAGAGCAAGAGAAAGAAAAAGAAGAAATAGAGTAATGCGATGGTAACGATTTTCTGCACGCCGAGTAAGTTAGAAATTTTACTCTCGTATCTCCCTATTGAAATTTTCAAATTCCGAGCATTAAAAGGGATGAGATGAAATTTTTTTAAATTTCTAAATCCTTTCCAATGATGATAACGTAAGAGTGAGTGAGACAAATTGCACTATAGGGAAAACTCCAGAGTAAAAATACGAACAGACAGAGTAAAGGATAGATAGCAATATTAAAGAGCAAAAATTTTATATTCAGTAAAGAAGAAGAACGTTGGGATGGAAATATGAGTGAGAGATAAAATTTATAGTACATCAAGATTGAATTTCAACAAGGTTAACGATGTCCTCAATCCTTTTCATTATTATGTCCTGCTATGCGAGCAATGTGAAAAAGGGATAAAGTCATTTCTGTCATTTTAAATTTATTCTTGAAGCAGTAATCGAAATTTATTCCTCAAAAGGGGGAACACAGCTTCGAAGAAAATTCAAGTTTTGTAGATTTTCTACATTATTTATAATATATTAAAATTTGTAGAAATTTTTTAGTTCTTGCAAAATTTCATTGTAGAAAAAGAAAATATATTTGAAAATATCCTTAATTATCTTCTAATTTATTAACTGAACTATTGTAAAAGTTAAACTAAATTATGATAATCAAAATACATCCAATAAATTATGTTCCTAAGAGATTAAAAGTCAACTTTATTTCTTATCATAGGAAATAGATAAAATATTTCTCAGAATTGATAAGTTCAAAATTGAAATTCATTTTGCTATACGATAGACTAAAATTTATTCTATAGTAGTACAATTCAAATTCTTCACATTAAGAAACTTTTGAGAAACCTCAAAACTTCACAGTCGTCTCATGAATAAAATAAAGCAAAACTTTTCACATTTAGAAATCTATCTTTTTTTCTACTTTTTCCTCGTTATGAATCTTTAATGTGTGTGTGCTGGGAAAGAATAAGAAGAAAAAATGTGTGGAAAATTGTACATGAGAAAAAGAAAGGAAACTGATTAAGGATTTTTTTATGTCATGGAAACTAAAGATAATGCATGAGGGAGAATTGTGAGAAAATTGGACCAAGAAATTGTCATTGTTCATTTATCATGAAAAAATCTTCAAGCATGTAATTTATTGAGGATCAAAGGCAAGAATGATAAATTGATGTAACAAATACTAACATCTTAATGTACAATGAAATAGAGAATGATCGAGAAATGAAAAGAAATCTTTTTACAAAAAAATTTATGTGTCGAGTCGAAAAAAAAACATGAAGAATTTTTAATTTCAACAAACCCGAAGAGAAATGTATAACGTCTGAATGTGATAGATGATCAGCAGCAGCAGCAATATAAACCCGATGTATTTGATAATGTGGGCGAGAGCGAGAGAGCAAAACGAGTCAGTTATTGTGTGTAGCAAGAAGAAGAGGGAAAAAAATCATAAAAATAAATGAGGAAAAAAAACATTTTCGTTCTTCGGCGGGCAATAAATTTTTTCATCTGTGTATAGTGAATGAAAAAAAATGTTGAAGAAGGGCGACGTTAAATATATGGCATTTTTAATTTTTTCTTTTTTCTTTATCTCTCTCATTCTTCTTTTTTCATTCCTCCTCTTCGTGTAAGCAAAAGCAAGCAAACAAAAAAAGACCCTAATGGAAATGTTAAATTAATGGTTTTTTTTTCTCTCCTCTTTCTATGCCTGCCTGCCTGCCTAACAGGCCTGCGCCAGATGGTAATCAACGATAATTTCAAATTTAACTGAATATGCTAGAGTGAAATGGCATGATGCCAATGTATGTCAGAGTGAGATGGAAATTGTAAAAACGACTCAGAAAAGTAATGGCGTTGAAATTCTTTTTAGTCTCATTTATTGTTGTCTTGGTTTTGCTAATAAATACATATACATTCATAACAAATGATCGCCCCACCACTTTTTGTAACATGTGTGCATGTACTTACTCTCCTTTCCTTTTCTCGTTCGTTCGCAGGCAGCAAAATATTTTTTTTCTGCGATTAATATCACCCGAGTGTGTGCATGTATTTTTAGTGTGGTGCTGCTCTCGAAAACAGCGCGATGAAATCAACATTTCTCAGTCGTCTCTAGGTTTTTGTGCAGATTCGGTGCAAGCACAATAGTGTGCTATTAAAAAAATAATAACCATTATAATTTACAATTGTTACGTTGTCGCGTGTGTGTTTGGTTATTTAAAAATGGACTACAAGGGTTATTAATATAAGTGATGATGTGTACAATGGAATTTGCAGTTAGTAAATCATAGACACAAAATATAATTTTAAAGAAGAAGAAAAAAAAGAATTTGCAAAGCCTCATTGCAAGTAAAAAAAACTACATACATTTGCACTAATACACTGGCAGATTGAATTAAATGCACTTTTACGATTTTATTTTCGTTATTTTTCTATTTATGATTTGCAAATTTCATTTGAATTAAATTTATTTTACAAGAAAAAAACATGGAACGACCGCGAGGTTTCTTTACTAAAAGGTATTATTTTTATTATCATTTCCTTTTGATTTTTTTTTTATCATTTTTTTATGTCTCGTTTTATTTGTATTTGCACTGGAACATACAGCAAAACCGGTTTTTTTGTATTGAAAATTGTTCTCTCTGTACAGAGATATTATGGAATAAGAAGCTGAAAGAGAATGTGCCGACTTCAATCTATAGTCGATTATTACAAAACTCGTTCTCTATGTTTCTTTGTATTTGTGCATAAGTTTTAAACACATACATTCACAAACAGGTTGTCGTTCGTTTTTATTTTTTGTGTTCGTATGTGCAATTTTTTTATAATTTTTTTGTTGCTGCTTCTTTTTTTTGTGCATACAAAAAAATCTGCCTTTTGTTATTATTGTTATTCTGGTTGCTTTTGGTACCATCATCATCGTTGTTGCCGTTATGAAAAACTTTCTTTTCTACGTTGTTATCATATGATTCTATTAGGATGTTTATCTCAATAAATCCTTTCTCTTAAAAACACTAACACAAATAGAATAGTGAAACAGCAGCAGCAGCAGCAGATTTCATATTAAATCGAATTTTCATTTGTAATAAGGGAAGAATTCTTTCTTCTCCCATTTTCATTTCAACCCCTTTTTTTAAAGCTGATATTTTACCCTATTATAAATAATTTCTGTAAAAAAGAAAAAGAATTTGCATTAAAAAATGGTGAACGAATGATTAGTCTTCAATTTTCATACCTCATTAAATGAATGAACCCTTTCTCATTTATAGGCAAATTTCCCTCTCTCTTTCTTTAAAATTCTCTATACAACCACAAAAAAATTTAATTCTCAGAACAATAACAAAGTTTTTCTCTCTTTTTTACTCTCGATTTCACAGAACTGAGCATTACAATAATATACAGAAAGAGGAGAATAAGAAGAAGGCGATCGAACAGAGTCTTACTATTCATAATAAAGAATTAGACAAGACTGCACAGTCACAATCGGCGCCAAGTCCAAAAGTAGAGAATTTAGATCCAAATAAAGCTCTTGGCAAAACACCATCAAGCAAAGAGCGTCCATTAAAGTGTCTTGAGACGCTCGCACAAAAAGCTGGAATAACATTTGACGAAAAGTACGAGAATTCATTATCAATGGAAAAATCACAGAGTCCAGCGCAACAGCAAGTTCAGGCACAACAAATGCCATTGCAATTGACGCCTGATCAATTTTCACAATTACAGCAGCAGTTTCAAATTCAACAATATGCAACAGGAACGCCAACCATTCAAGTGAAACAAGAATATGCAACACAACAGCAGCCACAGAGCATTTCAGCTGCTGATTTAAAAACATTACAAGATCAACATAATCAATTACAGCAAATGCAAATTGTTCAAGATTCACCACAAAGTCCTCATCAGAATCAAGCAGCACAGAATGCATTACAGCAGGCCGTCCAAGCTGGTCAATTACCAGCTGAATATTTACAACAACGTGTTCAAGTGCTGCAACAACCAATTCAAAATTCATATCTTCAACAAATGTATAGTCCACAATTAGTTATGTCTGCTGGAAATTTTGGTCTTGGTCAGCAACAGCAAATTCAATTGATTGCAGGAAAACCTTTTCAAAATCAATTAACTCCACAGATGCTAAATGCTGCAAGTGGTAAGCCAGTTTTAGCAACAGGAGCACAAGGATTTAGTTATACACTTCCAACAAGTCAATCACAGACATTGCTTTTTAGTCCTGTAGCTGTAAATGGAGTAATTAGCTCACAAACACAAGCACAACAAGCAAATCAACAAAATATGTTGCCAACAGTTCAAACACAAAATACACCGACAAAATCTGATGGAAATCAGAAAGGTATTGGTGGACAAAAGGTACTGCAAAAGGTCACACAATCGACTGCAGGACAACAACAAACAGCAACAGTAGCAAGTTCAACACAACAAGCAAATCAACAACAGCAATGTGTTCAAATTTCACAGACTATGCCAACTGCTCAAATCCTTGGTGGACAGACAATGCAACTTACACCTTGGCAATTGCAAGGCATGACTACAGCACCATTTTGGGCAACAACCAATGGCATTCAACCACAAACTTTGGTCGCTGCAAATCCAATTTTCATTCGTGGAACAAATCCTGATGGCTCTGGCACGCAAATGCTCTTCCAACAAAGTCCAACACCGACAGCCACGCAAACTGTACAATCACCACACAATCGTAAGTTTTATAAAAGCGCGCTGAAAATTTTTTCTCTGCTTATCGCATAAATTAACATAAAATTTGAATTTAATTTCCCGTAGAAATTTCACTCGTTGGAAATATTGCACAAGCGACAGCACAGCAAAACACTGCGCAACAGAAAGTGCGTCCAAATTCTGATGCGTTGACACCAAAAACGCCAAATCAACAGCGAGCACCGACAATTTTGCCTCAGGGCCCTCCAATACGTCCCGCTAGTTCTGTGTCAACGCAAACAAATCAACTCAATCAGAATGCAACATTACTTGCAAAAACACCGAAAGTGAGAACGAAACAGACACCAGTTAGACCAGCTGCACCAAATATTAAAGTATCAATAAATCAACAAACTGGACAACCGACTATGATGCAGCAAG
Source organism: Polypedilum vanderplanki (assembly GCA_018290095.1). Lineage (NCBI taxonomy): Eukaryota > Metazoa > Arthropoda > Insecta > Diptera > Chironomidae > Polypedilum > Polypedilum vanderplanki. The sequence goes on along the minus strand of CM031381.1, from coordinate 24,866,152 downwards.
TTGTAACACCTGCTGGTGTAAATAAGTAAGCATTGTTTTATGTTATTTTTAGTTTGATAAAAAGTAATTTTAGTTTGAAGATATTTTTAAGTTTAGGGTAACGGAACCTAACTTTGACCTATCTTGTATTCTTATTAAAATCACTATATTAGCTCAAACAATGCATTAAATATTATTTGTTTTAACTTTATAATATGTTTCAACAGAGAATTGAAGCACTTTGATGTGTATTTATTGAAATATTTCCATTTTTCTTGTTCATGAAAATTTCAAATTATTTTGCACAATATTATTCTTTCAATTTTTACCTAAAATAATTGATTTCATGGTTCACTTAAGCACTTAATTCAATTAATGCAGCTCAAAAAGCACGTTAACACTTCAAATAACACTTTTAATTGAGAAATAAGGTGCCAGAATTTTCAAATATACCGGAACCTAACTTTGACCTATTCTGGAACCTAACTTTGACCTACTGTTTTGTAATAATCCGTTATACTTTTATGAACCTTTTTGTAAACACACATTTCTTGTAAAGCAGTTTTTGCAAATTTCTGCTTAAATACTTGTTGAAATTAATCGAAATCGGTAGAAATCGAACGAGTATTAAAAAAAATATAATTTAAAAATAATTTGGAAGTGCTTTGAAGTGAAAAACTTTTAATAACAAATAGGTCAAAGTTAGGTTCTGTGTTTAGGTCAAAGTTAGGTTCCAGTATATTCATTGAAATTGTGGCGAAACTGTTTATTGCTCGCTCTAAATAATGTTACAGTGCAAAAGAGTACATTTTATTTCATCTTTTAGTGAGAAAGTGGAAGTGTTTAGTGAAATAATAATAGAGTTATTAAAGTTTGTTTTGAAAATTTTTATGAAATAGGTCAAAGTTAGGTTCCGTTACCCTAACTTTCTTTTAAAAAAGTCCTAATTGATTTCAAAAATATAAAATAAACAAGAAACCTTATTAAATATCCCTTTAAAATTTATTTCTAAACAGAATGGTTTTAATGAGCAATGTAAATGGTCAACTTACACCAGTACTTCAACAGAGTACACAGCAAATTCTCACTAATGATAAATTAAAGGCACAACAGCAAGCCCAGCAACAAGTAATCATACAACAGGTAAATGAATAAATTTTTATCAACAATTGCTTCCAAAAATACTAATTTTAATCATAATTATTTTAGATGGCCACACAACAAGCTATTCAACAACAAGCAATTCAACAACAAATTGCTCAATTACAGCAGCAACAGCTTTTGCAAAATGCACAAGCTCAAAATGCTCAATTAATGGCTACACAACAAGGTGGCATTCAGCAAGTTGTACTTCAACAACAACCACAAATGCCAACTGTAACAGTAACATCGAGTGCGAATCTCGGACAGCAAACACTGCCAACACATCTTACACAACAGGGAATCATGACTAAAGCTGGAACTCAGCAAATCTTTCAAATGACTCAACCGGCCTCATCTCAGAGTGCTTCAATTGCAACATCAATTGCAAATGCAAATCAAATCATTACTTCAATGGCTGGTGGAGTATCTTCTGATACATCGAATGCAATAATTGGTCCATTATCATCACCACAAACTCCGCTACAGCCACCACAGAATCCACTCATTGCCATGTCAACTCTTTCAGCATCGCCAATGGCTGTAAGTGTACAAAAAGAAAAGGTTGATGCAGCAAGTGGTGTAGATTCTAATAAAGTTTCAAATTCAACTGCTTCTACTTCTATAACATCATCACCATTAAAAAGGCCACTTGAACAAGAAAATGATAGCAAAAATGATGCAAAGAAACAAACGACTGATAGCAGTACTGACATGAAGAAAGAAGATGGTAAAAATCTTACATCTTCACCAAATGTTAAAAATAATCAACAGACACCAAGTACGCCAAATTCAACAACGAAAGCACAAAATACTGCTGCAAATAATTCACCATTAACAACTCAAAATGGTGAAGTTGATGCAAAGAAAGCAACAACAAATGGAACTTCTACATCTGCTCCATTGCTTAAAAATGAGCTGCCAAAAGCAATGGTAAAGCCAAATGTTTTAACTCATGTTATTGAGGGCTATGTAATTCAAGAATCAAATGAGCCTTTTCCAGTCACACGTCAACGATACTCAGAAAAGGAAAATGATGAGCCACCTAAGAAGAAGCAAGCAATTGAAGAAACAAAAACTGATAAAGTCAATGGTGAATCATCATCAAGTGTCTCTTCATCGACACCAATTCAATCGCCAAGTGATATGGTGGCATGCGAACAGTGCGGAAAACAGGAAATGAGAAGTAAACTGAAACGTAAAAAATTCTGTTCAGCCAATTGTGCTAGAGCTAGTAAAAATTCATCAATTGAAGGCTCACCAGCTGTTGCAAATAATGGTGATGACCGAAGCGTCGCTGCATCACCATCAATTACTGAAAAATCAAAGGCAGAAGCTAATGAAAGCAGTTCAGAAATTCCGCCTATTGAAGAGCATGTTATGATGAAATGGAGTGTCACTCAAGTATGTGACTTTATTAAAAATCTACCTGGATGTAGTGACTATGCAGAAGATTTTGCTGTACAAGAAATTGATGGACAAGCATTGCTGTTATTGAAAGAAAATCATCTTGTGAGTGCAATGGGAATGAAATTGGGACCAGCATTGAAAATTGTAAATAAAATTGAATCAATGCGTGTGTCACAAGATGATCAGGCTAGTGAAGACTCAATGGAACAGCAGTCGTCTACAGGACAGTAAAGATATTATAACAAGATCTAGTGAATTTTTTAATATTTGTAAATAACATAAATTCATTTCTATTTCTTCTAATTAAATGTAAAATTTAAGCATATGATATAATTGTAGCATGATCGGAAGTAAGAAAAAAAAGATTAGCTGAAATTCTCTCAAATAATTGCTCGATGGTTTTAAATTGAAAGCGAATAATTTGATTATGGATTAATATTATTTCTTTTGTACATAGTGGAATAAAATTTCAATTCAAATGTAAGCGAAAAACGTTCATAATCCAATGAATGAAATAAAAAGGAAAGAAAAAAAACTTTTTTCATTTAAAATAAATTAGTGCGTTTTTGACTTATTGATATTTAATTATTTATTAATTTATTAATTTTCAGTACATGATCATTTGCATTCAATTTGTGTCTCTTTGTAAATGTGAGAAAAATAGGAAGAAACAGACAGACAGAAGGAAAGAGAAAGAAAATAATGAAACAGCTGATTTTTTACTTTTCTTCTTAGTTGTTAGTTTTAAATGGCTAAAACGGTAAGAAGAAGAAAGAAATTATTTTGATGGTTTGTGAATTTTTAAAAATTTATTTTTTTTTTCATTTTTTAAAACAAATTCTTTTTCTTGATTTTTTGGCACAATTAGGAACATTTTTACTCTTTCGTTTATTCGTTTAAGTCAAAATTGAAAGAAAAGAATAATTTGATTGACTTTAAAATATTTTAATACCTAAATATAACGAACTTTTTATGATTATAAAAAATATAAATTTTTTTTTGTAGAAACAGAATAAATTCTTAAATAAATATTTGTCTTTCTTTTGTTTAATAAAATTCAAAAATTTCCCACGCTTTAACTAATTTCCGATCTACCTATGAAAAAATTCTTTCATTCTTTTTTACAGTTTTAATAAAAGTGTAAATAAAGCACATCCTTCCTTATATCAAATAGTTTGTTGTTTTTGCAACAAAATATAAAAAAAAAAACAATAAAAAATTGCATGCAATCATCAAATGTTCACAGTAGCGAAATATCATTTTCATGCTGGTAAGTATAATGATATCCAAAATTGTATCGGATTGCTATTCAATCAAATTTCATGTATGAGTTGCTAAGAGACTGTTTATGACAAAAAATTTTTTCTACTCATAACAAAACAATTTTCATATTTTTGCTTCTTGAGAAATAAATTAATTGAAATACACACAAGAATGTGTGTGCATGAGGAAGTGCTCAAATTTCCACGCTCAACTCTCAGCAAATTGTTTGTAGAAAAAAGGCCTCTAACAGGCACAAATGCTCAATTTTTCTCTCGAAACAGACAAAAAAGCCTCTCGCGCTCTCTTTCTCATTTTACACCGCCGCACACCTTTCCAAACAATTGAAAAAAAGAATAAAAAATTCTTCTTTTGTTTATTCGGTTTGTGTCGCTCATTGAATTAACATGTGGTCGCTGTTGAGCGCGTTGCTTGTGTATTATATTTTTCTGTGTGTAGCAAAGTGAATTGAGAAAAAAAAGTGAAATAACACAAAACACGACACAATTAATTGAATGAGCTCTCTAAAGAACATTATTCTCAAATTTCAATTCCCCTCCTAATTAAACAATAGACCCAAAACTCCAGTTCTCCGGAAATAAGCGAGAGTCTGTGGTCTAGATTGTGGCTCAGTGTGATTTTTAGTGTCCAATTTGTGCTTTGTAAGCAAAGTGATGGAATTTAATTCTTTTGTTTTAGTCAAAACAATCATAATTGACCCTTTTTGTATGTTTGTGCAGTTCCTAATAAACTAATTTCGTTTAGAACTAAAAAATAATGTTTATTTAATCGGAGACGTGTGACTAACGTACCAAATGGATTACATATAAGCTGCATGTGGAATATCAAATAAAAGAAAGATTTTTTATATAGAATAAGTGAGTATTGTTAAATACAAGGTGAAGAAACTGTTCAGGTTAATTAATAAGTGATTACTTGCAAATTACTTTTATTTTTTTTAAAGAAAGATAATTTAAAAGAAATAAACAAGAGACTTTTAATTTTTATCAAAATAAAGTTTAAACAGTATAGAGTTGTTTTTAATATTCGTTTTGTGACTTATTTACTTCAATAATTGAAATTTTTTAAATTTTTTAAAAAATTTTTTGTTAACATTCGAATAAAAAACAAAAACAGATTTAAAATTTAATTTTTATTAAATAATTACAAAAATACTTTGGCATTCAACTTAAACTACTTTAAATTGTAATTAAAACTCAATATAAAAATATTTATCTAAAATTTAATTGATAATTTTGTTTATTCATTAATTTGATTGAAGAAAGAACTATAAATGTAATAAAAATTGCCGGTGACTTTACCCTGATTATGACACACAAGAACAATCGCTCGATATGAACGTATGGTAATTCGTCAGGTCCCTAGCTCTCCCTTTCTGTTTTTTAGTATTTATTTTTTGAAAAGAAAATAATAACAATAAAAATACTGAAACAAATATTTTATGTAAATAACTTTACAAGCAGGTAAGCGGCATTGCTTGAAGGGAGAGTGAGCGAGAGGGTTGCAAAATTAGCTGTTGTCGAGTTGAGTCGTGTGTCACCATAACGATAAGATCGTCGATTTGAAAGAAAATGCAAAGTTTATAAATGGTTTTGTTTGACAATAAAGTTAGTCTGAGTAGAAACGGAAGGAAAAAGTTTTTTTAATAGATTTGTGGTGGGTGAATCGATTAATTTAACTTTCTCTGCCTATCTTACCCTAACTAAACATTAATCAGTAGTTGATTGATTGAATTATATTGCACAAAGTCTATGCATACATTTGATAATAACAAAGAAAAAAAAAACAGCAGTCATTAAATACTTTACTTGCAACAATAATAAAATGTAAAATAAAAAATCAAGAAAGAGAAGGAAGGCAATTTCTCATAGGAAATTCATCGCATTGTCGGGTGGGAAATCGTCATCGTCACGCACCGATAAATTCGTCTGTGTGTAAAAAAATGTGTGTTATAAAAACATTAAGAAAAGAAGGAAGAAGCAAGGGAAAGAAATGATGAGTTAAAAAAGAGAACGAAATGAAGTCTTTAAAAATTCCTTTTTTAAACTTCTACATTAGAAATGATTCTTTTCATGGTCATTTCATGCTATTGTTGAGTAATAATGGAGCAAACATGTCCTGTGGATCCTTAATTATATAGCTTAGTCTATCCACATGAGATGAGTAATAATTTATGTTGTAAAATCATAATGAGGATCGATGAACCATAAAAATAAGGTTAAGATTTTTTTTTGGTTAAAATTTCTTAATAAATCAAAAGATATGAAAAATTTTTAATTTAACGTGTTTTCGAAATTTCAAATTATTCATTTAAATTTTGTTAGTAAATACCGTTACATATTAAATCTCATTAAATATCATAAAACACATTACAGTTTTTTACTCAATTCAATTGTTGTTAATTTTTCAACAGGAAATGTCATAAAAATTTGCAAATTGACTAACTATGTTTGACAATAGATTTTTTAATGACAAAAACTTGTCCTATTTATTCAACAATCACAAACACAGCTAACAATTTAAATTTTTTTTTTATTCAAATTAAATCCATCCTGACACTTCCTTCAGTTATAAATTTAAATTTTAGAACCTGTTACGTCGCTACCAAGAATTTTTCCCACCACACATCAGTGCACACTTATTAATAAGCAGCAACTCGGTCAACATCATAAATTAATTTATGCAAGTGATCACTCTTATAAAAGGGGAAGCCTGATGCAAGTTCACGGTCAATGAACGATTCTCACATATGAATTTATTTTTTTTCTTGCTTAGAAATGTCTTCGGCAACAAGTATAAGTGAAGATTTTGTAATGACTCCTATAAAATGTCCACCACCTAAAATTGTAGCAGTCAAAAGGTCATTAAAAAGTAAAAGAAAGCGAAATATGACAAAAAATATTATGGACGATGAAGACGATTCAGACGTAAAAGAAGATTTCATAAATGAAGATGAATTCGAGTGTGATGCGCGAGATTTGATTGAATTCGAGAAGGAAGAACCGTTAATCGACTTGAGTGAAAATTCAAATAATTGCGACAGTCGAGACACCGTGAAGGACATGAATGCGAAAAATTCCAATAGTAGCACAATAACAATGCTTTTAGATTTATTGGAAATTGGAAGTCTCGTAACTGGCACAGGTATGAGCGAGATAGCAAGAAAGGGGAGCTGCGCACAAGAAAATGATTGTGATATACTTCCTTCATTATCGCATAAGAAAGTGCCATCATCACCGTCATCATCATTGAATGAGCTTCCACTGGAGTGTCCTGACGCATGTGCAGACGTGCAAATTGGGAAGCTCGAATTGTCTCCACTTCCATCACTACCACAGCCTTTATCAGCAATCCAACCAGAAAATCCATCGATTGTGAAAAATTATTCAATTTGGCTAGAAAAAAGTCACGAAGTTGACGACAAAAGTTGCCCAAAGTCACCCGCGAGTGAATCAAAGTCCGTAGAGTCACAGCTCGTGGCAATAAGCACACGTCAATCGAGTACAAGTGTTTTGCAAAAAAGTTCGCAACTCGAACAAGAAGAAAAGTCATCATCATCCATTTTCACGTCGAATTCGAAAGCTGCCAGTGTTGATGAGAGCTCGCAGGTGCCTACCAAATGCTGCTCAATCAAAGGCTGTTCATGCACTAGATCGGATAAAAATATTCTCACATTAGAATCACCACCAGTGTCATTAAAGCTCAATAACGAAGAAGATAAAAATATTTATAGTGTAAAAGACAAAGAAATTGTACAAGAAACAAGTGACAGAAATAATAATCGTGAATCTGTGTGTAATCAAAATTTTGCTGAAACGCAAAACGATCAAAATTATAATTTTCTATCGTGCAATACATCACAAAGGGAATTTCCACCTAAATTCTTTAGCTCTACGAGTTCCCTAAATCAGGAAAGCTGCTTTGAGGCAAGCAAGAGACTCAAGAGATTAGAAGAACGCTTCAAGGGATTTTCGAATAGTAGCAAAAAGCTTCTACGAAGTTCAAAGGTCTTCTCAAAATCCGAGGAGATTCTCAGCTCATGCGGGAAGGATACAGAGTTCAAATCACTCTACAGTGCAACCAACGTCAGCGATTCATTGAACTCCACATCGCTGCTCCAATTTCCATTGACGACATTTTCGACCTTCTCGAAATCCGAACACTGTCCGCAATTGGCTGATCATGATTCATTGTCAAAAGAAACAGAAATAGTCAAAAATTATAATAATTTTAACGGTGAGTAAAAGAAAGAAAAATTTTGTTTTTCATGTTTTCCATTATCGTCATCATATGCATCAATAATCATTGATATGAGAAACTTTTCTTATTCCAATGATAACTTGCATGAGAAGAAAAACAGATGATGATTTTTTTTCTTTACAACACGTATATGTTAACATAATATAGAGTTGCAATATGTAAAAATAATATTTTTTTTCTATAGTCTATAATGATTTATTGACATTTTTCCAATTATGTCCATTTTTTTTAATTCTCCTTTTATTCGCTACATGTTTGAACAATAATTCTTTTCATATTCGCTTCTGTAGGCCAACATTTCTATGGCTTCTTATTTTTCCTTTTGTATAGTGCATAGGAAGAAAGAGTGACAATATTTCCCATAACAAGGTTTAGAAACTTTGTTTTATTGTAGATCTGAGTAAAATTTTCAATTTCATGTTTTTTAATCTTTTAGGTTTTATTAATTACTTCAATTCAATTTACATTATGTTGTAACATTAAAATAATCATGTAGAATTTCAGAATACCACATAGTAATTTGAAATTATCGATCAATTTGACAAAGAAATTATCAATTGTTTACATTTAGCAAATTAATCTACATGTAGATCTAAACAAGTTCTACATTAAATAAAATGTTCTATATTGAAAATTTTATAACAATTTATGTCATGATTGTGTCTGAACCTTAATAATTCATTTTTTTCTACACATTTCAACTGCCATAGAAGCATTAGTAGGCATACATATATACTCTGAATGTGAATACATCTTTAATCCTTTCATAATCGATTTTGTTCTTTCTTCTCATATTTTGCTTTTCTTTCTGACATACCAGCAGAATCAAACAGTTTAGAAGAGGAAATAAAACGATTGCCATCCTTATCAACAGCAACATTAGCAACACTTCAACGACTTCAATCGCCAGAATCATCTACAGAATCTGACGAAATTTGTAAGATATTTCGTGACAAAGACTTGATCAATAATAGCGTTTCTAATAATAATAAAATAAATAGTGTTAGTGATAGTAATAATAATAATGCAAATAGTGAAAATTGTTTAGAGGAAGAAGAAGGAGAAGATTGCAGTTTTGTGTATTACGAAGAAGAGCCTGGTTCAGTGTCAATTTGTGAAGAAGAAGAAGACGAAAGTGCTTTAACAGGCCAGGGTCATAGCATTTTTAATGACATCTCCTTCTCTAATTGTGAATTTGATGTGCAGACGTTCAATAAATTTCTAAAAGAAGACGAAGAAGGAAAGTGTAATAGTGCTAGCAATTCTGAAGACGACGACGACATAAAAAGTGATGAAAGTGATTTCTTTTGTGATTGTCTAGTTGAAGCAGTGCCTTTGTCATATCACCAAACATCCGCGAAGAACACTATGCGTGAAACAGGTGCAGGTAAATTAAGAGGCTTACTCAAGCCGCCAAATCGTCCAGCACCGACTCGTAAAAATCGCGTCGTGTTTGATGAAACGCGAAATGAATTTTTCGAGGCCGATTACATAATTTTGATACGCGAAGATTGTCCTTACGATGAAGAGGACGAAGAGCCATGCACGTGCGGAGATCATGAGCTCGTAAGAATATGTTGTGATGAGGGATGTAATTGTGGATATACAGATGATGATGGACGTACGCCACCCGTAAGTTTTCATTCAAATATCTTTTTTAAAACAAAATTTTAAATCTTTTGCTTACAAATAATTTTAAAAAATTCGTTAAAATTTAATGTTTTTGTTATGAAACAAAAGTTTTAAATTTTAAAATGTAAACAAAAGAAATTTAAATTTTTTATTTTTCATCAAATTTTATAATAAAATAATTTTAAATCTCTATTTGAAGTTGAATTCATTAAAATTTCTTGTTCGAATTCAATCAAAACTATGAAACTAAAAATTTAATTTAAATATTTCTAAATCATTGATTTTTAGTTTCTTTCTCTTATATAAACAAAACTGAAATTGAAAATTTAAAAAAAATTCAATCAGGAAGCTGCTCCCTCAACATTACCAGCACACCTAACTTAACTCTCGTTCTTTCTTCATGCTACAGCTCAATGTCTCTCCCTCTTTTCCAATATTTCATAATGTCTCCAATAATGCACATTTTTAAAGTTTTTCATCGAAAAACGAATTTTTTGAGCTTAGAGTCAGCACAGCAGCATATTCACTTATTCGTAAAATTACTCATTTCCTATTTTGTTCTTCTTCTTCTCCTTGCTCTCCCACTCTATGTTTTTACCAATTTTTTATGCTGCTTCTGTTATTTACGGTTCTTCGAACATAAACATTTTTTTATTGTCGACTGAAAGCAAGTAACATATTTTCAGTTTTTTTTTGCGTCATTGCAAGCCTAGCTTTTGCTTTCATTCTCGAGAGTAGAATATTAGTACTGTAAATTGTTGCTGAATGAATGATGGGGAGAAAATAAATGGGATTTGCACATATGCACTTTTGTTTCATTCTACAAGTATAAATTATCGTCATTATCATTCTCTGAATTGTACACGAGTTGCTACAAAAGACGTCATTGAGAATAAAAAGGTATTTATTATGTTCTAGTGCTTTAAGCTGAAATGTCAAGAAATGTAAACTGATTTCATGCATTAAAATATTTAAATTAATCAAATTTACGTCAAAAATTGTTCCTGCCTACATAAAAGCAAAAAATATGCGTAGATTTATGTAGGCATTTACATTAATAACAATGATCAAAATAGAATCACTTTCTTTAATTAATTACAACATATTCAAAGAGTTTTATCATCTTGATTAAAGTTGTTTCAATAGAAATAAAATTAAAGCAAAGTATTGCTCAGTAATTTCGATCAACATTTGAATTTTTATGCCACAATGACGTTCATTTGAATATAAATGTATCACATCAATGATCAGGAAGTGCTCCTTCCCTCTCATTCACTTTTTATGTTATGTTATGCGATAAAACAGTCGAAAGACTTTCAATTCTGATCATCGATATGCTGAAGCATGAAAAAATATTGTATAGAACTAAATGTAGTCACTGAGTGGTTCACAAGAATATTTATTGAGTGGAAAATTGACACTGAAATTGAACGTGAAGCATACACAAACAAACCCACAAGTATGTACGAGAATCGATCGAAAGACTAAAACTGCTTTTTTTGTATTCATAACAGAGTCCCAAGTATGCACCACCAATTGAATTTGTCGACCAGGCCACACTTAGTCCACCCGAGGGATATAAAGATGGAAGTCTTCTTGATTCTGCACTTTCTGATGCCCTTAGCAATCATGTATTTGGTGCTCAACATATTCAGCAATTGCAAGTTATTCAAAGACTTCAACAACAACGTGCTGCGATGCTTGCTGCTAGAGCTGCTTCTACTCCTAGTCAACAACAGCAATCATCACAACAACAACAGCAACAACAGCAGAATATTGTTATCGATCCACAACAGCAAGGTGATATTTGCCCAGAATGTACACAATGCTCAGAATGCGCTGCCGCCAAATTGGCTGAACTAGAGGCTGGAGGTGAGTGTTGAGACTAGGGTAAACGTTCCTAATTTTCGGTCTATCCTAATTTTCGGTCTAATTGATTTTTTCCAAATTTTCTATTAAAACCTTTAAAAATCACAAAATAAATGATTATATTAAATCAATAATGACATTTAAACACTAATGGACACTCAATTATGATTTATAGAATAGTACTTGATGAGAAATATCCATTTTCATTTATTTTTCACAAGATTGAAAATTTTTTAAAAATTTTCAGTTCAATATTTAGCACTAATTAATTGCGATTTCACTCAAGTTATAACTTAAATATTTGAAAACATTCTCTAACACACTTTAAAATACTTTTTTCACTATTTCGCAAGTTTTAAACAGCTAGTTTTAGCTGAAAATCTCGAACCTAATTTTCGGTCTATATTTGTTCCTAATTTTCGGTCTATTTGTTTACAAAATTTTGTCAGAAAAATGTAAATCGCGTTCAGTCAAAAATGTGTGAATCGCGTCCAAAACACTTCAAAAAATTAAAAATGCAATTTTTTGCTTTCTAAAGCATTTTAGGAGTCGGAAATCGCGAGAGTAAATTGATTAAGTAACAACAAAAGGAAGTAATATTGTGATTTTGAAGTGTTTTAGGAGATTTTGTGTTTAAATTCAAATTGATTCAAATGTAAACAAATAGACCGAAAATTAGGAACGTAAATAGACCGAAAATTGGTTTGATAGACCGAAAATTAGGACGGATAAAACTTGTTAAATTGTGAGAAAACGATATAAGTGCTGGATTTAGTGCTGACTTTTAAAACATGAATTAAATGAAAGCTGCCGAAAATCTACATTAAAAACTTTAGTTAGAATAGAAATTGAGTGAATAGATAGTGAAATATTTGTGATTAAATTCGAAAAGATGAAAATAGACCGAAAATTAGGAACGTTTACCCTAATTAATAAAAATGAAACAGAAAGAAAATTCAATTATGTTACACGAAAGGAGATGTTCTTTCTCTCTCTCTCTCTCTCTCTCGTCTGCCATGTCTGTTTTTATGACATGACATTGAATTAGACAAACAAAATTTATTGAGTCTACGAGAGAATGAAGCTAACTAACTAGGCAATGGTTAAGCTTCTTTGATAAATTTCATATATAAAAAGTTTTATTTGTTAGAAATTAGAAATCCATAGTAGGCTTTGCAGAAAAATATACTTTTTTTCCTCTACACAAAAAGATGGCTATAATCAAGAAATAATAGAATGTTTCAATCACGGTTTTGACCGTTAAAATTCAAATGTAGGGGACTATAACTTTTGACCAAAAACACGTTATTTGCCCCGCGAAAAAACGTTTCAAAACAAAATAAATTAGAATTGATTTTTTATTAATTTCATTAAATTTACTACATAATTGTGCTTTATAAACTGATATGCCGATAGAATTAAGAAATAAATCAAATTAGATAAAAATTTACGAAGAATATGAATTTTTTTGAAAAATTAGTAACGGCTTTATAAAATTCAATCAAACTTCAATTTCTACATTAAAATATTCTATTATTTCTTGGCTATAATTTTATCGCCTTGAAGTCACTATCGAGTGAGAATCGAGGGATGTTTTTATAGGCTCGAACACGCTTGCTCTCATCAATTCTTCCTTTTCTATATGATTTCTTCGTAATATTACCATTCGTGTGGGAAAAGAAAAATTATGTAGACGATAAAATTCACAAAAATATCTTCATAAATTCTTATCGATAAGTCTCCCCAGAGGTTATTTTATCTTTCGCTAATCTCCTTACTTCGCTCTCTCTCTTTCATACTGTGTACATGTCTTTCGCCAAATGAAAATGGTAAAATAACTACATGAAGTGTGCAAATATCTCGCTTACTCTCTGCCATATCTATTTCTCATTCCATTCATTTTCACATAATAAAAATACAGTCATGATAGCTATGTGAAGAAAAGAAAGAAAAAAGAAAATCTGATGCGAATTAAAATAATTATTCAATTAAATTGTGAAATAAAGAAGAAGTTGGATTAAAACAAATTTGAGGAAAGATAAAGATTAATGAAATATGTACATGAAATAAGTTGATGATGCTGGTTGATGTCAGGGTTCTGTTATTTTACATATTTTTAAAATGTTTTTCCATTAATTTTTAAATAAATTTATACAGAAGTCAGTTGAAAAATTAAATTAAGGTCTACTACAAAAGTTTATTCTAAAATTAAATGAAATTCTGCAAAATCTGCTTGAAAAAGTCATAAAAATTCCAATTCAGTGAAATATTGCTAAGTTTTTCCACCTGCACAACTTAATTTAATCTACTCTTAATTCTGTCTGCTGAACAGCTAAAAAAGTTGTTTATTTTAAACTTTTGAATTATACCATTCTTCATATTTATAAATAAAATGATGAGTGTTTTCCAACTGTTTGAAATGATAAAAAGGAAAGAAAAAAATTCAATTTCATTCTATGTCTTAAAAATCATCGTCATCATTTATGAAGTGTTGGTATATAAAAGAAATAATTTATTTTCTCATTCACCAATTGGAGTATGAAGTGAAAGAAGAGAAAAAAAATAAATTCTTGAGTAGCACCAGCATTACGAATAAAGCAGCAATAGAAATCTTTGATAGGGAGGAGTAAAAGTGTACAATGATGAGAGATTTCGTGTTTGGTTGATTAAATATTTGATCGAACGGAAAGCTTTTTTATGGATTTTGTTCTATTGCTTTATGTCTCTACATTAAAAACATCATCGTATCTCATACTTGCTAAGCGGGTGGTCGTGTCAGATTACTTTACTCCTCATTGTTGTTGAACATTCAAGGTCATAGAAAGAATTTACAGCATTGATAATTTAATAATTTTATACTTCTGTTGTTTGTGTTTAATCCCATCATCTTCGTCCTTGACCCATACTCCTTTTTTCTGTTCATGCAATGAAATTCCATGTTATTGTTCACAAGTCTTGTTTACATTTTTGAAAAATACATGAATGAGCAATTTTCTATTTTATGCATGAAAATTTTCATTCTTGTTGATAGATAAAAATGAATAAATAAAAAGACGAGAATGCACATATGCATAAATTGAGATTTGCAATTATTTTTGGAAAATTTTAATCAATAATTTTCATTATTAAAATTGTGAATATTAAATGAAAACGTAACTTTGTTTGCCAACTGTTTAATATTAAAATGAACAGTCAATAATAAAAGTTTACAAACTCTTGTAGCTAAATATTTAGTAAGTAAAATGAATATTTAAGAATTTAGTCAAGCAAAATTCTCATCAAGAAGTTATAAAATTATCATCATCATTTTACGCCCCTAAAACTCTTTAAAATTATCGAGAGTACTTGAAATTTATTAAGAGGAAGCTTAGTTACATAATATTTAAATAGATTTCATTGCAAATTTAAATCACTCTTAAAACTACATTTTAAACTACAACTTTAGAAATCAATAAATTTATTTTATTAACCCATTTTATGTGTACATAAAAATACTTTAAAATAAACATTCATTTTGGCTTTTAATTCACTTGAATAACAGTGAATAAAAGAACACTTAAAATGTAGAAAAGAAATTTTTCTGAATGCTGGGTAAATGATAAGGAAAAGATTTTCTTATTTTTGATAAAATTCAAGTCAAATAGAAATTCTTTTTTAAAAGGCAAAAAATAACTATAGTAGAAATTGGGTAAGAAGAAATGAAATACCATAGAACATGACATGGATGTAAGTTATTCTAAAAGCAAAGCAAAATATACCCACGATACCAGCCATGCATGACTCCGGTCTTCAGTTAACATATCAGTGTAGCTTATTTTATTCAAACATAACACAAAATAAAAAAATGTAAGAAGAGTGCGAGAGAGCGAGAAAAAGTCGACATATATTAAGCAAAGCGAGAGAATTCCCTTTCGCATACATACACAACCAGTAAAAATTATTATTGCTGTACTTCAACATCATTTTCCAAGTATCATCATTGAATTTTAAATTACATACATTTCATTTCAAATTTGTGAGCTCTTTGCTTTGTGGTCATTCGCATTCATTACAATTTATGACCATTTCACCTGACTTTATGTGTATAGTTATAGTTTAAAAAAATCATTAGAACACGACCAACCATTCTCCAATTAAATTTTCCAAAGCGCGGCAGTGATTGCTCGAAATTGTCAACAGTTTGCAATCGGAAGTTGACCACGTCCGTCACGTCGTGTTTTTCCTCATTCTCTCATTCTGTCCCTTTCGGTTGAAAAAATTTCAATTCATAAAATTTAATTTTTTTAATGTTCATCATCCTGTGAAAATTTATTTTTAATTGGTAGTGTATGTGAGTTCATGACATGCAAAAAAAAGAAAAATAAGTTATGACTCTATCAAGTTTTGTAAAGTTCAAAATCTGACACTTTGAATTAATGACTTGTGTGCTTTTAATTGCCATTAATTTTGTGAAAGAAGTGCAATAAAAAAATTACTCTCCCAGTGGAATCTTTTTGTGACAATGGGCAAGGCATCTATACTACATCGATTTATTGCTGAGCGCACATTTCGTGATTACAGTTTCTCATGGAATGGTAAATAATTCATTAGACAGTCAGTGGCTAATTTTTAGACAGACAAAAAATCTCATCATTGACTGAAGATAATAATAGATTTTTTATAAAGAGTTATGCCATACAGATATAATGTAATACAAGTCATTGTAATACATACATAACAAGAAATGGCCAAGAATATGATGGTTGAATTGAATGATTGATGATAATTTTGATAAATAAATAAAACAATCCATTAGAAATGGAAAAAAGTTATCAAAATCAACATTGAACATTCAGCACTGACATAAGATTTCTTCTTTGGTTTCCTTTACTTAAGTCATTGATAGAGCGGCTAAGATATATGTATAAGCAATTTGTTGATGGAAATCTATGTAATTTATTTTAATGCTCTTTTAATGTGTCGATTGTTTTCCCTTTCTCATCTCTATCTTTGCCCATCAGCAGCTTCATCATTTGTTTCCGATAGAATCAGACGCGACGCGGCAAAGATGATGAGAAACAAGTTGATTTTAACAAATTTAAAAATTCTTTCTCTTTTTATTTTATTACGAAAAGTTTTATAGACACTTTTATACATTGAATAGAATCGCAAAAAAATCTCTTCATTGTCATGGACAAAGTTCATGAATAATTCGAAAGAAATATCATTTTCTAACCGATTTAGAATAAAACATTAACTACAGGATTGACTCACTCTTGATGATAATTTTATACAAAGTCTTTTTCTCTACTGTTACTACTGCCAATGTTTAAATAAAGAAATGGAAATTTATGGATTTTTAGATAATGGCAATAGACGACGAGCGAAATGGAAATTGTTTTATCAATAATTAATTAATTTTTCCTTTCTCATTCTTTTCAATTTGTCTTTATGATTTTAGCTCAAGTTGGCTATTGTTTGGTTTGTCATTAACACCACTCTAGACGACCCGCTGATCATAGCCAATTTTATTACAATATTTCCAGCGAAGAAATCTTATAAATAAAATAAAATTTTTCTACTGTAAATCAAATTCTTTTCTCTCAAGCTCGGACAAAATTACTCGCATAAATTTAATTAGCAACATCTTTAACAATAAATTTTTTCTTCTCTTTTTCTTATTATTTTCATTTACTGTTACATAATTACACACTCTATGACTTCTTTTTTTTCATCTTTCTTTTACTCATTCATTCATTCGCTCTTGTCTCAATTGGAATTTGTTGGCTTATTATTGTATGACTATTTAATAGAAGCAATGAGCTTAAGAGAAGAAAGAAAGAGTGAAACAAGTTTCATCAAAAAAATAAAAATAAAAATAGCATGTAATTTACAGTGGTGAGAAAATTTCATGGGAATTTTTCATTTGCCACATGGATCAGTCTTGAGTTGCTGTGAAATGAAGAAGACAAGACGACTTAATATGGGCACTGAAAGAGGTCATTATTTATACGCATCATGATCTGATGACCATCAGTTAAAAATAAATAAAAACATCTACATTGACATTTAACTTAATATAATCATTTTGAGGGAAAATTTTTTATCATTAACAAAGCTTTTAATGCTTCGAGTGAATTTCTTCTTAAATAGAATTTTATCATTTTCATCGCTGTTGAAAGCGAAAGGGTTGAAGAGAATTCTTTCCGTTTTTTTCTCTGAGCCTTTTTGTCGTGGTAAACTTTGCCATTTTAATTAAAATTGACAGCAATGAAAGGCTATAATACATACACATAACTTCTTTTTTCCATTCTCGAGACTCATCTTCTTTGTCTACCATTTGCTCTCTTTCAATGTAATCTATTGTATATATGATGGATAACAAGCGAGAAAATTTTCATAATTTTTCCCACATTTCAATCTCATGCATGTGTAAGTGCTTATAATAGAGGAAACTCTCATATACAATCTCAGTTCATGCATGCGACATCATACACTGATGACTTTAAGCGCTTATCGTATTATGTACACAGCAAATAAATATAATATGTAAGCAGAGACATAGGTGAGCTTTACTATATCATTCTCTCGTGATAAATAACGGCGACACTTTTCGTTTAAACATCTAGGCTGAGACACTTGCAATTTATAAGCTAAAATTTGTACAATTTTAAATTTTTAAAATTGTAAACAACGAAAGAAGAATAAAAATAAAAAAAAAACTTTGAAAATTTCTTATAATATGCTAAAAACTAATTGATTTAGTTAGAAAAGTAAATACCAGATTAAATAAAATTCCTAATAGTTTTCAAGTTCAAAGTAAATTTGAATTTCTGGGAAAGCATCAATTTATCAAAGTGAATTTTCCTTGATAAAAACACATTTATACACAAATGATGTAATTTAATCACTTCATCTTTTCCTTCTCTTTTAAGAATTCTCCTTTCTCTCTTTCACTTTCTGATTAAAGCGGTTTTATTAACAATATACTTGACATCACATCTACTACTACTTTGATGTTTATTTTCTGCGTAATAAATCTCAGTAAAAAGTCGGCTTTCATTGAATGATGAGAATTTCATTCAATGGATGACATGTTAAGATTACTGAAATTGATTTTAATTAAGGTGATGTTTCGTGTGTGGGATTAAAAATAAATTTTCAAATGTTTAAAGATTTAATTGGATTTATGAGAAAAATTGTTTATTTTTATATTTTTGGGTTTCATAAAAAGGTAAGGAAAGTTTGAACGTGTGGTTTAAAATATAAGAAAGAAGAAAATATTTTTTAAATCGATTAAGCTTCTTATTTACGCATTAAACTTGATGTAAAGCAGAATTTTAAGGAAACTTTTATAATAATTCAATTCGGAAGTAAAAAAATTCCTCGCAGTCTTGTCTTCTTCATCAGCATATAAATAAAAACTAATTTAATTTCAAAACCTAAAACCTTACAAAGGAAAGACACGACGAGAGAATTAGAAGAAAAAGTTTGAGCAGCCCTCAAGTAAAGAAGAAAATGGGAACAAACTTTTCTTATTCCTCTGAAAAATAAACCCAAGCTTATTATGCCACATGCTCAAAACAGCTTACAAATAGCAAAAGCAAGAGAAAGAAGGAAAAAGTTTGTTTAAATCCCAAAGTCCATGTAAACTTTAATTGACTAAGAAATGAAAATTTAATAATTTTGTCACTTGCAAATATTGACATTGAAAATGACTTTAATAACTCGATAATCTTTCCATCCCAACATATTCATTTAACTTTTATAGCAATATGAATTTATCAGCATAAAAAATGTCTCTTTAAACTTTCCAAATGACATGACGAGAGTGAGAATGAATGATAGAAAAAGTCTGATGTCGTTTTTGTTGCTATACATTCATCATGACTGCTAAATTTTTTTCTGCTAAACAAATTGAATTTTCAACCCTTCTTAATGATCATCCTCTTTTTCTATGTTTGTCTATGTGAATGCATAATCGTTAAAATTATTTTTGTTTAAAAAATATAAAATTAAATTGAAAGGGTCGTAAGTAATAATAACATCATCAATAGCAATAACAACGGCTGCATCATGTTAAAGATCTTACGCAATATTCTTCAATATGTATTTGTGCATTCTTCTTTACTAATACTTATAATTATCATTATGGTGCTATATGAATGATGTATAGAATTTCTACGTGCCAATGCCAAAGTCGATTTAAGAAACAAGATGCGAGAAGAAAAAAAAGGAGAACACCAAAAACAATAGTGAGAGAGGAGGGTTGTTTTTATGTTTGGTTTCTTTCTCACTCTAATGTTCTTTCAATTCGGCATTTTGACGTTCCTTTCTCTTTCTTTCTCTCTAGTTTGGTCTGCATTTTATTTTTATTTCATTTTTTTGTTTTCTTTTTCACATATTGCTAAATCTATCGATAGTTTTTTTTGCTCGCTCTCTGCATTAACCCAGATTTTTACGACCTTCTTTATTCACTTTAGATAGCTATGATGATTTGTTGTTCCCACCACAATGACAGAAAGTCATTCCCTTTTTCTGTCTCAATGGAAATTAAATTTTTTCTCTTTTTCACACAATGAAAATGATGATAATAATAATGATGATGCTGTGTGCTATTTGTATCATTTTAAATACTAAAATTACTGCAATACTTGAACTGCTTCTATTATATTTTATTCTCATAGTAACAATAACATCATATTTCGCTTTCATTTATTTGTAATTGTTTGCAAAATATACACACAACATTAAATTAATTAATTATGGCTTTTTGATAGATGAGATACACAAATTAAAGGGAAATTTAGTAAGCAGGCCTTCCTAGTCAGAATAAAATTTTCATAACAAGAAAAAGTTTGTATTGCTTGTTAATTAAGGCAATAACACATGTGGCTAAACAGAATGTTTTATTATTCTTGTTCAATCAATTAAGCTTAATTTTGCTTTAAATTTAAAAAACAACTCAAGTTTTATCTTTATTAAATTGAATTTAGCAAAAATTAAAGTATATTAAAGTGAAATAAAATCATGACAGTCATTTTTATTAATTTTTAAAAATTCAATTGACCGCAATTCAATTACCATAATAATTTTTATCTTTACCACGCGCTTCAAATGCGAAAATAAAAATCGACATCATCATCGTCAAGTACACGCAGTTTGTACATATGAACGATCGATATTTCCTTTCTACATATTCATAACATTCAATTTAATGATAACGCAATAGCTATTAAAAATTCATTTTAATGCTTATTTCAGAATGTGACTCGCAATGTTCCGAGCAAGAATCGCCTATGGAAACTGTCACAACAGTTCCACCACAACCTCATGTTTTAAATGTCATCGGCTCATTGGTTCCTGTCTCTAAATCATCACCAGAGCGTCGCAATCAAAAAGAAATTGTCGCTGGTGAGGAACGTCCTAAATTCTTAACCACAACGAAGACTGAAGATTCTCAAGGTATGTTGAGCTGATTGTTACAAAGAAGGATTTTTTCTCTATATTTATTTTCGTTGCGTGCTTGCTTCTATTTATTTGAATGTCATATTGTTCATGAATACCCACGAGCTTTAAGCAAAAGTTGAGTAAACTTTTTCATGATATTTATCAACAAACGTGACAGTATTCATGAGCGATCCCCTTTTTGTATTTATATATTTAATGCGACACAAAATGAGCAAACAAATCAGACTTTTTTTCAGTTGCTTCCCTTTTCCTGTTTCTATTTCTTCTTATTTTTCTTGTCAAATTGGAATATGGAAATTTATTTAAAATTTTATAATTGACTCAAGGTCATCACGCATATTTACACATGCTAAATGTATTTTGTTCTTATTTTTGTCGACAATTTTAAAATGCAAATACAAATAATATTTTTCATTTTTATGGGTTATACTGAAAAATATTTTCCATTTTCAATCATTATTATTTTTTCTTAAATAAAAACAACAAAAATTCATTCATAATTCATGAGTAGATATATGTGAAGAAAGGATAATCGCAAAAAAGAGACCCAGTGGAAAATGTAAATATTTGTGTATTTATTGAGATCCGCGTATGCATAAATAGAGAGATAAAGAAAGAAAAAGTTATTTCATTCAATATTCATTCCACATCTGATTGAAAGCATCGAGATATAAAAAGGAAAAAAGAAATTTATGAATATAAAACTGATGCAGACAGCAAATCTCTCCTTCTTCTGTCTGAAGTTATGTAAAAAAATTCAATTTTTCAATACAAATTCAATTAAAAAGTCATTCACATTTATAAGTGAAATGCCAATGCTTCCTCATGCATGTGCTTACCAGTCAAAAAATATTTATAAAATTTTGATTGTCATTATGTTCGTCATTAGAATTTTTATTTATTTTCTCACTTGATTTGCAATTTTCATTTGCTAATTTTGTTTTTCTTTATGCTGATTTTATTGAGAATTTTCTTTTTTTACGCAGATATAAATTTTGAGAATAAAGTAAAGAAATTTCTCGATTTTATGCTTTTTTTGCAATTGATTTTTTTATCCTGCTGAAAAGAAATTGAGTTGGAAAATTCAATGAACTCAGAGTGGAAAAGAGTAAGCACTTTGAAAGAGAAGAAGATTGAATGCGTGAAAGTATTTTTTGTCACACAGTTTCAGTTTATTTTCTTAAATTTCAATATTTGATAAAGAATGACTTTATTTGAGTTCCTAAAAACATATTTTTGTGGTTTGTGCTTCTTATCTTTGTTTTATTAACTTTGCTGGCTTCTTTTCAATTTTTATAATAAAATTTTCTTTCTTTCCTTTTGCTCTCTAATAAACATAAGTTTAAATGAAAAACTTTCATTCCTACATGGAATAAATTTAAATTTTTATTAAAAATAATTTTTTGCTCGCCATCACCAATTTGTTCTTTGTATATGTGCGGTATAATTGGTAAAAAGAAGAAAATTACAGGGTTGGAAAATACAGAATCTGTATACAGGGGTTGAAAATTAAAATCAATAATAAAATTTGTGATGATAATTTAAACACTGCTTAAACTTCACTGCAATTTTTCTTTAATTTTGCTTCATAAATTTAAATTTAAAATTAATAAAATTCAAAATGATATTAAACAAAAAGAATTCTTTTTCTTTTGTGTCTCCTTTTTCAATTAATGCTCAATAACTACTATCATTGCTTGTATGTATGTACCTAAATGTCTTTTATTTATGTGTGTTGAAAAAATTCAAAAAAAAATATTAAAAAATAATTGGTTAGCCGTGTGTATTCCTGAAACAAATGAAACTTCTTATGTTGTTGAAACTATAACTACCACCACTACTGTAACTGAACATACGATTATTCGTACAGCAGCTGAAGATTCAGATCAACCGCCTCCAAAACCACCCAAAGCCGTAACTTTGCAGCCACCTGCTTTACCCGAAGGACGTAGCAGTATCTATGCAAGTTCACAGTCTGTAGAGAATATGAAGAATGACCTCAATGCCACAATTATACCAAAATTCAACGTCAATGGTACATCGACTGCTCAGGCAATAACTGGAATTCTAAAAGGTGGCAAACTTCGAAAGACTGATTCAATTCAGGTACTAAATATTCACATTTGGACAAAAAAAGGAAGTTCAATCAATTTTTCACTTTTTTCAATTTAGAATGACGAGACAAACAACACAACTTCGGATGAAGAAACGAGCTCAAAACGATCTGTACGTTTCAATGAGGAAAGTGGCGCAGAGGATGGTGAATTGCAGAATCTACAAGGTAGTGCTACTGACGAGGATGGCAAACCAAAGAATGAATCTCAATTGACAGACTATGTGACCCACATGTCTCTTAAGAGACACTCGAGTCTATTTCACAACGCTTTAAGACGTAAATTGAAAAACTTTTTGGTTTATGACCAAAAAAAGATTTTCATTAATTTATAATTTTCTTATAGCAAACTCAGCAGTTCGTCAACTATTCCCGGCCAAATCACCCCCCTCTGCATTAACGCATGAGGCGCTTAAAGCTTTTGAGGAGTCGAAACGGTCAGGAAATTTGCTCACAGCATCACAAGCCATCACATCTGGTGGTTCAGCAAGCTCAAGTAGTACTAGTCCAACACCAATGAGCTCTTCAGATACCGATACCATAAAACGCACAATTGAAAGAAATGCACTGCGTCGTTCACTAATCAAATATGAGCCAAAGTATGTCAAAATAAGATTGAGATCGAAAAAAAAATAAATTTTATTGATTGACTGAATTGCCTCTATTATATTTATAGGAAAAAAGTAGTTGCAAAGGACTCAACATCACTTGAAGAGAGAATTAGACAATTGACGTGTGACATTGATGAGCCAATCGATAGTGATGGCAATAGCTCACATAATGCCAATGATATGGAACGTAGAGACAGTCCAGCTGGTGAAGAGACGCCACAACAAACGAAATTTGATAAGAGTTTTTCTCCCTCATCATCGGCATCGAGTTCATCAAGTTGCTCAACGGGTTCGACCTATAAAAAAATCACCGATTTGTTCAATAAAGAAAAGAGACATGAAAAAATACCAGAAACGGATGAAAATCCTATTGTCATTCAAGATTGTAGATGTGGTCCTGATTTAGGCATGGGTGTACAAATACAACATGCAGGTCATTCACATTCTCATCAACATAACCATCCTCCACCACCACCACCTCGAAGCGAGACAACGAAACGACAATTTCTTAACACTTTGGCACCACTCACTGCATGCGTTGCTGGCCAACGAGACGATAATTTCTCTTATTACATTGCTTCAAAGCCAGGCGATAGAACTTCGACTGCCAGCTCACAAACAGGTGATCAATATAGTATAGGCAAGTTCAGTGACATTTGATTTCAAATATTTGCAGAAAGTCATTTGATTTTTTTTTTAATTTAGGTGATATAGATGCAGCATTGCAAGATGGAAACAATGATGGCAAAAAAGTTGCACCAGATGTCATTGCTGGCACTCCGATGAATAATGTACCGGGAGAGCAAGATGAATTGGTGTCATTCGCACAGCAAGAAGCCAATCGAATGGATCGCATTAAAAAACGATACAGCTCAGACTCGGCACCAGCCTCAGGTGTAAATTCAGATGATGATGAACAAAATGATTATGGTTTTAACAAAAGACCTTCAGTGCGTGGTATAAAAGCAAGATTTGGATCAACAAATGAAATTCTACAGCAGATGCAGGACCAATTATCTCAGCCTAATGTGAGTAATTCTTTTAAGGATAATTTTATAAGCTTATTATTAATATTTTTATATAGGTTCCAACGGTTAATAATAATAATCCAACAGTCGGTAATAATAATAATACTAAATCCAACAACATGCAGTCTGCTACACTGCCACGAACAAATGCAGCAGGACAATTGCAAATAGCTAATTCAAACCAACAGCAGCAGCAAACAAATCAACAAAACACAGGAACATGGACTTATTATCCTGATCAACAGGGCAAAAATTATTATCATTTACCTGCTCACGCAAGGCATAGTTATCACGGCGAGGCTATTTATCAAAATTGTCACACAATGACAGTACAACAAACACAGCAAGCAATCATCAATCCTGGACATGTTCATCAGAAATTAGCCCAACAACCACATGCAGCTGCCATTCACGCCATTCAGCATGCTCAACAAATCAATCGTTTTAGTCATTTTGCACGTAGTCCCACGCGAAGACCTGAGTCTCCACCACCACTTAGAAATTATCATCAGACAATGGTGCTCATACCGTACAAGGCTGCAAATGGAAATGGCACCTATACCACTTATGGAATTGCTACTGAAGGTGGTGAAAATATTTATCAGCGGCAGCAGCATATTGAATATCAACAGGTAAATGAGTGCAAATCGATGGTTAGCAATCCGGAATTACAGATTTTTGACGAAATGCAGGTGACACAGCAGACAATTCGGATTCCTGTTGGCTATCCTATACCGGGTATGCAATTGCATGTGGTTAATGCTGCTACTCAACGGTCAACGCCTCATTATGCAACGCTGCCGCGACAAAACTCAGCGCAGGGTGCTAATCCAACAACAGTCGGAAATGCATTCATTTATCCCGATAAGCCTATGGAAAGTCGAGGTGTACCAGAGGGTGAAGCTGCGACTGTTCAACAAACCGATTGTACGAATAATATCATTACAACATGCCAAGATGGTGAAAGCAATAATAATCCACCGGGAACTGTGTATTACGCTATGAATGTCTGACAAAGCCAGTAAGACTGCAATAATTTTATTATATTGCAGTCATCTTACACTCACATATACAGTTAATTCTTTTAAGAGGCTTACACAAAAAAATAATTATCTATATATAGAAACAAGAGAGAGAAAAGAAAATATATCTT
This sequence comes from Polypedilum vanderplanki, assembly GCA_018290095.1. Lineage (NCBI taxonomy): Eukaryota > Metazoa > Arthropoda > Insecta > Diptera > Chironomidae > Polypedilum > Polypedilum vanderplanki. The sequence goes on along the minus strand of CM031381.1, from coordinate 24,840,226 downwards.
AAAACGAGAGAGAGATTCGGTTTTTTAAAAGTTAATTTATTTAAATGAAACTTCTTTTTGCATTGTTGTGCGGGAAAAGAACTTTTTTTATTCTCTTGTTTCCTTTCAAGACACACACAATACAAGGCCTGAGAACTCTTTGATCCGAGTTTGATTTTTTTTGATCCGAGATCAAACTGGGATCAAAAAAAATTCAAAAACTCGGATCAAAGAGTTCTCAGGCCTTGACACAATACAATGAATAAAAAGTTCTACCTATATAAAGAAAAATTATTACATTGAAGAATGCAGTTGAACTTTAATGAGAGAAAGAAAAACTGCTTGAGACTAAAAGACTTTGAAACAAAAAAAGGACGACTTGTTCATGACATTAAAGAAAGTAATTTCACTGTAATTTATTTGCGTATCATGTTGTATGTAGCGAGAAAGATTTATTTGTAAAAATGTTGTTTTTATCAGAAATTTCTAAATTTAAATATACACAAAAAAATTGTTTTGATCGAAATTTATCGCATTGCAGAAGTTTTTCTCGCTCTCAACAAAGTTTCAATGCAAAATAAAATGAAAAGGATATCTTGAGGCTCATAAGGAAACTTTTTTTAGTACAGTAAAAAAGGATATAAATAAAAAATTAATAAAGTATATAAACACTGAAACGAATTTAGGACAGACATCACATAAAAAACATATAAGAAAAAAAGAAGGAAGGATTTGTTGAAGCCGTTTTTTGGAAGGCTCTCATAAACTCATTAAATTACATAGTTGTTTTTTTTGCTATATGAATTTTTCGCTCTTCTCTCTGTCCATGACGTTGTGTATAGTAAAATTATAAAAGGGAAAAAAACTCAAATCAATCAAATAAATTTATGATTGTAAAGTCTTGTATTTAATCAAATATTGAGTAAAAAATATGATGAGCATATTTTAGAAAGGGGTGCAGTAAAAAGGAAATGAAACATGTAAATTGACTTTTTTAATTTCTCGCCCCACATCAATATCGACAATTAAAGAGAGAGAGGCACAATAAAAAACATGGAATTTTTGAGCATTGATGGAACTTTATAGAAAATAAAAATAAATTAATTATAAAAGCAAAAACACCAGAGAATCGCATTCAGAATATTTGTTTTTCTGATAAATTCTCCATTTTTGCAATTAATCTCATCCCTCAAAAAACAAAAAAAATCCAAGATTTTTGATGAAAATTTATCAAATTGTGAAAAAGATGTAAGGATAAAAAACAGTTTTATTTTCAATGTGCCTAGAATAGAGACATTTTATTAAGAGAAAAAGCATCTCGATGAATGAATCGTCATCATCATCGGCGACAAAAAATAGAAACGTTAAGCTCAATAAATCTAATTTATATGTATGGATAAATGCTTTTAATCGGCTTTGAAGCACCTCATAACTCACAAACGTTTTAAAAAAATAAAATTGGTAAAAAATTATTTTTCTCGCACAAATCACACTGATCGAAATTGGATAGTGAATCAATGATGAGAAAATGAAAGAGGAAACCAAAAAAAAGAGTATAAATTGTTTTGTTGAACCTTATGATGAAAAAATGAGCTCTTAGCTTTAATGAGAATAAAAATTACTAAAGTACTCTCTACCAATCTTAGAATAATTTAAACATTTAATGACGAGACAAAAATAAATATTTTGAATGATGATGATGATGAAAACCAAAAATAATTTATCAGAAAAAGTGACTAATTAAAAAATGCGTTTATCATGAGTATGCAAGAAAGAAACATAATAAATTGTAGTTCATTTAGTTTTTTTGTTCAACAAAAAAAAAAAGAAAAAATTCTTCCAAAATTACCAAAATTTATTGAGTACTCAAATCAATGTAATATAAATGATGAAACTAAAGAGAAAAAACCTATAGTTGCGCATATTTAAAAGAATCATAAAAGGTATCGAAAAGAAATGATTTTTTGATGATAACATTAGAGATGAAAAAATTATAAAATTAATTAATATGGCAAAGAAATAAAATTGAAAAATATGTTTAACAAATGATTTCTTTTTTTGTTTTATTCTTCTTTGTTTCAGTGAATTATGCATGCAATAAATTTTCAATTTAAGGTGAAATAATATCATCGTTAAGTCAAAACGAATTTTTGAATTTTAAATATTGGACGAAGGTTTTTCGTTAAATTAAAAAAAGTATCTACGAGAATTATTTATCCGAATAATTCTTTGTAATTTTTATTGAAATAAAGTTATTGTGAGTATATAAGAAGTGAATAATCATGCCTGGTGAGTTTAATAATCGAAAAAATATTAAGTTTAGTTCACTTTCCTTCTAATATTCAGAGAAATCGAAGGAAAACTAAAATTTCTTTTAACCTCTTGCACAATGATTTGGCGATTTTTAATATTTTGATTTTGTTCACAGAAAAAATGGACACATTTAATCCAGCTATGCCTACTTATGAGGGTGGCAGGATCATTAAAATGGAAGTTGACTACAGTAGTACATGTGACGAAACAATTCCTCGCTGCAAAGAAATGGCAAAGAATGATTTGAAATTTAATGAAGCTCTAGAGACTTTGTTGTCATTGGAAAAGCAAGCTCGAATTGGCTCAGATATGATGTCAAGTGCTCGCATTTTAGTTGCTATTGTCCAGATTATATTCGATGCCAAAAAATGGGATTTATTAAATGAATATATTTCAATTTTGGTGAAGAAACGCTCACAATCTAAACAAGCAATTGTGAAGATGGTACAAGAGTGCGTTACTTATGTTGATCAAACACCAGATAAGGAGACAAAAATTAAACTCATTGACACATTGAGAGCAGTTACAGAAGGAAAGATTTATGTTGAAATTGAACGAGCTCGTCTCACAAAAATTCTATCAGACATCAAAGAGGCTGATGGAGATATTCTCGGTGCAGCGACAATTATGGAGGCATTACAGATTGAAACATATGGTACTATGGATAAAAGAGAGAAAGTTGAGTTTATTCTTGAGCAAATGAGATTGTGCTTGGCTAAACACGATCTTGTTCGAACTCAAATCATTTCAAAGAAAATCAATACAAAGTTCTTTAATGATCCAGAACAACAAGACTTGAAATTAAAGTATTATGAACTGATGGTAAGAGTTGATGAATTAAAGTAAGATTGATAACTAATTTAATATTTAATATATTATAGATTCTCTTAGATCAAGATCAATCATATATTAAAACTGCTCGCTATTATCTCGCAATTGCCGATTCTGAATGCATAACTAATGATATTGAGAAGAGAAAACCTGTCTTTGTTAATGCTGTTTTATATTGCATCCTCTCACCGTACGATAATGAGCAAGTCGATTTGATGAATAATTTATACAAGAATAAATTTTTGGAAGAGATTCCATTATACAAGTGAGTTGATGATCAATATTTGACTGCAATAAATAAATAATTAAATTTCACAATGTTACACAGGGAATTATTAAAACTCTTTCTCTGTAAAGAACTCATTAATTTTGATGCTCTCAATCAAGTTTATGGAAAAGAGTTGATGGGACTTAATGTCTTTAAAAAGGACACAGAACATGGAAAAAAGAGTTGGGAAGAGTTGAAAAATCGTCTTATTGAACATGTTAGTAAATTGATAATTTTTCTATTGGATATATTAAAAATTATATTTTTATTTTTAGAATGTTCGGATCATTGCAAGTTATTACACACGCATCCATATTTCAAGAATGTCAGAACTTTTGGATCTTGATGAATTACAAACTGAAGATGTTCTCGCCAAGTTAGTAAATAATGGTACATTAAAGGTGAAAATTGATCGACCTGCAGGCATTATTTACTTCACACAGAAAAAGAGCCAATCAGAAGTCCTTAATGATTGGTCGAATGGTTTAAATGAGTTGATGGCATGTGTCAATAAGACTACACATCTTATTCAAAAAGAAGAGTGCTTGAATCAATTGTTAAAGTAAAAAGAAATTAATGATTAATTATTTTCACAATATTTTTATTAAACTTTAAAATTGGAATCTAATAAAGAATTTTCAGAAACAGGAAATTTTTTACTTGCATTTTGTCTTTATATTTAGCTACTAATAAATTGCTATTTAAAAGGCTAGACATACATCACTACACACATAATGCAAAAAAAATTTATATGACTAATCAATTGCGAGGATTGCAGAAATAATTTTATTTACTTATGGCTTCATATAGTTGCAAACCAGTTTGACTAATCATCGATTTAATTTTGTCACTTCTTTCTCTATCAACACAAATTTTAACATAATCTTCAAAATCATTATTTAATTTTGATTCAATTGTTTCAAAAACTTCATTATTGATTAGATGCTTTTCATCAGGAAAAATTTTTAAAACTGTGTCAAGTGGTTTGGTTGCTGCCAAATATTCAAGAGTTTCTTTAATCAAACGTTGATAGAACAAAATTTGACCCATATTAGCTTCGCATACTTCAAACTCATTTGCTTGTTTCTGAAGCAACTTAATTAAATCACTCCAATCATTATCAAATTTAAAATGGCATCTAGCATATTCTAAAATACATTGAGGATTATTTTCCAAAATAATATCAATAGCTTGCTTTAAAGGAACAATACAAATTTTTAAACTATCATGACCGATTATTGAATCACGATTAGATTCTAAATAATTTAAAATTTCTTTAGCAATATCGCTTGATACTTCACCGCTACAAAGAAGAGCTTGTAATTTTATAAGAGTCAAAAGCAAATCTTTATCCATTTTGCTATATTCATATTGATTTTCATAGGCATCGGTGTTGCTTAGTAACTGTAAAATAGACTCGAAAGGCGGAAGCCAATCAAGATATCGATATCTCTCATCCAAAAATAATATTGGATTTGATCCAGCATTTTGTATCAATAGTTGTGCAATTTTATCAAATTTTGTTACTGGTTTTTGATTCAAAAATAATGCTGTACTCATTTCATTGATGACTTTAAATAGTTGTGCTTTATTAATTCTTATGTCCTGTCCTGTGCGTTTTTCTTGCTTGAAGCTCAGCATTTTTAATTGACTTAAATAAACACGTATTAAAATTTTAAGAGCATGTTTGTGGTTCGATGACGTTCCATTTTGCAATTCATCATCGTTCCAGCTCAAGAAGCTATGCTTTCGTTCGTGTTTGTGCTTTTGTATATCTTCTGATGCTGATGATGCTGAAAGTGTGGTTGTATTACCGGAAGATGTGATAGAGAGCAATGAAATTTCAGCATCCTGTGTACGTGTTTCATAATATCTCCATAAATATTTCTCTAGCAACATTTTCAAAATATTTTGTCCACTCAAATAAGAGTCATGACCTAATTGAGATGCTAAATATTCCATAAATAATTTCATATTTCCATTAAATTTAATCATTTTTGTGTCGTAAATATGATGTAGTAAAACATCTGTTAAAAGCTCACAACGTTCAATAGATGCATTTGTAAGGAACAAAAGCTCTGTGAAATCAGAGAAGCTAATTATTGATTTAGAGATCTTTCTATTTGTTGTTGCTACAGCATTAGTACTAAATTCAAACAAAATGTTCCAATGACGAATTAATAGTTGATAGAGATCATAACGTTTAATTTGGTCCAATAAAGAATTTGCTGCCAAAATCTCATCTTTTTTTAAAAGGTGTAAAATTATGCATAAAATTTCTCCATTTGCTTTATCATTATAATTTGTAAGGAACTCGTAAATTTTTTCATCCATATATTCTCGAAATACAATCGATTCAAGTGATAATCTCGCTACTTCCTTAGGTGCAAAACGCTTAAAAAGCTCAATAAGTGCTTCACCAAATCTCAAATTTCTCATTTCATTTTCTTCATTTGGAAAGTTGATTGTACTTGCAAAAATTTCATCAAATTTCTGACTGTCATGCGTTTGTGTTAAATTGTGGAAACTCTCTTTTAATGCTTCAATCAAGCCTATTGGCGAATACTGTGAATAAGAAATAATGTTAATTTAACAAATATCAATTATCAATTTTATGTAGACTTACAGCCATTCCATTTTGATCGATAAATCTTTGAAATATTCCAATGATATTTAAATTTGCCATTTCATAAAATACCAAACTGTGCTTATGCTCACATTCATTCCTATGATAAAAAATATATTGTTATGAATAATTCAAGAATCTAAATGAGAATCACTTACATTACGAAGCAATCAGCTAATGCTAATGATGCTTCTTCCATAAGGTTTTCACAATCATGCCATTTAAGCTTCATTTCACTTCCAAGTTCTGAATTTTCTTCTTCTGGTTCGATTTCAGCAAGCATAGCATGTGTTCTCAACATCAAATGAATCTCTTCAAGTAAATTCATAAAATATGATGGATAACGTCTCAAACTTTTATCAGCAAATTCTTTAAAATCCTGATATATTGTATCGATTGAAGGATAATTTAGATTATAAATAGTCCAATTTATTGCTTCTTCATCTGACTGCTCGTTCGGTGAACTTGGTGAATCGTTCGCTAGCAACACAAGATTTTTATCGCTAGGAATCATAAAATGAACATTCATAAATGGACGTAAATTAACTAATGAGATTGTATTGGATAAATTTTTATAAATTGCATCAATTTCTGGTAAATTGAATTTTCCACTCAAATCACTAAATAACTTCTGACCAATTCGGTGTGTGTACGATTCAATTCCGTTTTCACATAATGCATGAAGAACGTTAAAATTGAAATAGACATCAATCACGGCAGACGTGAATGGATAGGTATTAAGGAAGCATTTTGACATATCATCGTGACGAATATTTGTGTTAATTTGATAAAGATAACCATCTTGTTGCGTGGTGACCAAAAAGGCGCATCCATAAAAATGGTTATGGAATTTAGAATGCATTGCAAATTCAGTGTTTGTTTCTGTTACTTTTGGACGAACGTATAGCGGTCGCATATGAATAGATTTGAAAATATCAACATTTTCTCTCATCACACCACTAATTTTCATTGACTGTAGTTTTAATTGAAGCATATTTCTAGGATATACAATTGCAGATTCGGGAAGATTAACTGTGTATTTAATGTTAACTCCAAGCTCATTAACAATCATTGGTTTCATTTCTGATTCGTCAAATCCTAAAACCTCTTCCTGTGTACTTTTTATATCAACTTTAAAAATGTGTCCATTCAATTCCTTTTTATTTGAAATGGCTTGAAAATCGACATTATATTCCAAATTGATGTTAACTGCATCTTTAGTTTGGGGAATTTCAGTTGAAGTGCATACATTTGACTCAGATAGAGTACTGGTGTTGCTTTCATTGCGATCAATAATTTTAAAAATATGTAGATATTGCTTATTGCAACAGCAAATGATGTTTTCATTAAAAAGCACTTTACTTGGTTGAAAATCTAACTCTATTTGAAATGATGCCTCAAAAAAGTCTACATATTGAAGTTTCGTAGTTTCATTGGTGCAATATTTAAAAAAGAATAGTTGTAATATATTTTTATGTCCAACTATAATATTGCCAGTGCTTTCACAGAATGCAACAACTGATGGATTGCATGATAATGGAATTTCAATCATTTCCAGAGATTTTTTCATTGGTGTAATTTTTGAAGCGATTCTTGCTCGAAGTGGCTGAGGTTGATTTGATGGAACAATAGTGTCCCAATTGACATAAATTCTTACATATTTTATCTCTGCTTTTTCATAGTTGCTGATACGACTCTCAACAGATATCAAAAAGTTTCCAAATCTTGAATAAAAAAGTTGCTGTACATCATCCACACTCGAGAAAGATTTTATTGATGTATTAGAACCAGACACTTCTTCATTATTCCCGCTATAATCACAATTTAATTTTCTTATCTCTATTACATGATCAGAATTTCTCGCAAGCACTATATAATCTGGTGGAATCAAACACGAAGCAGAGAGTTCATCAATAGTCAACTGTTGAATTGTTTGACTTGCGAAATGATAAATACTCATTACTCGTACCATCTTGACTGAACCGAGTTATTTCACTTACTGAAAGCAGAAGAGAATAGAGAATATTAGTTTTAGGCAAGCACACACCCTAATTAGTTTTATGTTTCTTTTATAACATGCGAAACGAAATGCTAATTTGTTTACTGTGACACATTTATGTATGTGCATATCAATTTTCAATTTCATATTCTCAGCTGGATGTGTAAAAGTGAAAAAAAAAATCGATTTAATTTTGAAACTTACAATTGTATATAGAATTTTTAATATCTTTCAATTTATTTTATCTTTGGTGTCACTCTACATTATTAAAAATCACAATTAATTACTCTTAATTATCTTTTTCACCCATAATTTAAAAATATTCGAATTTTTTTCACCAAAATATTTCAAGGGAGACAAACACTAAAAAAAAGCAAAATAAATTGCGTATGAAAATTCTTTTTGTAAAAGTGTCTGTCGCCTCAAAACATTTGTCAATATATTTCCAAAAAGTAAAATTTTAATTTTTTGGCAGTAAATTAAGATTTAATGGCACTTAAACTATTACAAAATGGAAGGCTTTTAACTCGAGCTTTTCAAAATTTACATATAACACCAACAACATCAACTATTTTTGCTAAAAATAATGATTTGAATTTAAATTTTTCACGCAACACAAGTTTCTTCGTAAAATGTGAGTGAAAATTATTGCAAATTTAAAATTCCCATATTATTTATTATTCTGTTCTAATTTTAGTGCCTGCAGAAGATTTATGGAAAGGAGTTACATCAGTTTCAAATGCAGGAAGAAAAAGAGGTCGTGCGAAAGGTTTAGTAAGAAGAAAAGATTTGAATCGTGGGCAAGTGATTGGTGTCGGTAAAGCAAATATTCAATGGCCTGGACTTTCGGCTCCTATTATTCGTGGTAGAGAACTCATTCAAAGACAACAATTGCCACCAGATCCAGAACGAGAAGCAAAATTGATTAAAATGCGTGATGCGATGAGTAGCAAAGGATATCAAAAATTGTCACCTCTTGATCGTGGTTGGACAGGTGCTAAATTAGGTGTAAGTATTATATAAATTCATTTATTTGTTGTTATATATAAACTTTAAACTAAAATTACTATAGGGACGAAGCATTGGAGCACCTGATCCAATTGGTGATGATAATTTTGAAGGCTTTGATACGAAAGTAATTGAATACAAGCAAGTTTTTAATATGAAAGGTAATTTAGGAAGAAAACGAAGACTTTCTGCTTTTGTTGTAACTGGAAATCATAATGGACTTGCCGGTTTTGCATCAGCTAAAGCAGTCGATGGAAAAGCTGTTTTGAGAAAGGCTAAAAATCGCGCTGCACAAAAATTAATGTACATTGAATTATGTGATGGTCATACAGTCTTTCATGACTTTTTTTGTCAATTTGGTTTAACTAAAATATTTGTCGAAAAAAAACCAGAAGGCTTCGGACTCGTATGTCATCGTGCTATTAGAGAAATTTGTCAACTTGTTGGTATCAAAAATCTTTATGCTAAAGTTGAAGGAGCAACTGGCGTTCAACATATTGTTAAAGCATTTTTCTTAGGATTATTAAAACAAAAGAAGTTTGAAGAAATTGCTGAATCAAAAGGACTTCATCTTGTTGAATTTAAGCCTGAGCTTGGAAATTTCCCAAGAGTAGTTGCTAGTCCAAAAGTATGTAGAAAAGAAGACGACATAAAATATGATGAAATTATGGACTATACACAAGTAGCAATGAATGGAAAAGTTGTATTAAAGAGAAAGAAATATCCACCATTTTATGCCAACACTTATGGCTATCACATTCATTTGAAGAAACTTGAAGGACGACGAAATCATTTCAAAATCAAATTCGATATGCTTAAAGAACATGGAACAATCAAAAGTTTCCTCACTGACAAATATCCAGATGCACGACCACATGGTTTTATATTAAGAGATGCATACCTAAAAAAGAAAGCTGAAGGTGAAGAAACGAGTGCAGAATAAAATTTTATGTATTAGAAAACTCAATAAAATCACAATATGTAGATTAAAAATTAAAACTTAATGATTTCATTCATTTCTTTCATAACCAACAATTTTTATTTATAGCTAAATAATAAACTTGCAATGTATTCAACTAAAAACATACTCCATATATATAATTTCAGTAAGAGAGAGAGAATTATGCAGATATAATTTTCATTCAATCTTTTTTTATAAAAAAGATACAAGCAAAATCACTGCATTTCTCTCGTCTCATATATAATTTTTTATAATCTTTTTCATAAGACTTTTTTTTGTTGTATTTATTTGATGCTATCTTACTTATCGTATGTCACTTCATTTCGCTTCTTATTAAAAATAATAGTAGTCAACAAAAGATAGATAGAAGGAAATATAATAGATGATAGTGTATTCATTGCATATAGATCAGCCATATCCCAATCGTTTTTCAATTAACTTTTTTCTTATTATATTATATATGCACTATGATGTAACATTTTCTTTATCATATTTTCATAATTGTTATTACTTTTATTATATGGGGGATGAATCAATTTAAATGTTAATTATTAAATATCATTTCATAACAACACTAACAGCTTTTTTTCTCATTTTAGTAATTGTAATGATAGGTAGATAAGTTAGGATATAATCTGTCGTGAGAAAAAGTTTTTTTCTTCTTTATGAAGATAATTATTATAATAGTATTCGAATAACGAACTGAACTGAACAAACTTTTCATGATAGAGCAAAAAATATGACCAAAATTAGTGGTCATAATAGAAAAGTGTTTTATATATGTTTGTCTTTTAGCGATAATAATGTAGTGTTATTTTTCAATTAGATTATATCACTTTATGATTCTTTATATAAATGATTAACGAAATATTGTTAGAAAATGTTTTGAACCACTGATAAAATAGTTAGATATATGAAGTTTTTAAAAAGAATGCATACATAGAAAATGAAACACCATTCATTGAAAGTCTTAAAAAGAGAAGGAAAATATTATATGTTCAAATTTTTAAATCGTTATAAGTTTAAAAGTTTTCACATTTTAATGCACATTATTAAAGTTTTACTAATAAATTGCATTTACGATCATATCACGATCCGGCAACGATCGAATCTTCATTGAACCGTCAGCACCACATGAAAACATTCTACCGACTTGATCAATGTAGATTTGTGTTACTCCTTGACCGGTATGCTTGAAAAAGCTGCTATGCTTATGTTCGCCAGGATAATAAAATAATGGCGTATTAATCGGCGCTGGTAAAGCCCATACCTAATACAAAATAAAGAAATTTATTTTAACACACATTTTTGTTTGTAAACAAATATTTAACTGACCTTAATGTCTCCATTTGAATCACCAGTAACAAAAATTTCTTCATGTGGATCGATTGCCAAACATTTAATTGCATTATCATGAGCCTGCGAAATTTTTCAGATTTTTTAAAGTATATTTACTCTTCATTCTTTTGAAATAATTATAAATGATTTACCTGGAATCGATGTCTTAGCGTTCTTTGTCGCACATCAAATATGCAAACATCACCTTTTTTACCAGCTGAAATTAATAATTGATGTTGTGGTGCATATGCTAAACTAGAAGCACCTTGATCATGACATGCGAAAGCTATAAAGAAAAAATAATATAAATTGAATACATTAAATCAAACCAATAAATAATTATTTAAACTTACATGATACCATTGCTTTCTTTTGTGGCAATAATGTATCCCACATTGCAACATTTTTACTTTCAGAACTATGACCGGCTATTAAAATATAAAATTTTAAATAAAGCTTCTTATTTAATAAATTTTTTTACCTGTTGCAACCAAACTGCATGATCCAAGAAACACAAAATCTGTTATGAGTTTATTATGGCATTCATATGACTAGAATTGAAATTTATTATTTCCTATTTTTTTAATTCAAAAATTATCAAAATAACTTACAAAGAATGACCTATTTGTTTGTGACGCAAGACCAACTTGCCATAAGCTTAATTTTCCATCTCCATCCGCAATGCCAAATTTATTACCGTGTTGTGAAAAACGACATCGCGTGACTTGAATAAACATATACATACATTATTATTATTATTTTTTTTTAAAAAAATCCTCATAATCAACACTAACCTTTTGCAAATGTTCCCGGTGGACGAGGCGTGCAAACAGCTTGTTGATGACCCCACTCCCACATTTGAACTGATCCATCTTGCGCGCCAGTTAAATAAAGTGGCATTAATGGATGTGCACTCATACGTTTAATATTGTCGATTTTATGTTTCAATACCTATAAATTTTTTATTAAACAATCACATTAATAAAGATTATTAAAGAAATTCTAACATAAATTTTTTTGAATGAAGTCAGTGCAAACATAAAACAAACGTTGAAAGCAATAAAATACAAATTTTGAAACAATAAAAAAGGAGAAAGAGAATGAAAAAAATATAAAACAATAATAAAAAAACTCAAGGTGGTAACTCAAAAAATAATTTGAATGAAAGTCTATAAAACATTGAAGTAGTTATATACCGGTCTTAAAAAGTGCTTTGATCTATCAATGATGAATTTGCAATATCTTGCATCATGACTTCCTGGAAAAACAGCACCCTTAATCTATATATATTTCATATGCACATGTTTTAAATCAATTATTATGAATAATGATTTTTTACACATTTTTTCATGATAGAGTTTGATTATGTTACACAGATTTTACATGACAGGCAGCAGTAGAGAAGCGAAAAAATGCACAAAATTAGTAAAGATAGAAGGACATTGATTTTTGATTATTTTAAATTTGTTATTTTAATATGCATAATGAATTGATCACAAACATTTATACACACACATGCTAAAAAGATTAGTGAGAAAAATCATCTATATGTGTGTATTTGCGATATATGATCAATTAAAGGATTCTAAAATTTTAATAAGAAGTAAAACTCACCACAGAAGCACCTCTGCCTGATTGAGGTGTTGCTCCTGGCTGTGGACTAACTGGTAATGGTGCTTGCTGCAAATTCTGTACTTGATTTTGTGCTGCGGCTCTATAATTAAAATATTTTTTAATATTTGTTCTATAATCTACTAGTATATTAATTTTTTTACTTATCAGCACTAGAAGCTTGAATAACAAGAAAGCCACTCGCTGGAAGTGTGTCTACATCTTTTGTCAAATTCAATATGTCAAACTCACACTCATCCTCTAGCCAATTTGGAGATTCTAGCAGCAAAGAAATATCAATTTCTTGAAGTTCTTTCGGTGTTGCTAAAGCCATCATTCCTGAGCTTGTTAGATTAATGCAGAATGCAGAAATTGATTCCTGATCTTTGTGAATAATTCGCACAGGCTCAATAAGTTGTGATTGACTTTGTTCTTTATTTGCATTGGCTGATAAATTAATGCCAACATCACTATGTTGTGAAAAATCAACAACTGAATTTGATACTGAAGGAGCAACAGCACCTTGTGAAACTATTGTTGGCTGATCAAATGTGAATGTCTTTCTCTTTCCAAATATTGCACGAATAAAGACATCTTGACATGCCTCTTGTCTCACCATATAATTCCATAAACGACGACACGGTGCAGCTGACGATGCTGCTGGACTGAATGGTGTGTTATTTTTCTCTAATAGAGTTCTATACTTCTGAATTGATGGACCTTTCGTATCATCTTCTACAAAGCAGCCTGGAATAAAATCAGCTGATGCTGGTCCTCTTGCTTCAAGTTCTTCTTTTAATAAATCTTGCCAAATTGCTAAACTTCTTAATGTACCATGAATTAATGGACTACAAACTGGAAGTTCTTGTAATTCCAAACCAGCAATGTTAATGAAAGAATGCAATTGATTTTGTATATGTTTTATGATTGCCAATCTTAAAATGCACCATGAAAGTGAATTCGGATTTGTGTGCTCTGTGTTTTCTTTTTTATGTTTTTTAATTGCAGCTGCAGTTTGAAGTTTTTTCGGATCATTAGTTAATGGATCAGCGAAAACATCTTCATCGTCGTCATCATCATCAAGATCAGAAACTGCAGAATCAGCTGAATCATAATCATCTTCATATTTATCTCCACTAAGTGATGGTTTTGTCAGGAAATAACTGACCATTGACATTTCAGGTGGCACAAATTGTTCACGATATGTTGGTTTATCTTCCTTCATATTTGTTGAACTTTGTTGACTACCTAACTGACCCAAAATTTTTAAATTCATTTTTACTCGATGCTTTGTGATTGAAGTCACAGCACCCCACATTCCACTCTCAGTGTTTGTACCTTCTGCGCTTTCATTACTTTGTTGTTGCTGAATTTGTTGTTGAACCATTTGCTGAGCAGCTTGAACATGTGATGTAGCTTTTCTTAATAATTTTTTCACACCTCCTCCATATAGCAATGCCCATGTTGATTCAGTAAACTTTTGACCAACAAGTCTGTATAGAATATGACATTCACAGGTTGATAATGCATAAACCAACAATGACATAAATGAAGCAACAAAAACTTCACAAAGTAAAACATTAAGTCTAGGTGTGTCTTCATCCTTTTCACGTGCAAGCAAAGCTCGTAAATTTGTCACGCCTGGCCATTTTGCTGGTGGTGTTGAAACAGCAACTGGTTCATCAGTTGAATACTTTCTTCTTCTTGTATGAGCAGCCGCATTTGCCATTAAATGTGTACTTTGACAACTTGCATTTAATTTTGCAATTGTTTCCATGCCTGGACTGTGACATTCATTTGCAGTCAATTGTTTAACGCTAAATGTATCTGAATCGCATAAAGATTGATAAATGCAAGCAGACAATGCAACAGCAAGATCTCTTAAAATAAAAACATCAGACGTTTGTGGATCATTAATGCCAATCGGTGGGCCTCTTAGTTCAACAACAGTTTGAAGCATATCATGAGTTTGCTGTTGAAGATATCGAATTGGATCGGCTATAACAGTTTTATTTCCAGCGACGCAAGCACTCAATAGTGGCAATGTTGTTGGGAATGGAAGTGGGCTCAAAAGTTGCTGTTGCGTTTTTTCTTGTTGTAATTCTTGGAGTAATAAAATCAATTCCATTCGAACTGATGCTAAACCTCCACCACTTGCACCATGCAATGAGCAATAACTCAATAATGTACGTAAAAGCGTTTCATTAGCTTTCAACCAACGTTTTCGTTTTGCTGCTCTTGCTACTTTCGCTTCAAAATCACATTTTTCTTGTAAAAGTATTTCATGTAAAGTTGGACGATCGTTATGTTGAAATTTGTTACTCATAAGAGGTGTATCTTGCTGACTTTCAACTGCTGTATCTTCTAATGTAACATTCGCACTATCACCACTATCACTAGTACTGTAATTGCACAATTGTTTCAATGCTTCAACTTCACGCTCAAGCCACACATATAATTGATAGCGTAGTTGTCCACCATCAACTTCAAATCCAGTGGCCAATGTTGATAACTCTTCCATTAAAATTTTAAGACATGCAATAAATTTAAGTTGCTGTGCCATGATATCCAATTGTCCTTGCTTATCCTTATCAATATTATGGTTAGAATTAAGATTATCACTAGTTTCTGTAGTTACTTTGGTATTGTCTGGATCTTTCGATGTGTCTTTCTTATCAATTTTCATTCCAAGTCCATCATCACTCTCGTCATCAGCTGGTTCATCTTCATCCCATACAATTTTAAAGCCTTCATCAATGGGCTGTGAAACAGGTGCACCCCAATCGAAACTCGATGCAGAATCAAGACCACTACTGCTATCTACTGGTTGACTCCAATCAAATGTGCCAGTCTCAATGAGATTTGTAGTAACATCCTTTTTATCAGTTGTTACACTCGTATTGTCATCACTTTCATTTACATCTGTGTCAATTACTTTGGTGGGTAGTTTGCTCAATACTTCTAATGCCAATGCAGGACAGCCTGCTTTGAAATGTCCGTGTGCTGTTGTAAAGTAAAGTTGTCGTTCTAATGGAGTTATAGAATCTTCTAAATGTAGCTGCTTGTCTGTTGCTAAAGTGCTTGATTTGATTTTTGCATTTTGTCCCATAGTAGAAATACTATCAGTTCTCGATAAACCACCAACTGATCCGTAACTGAAGCCACTTAAAACAACTTGTGCTTTTTTCTTTTCTTGAGCTGTATTTGCAATATGTTGACGAATGATTAATGGATGAGTGCGCAAATAAACATAAAAATTGAAAACATTTGGATTAGCTGTGGTTGAATTTGAATTCGTGCCATGATCTGGATTTAATAAAGGATCTTCATCATCGTAAGCTTTATGGAGAATACCAACACCATTTTGCAATAAAGTTGATAATGAACCGCTATAATCTTTAAGAATCCACAATGACATTGAACGCAAGAATGGATCAGGATGTGCTCGATCGATGTCTTGATTTTCACCATTTTTATCGCATCCAAGAATTTCTTCGAAAAGAAGTTTCTTATAACTTGGTGGTGCACTATCGTGTTCTCCTTCATAAAGTCTCGTTATGATTAATGCCAATTGTAAATCATCCAATTTTGTTAAACATACTTCAAGAGCATCATTTAAACTGCCAGCAAGAAGGAAGAAAGCAACTGCATGTTCAAACCTTTGTTTTCCTAATAAAGCAAATGCATTTTTAAGTGCAGCTTTTCTCCATCGATCTTCGTTGAAGTTGTTAGCAAAGAAAGCAGTCATCTTTTCATCTCTAAGTTGTTTAAACAATCCCCAGACAACAGACTTCTTTTTCATAGCAATGTAATAAAGAGCAGCATCAAGTGGATCTTGTTTCTGTTGAAAAGCTGATTTTGCCAATTTTTCAACACATGTTTTAAGTAAAGTTTGATTTCTTAACCACCATCCAACTCCAAGTTCTCTCAATTGTGTCCATTTTACTTGTCCTTTTGAATAGTTAGGAATTAAATTTAATAATTCTTCTTCACTTTCAGAATGAAATGCCCAAACGATATTTGATGTGCCAACACCTTGCTTTTGAAATTGATTACGTTGTGCAAGAGGCAAACATCGAATCAAATAATTGAAATGTTTCATTGCCATTAAAAATCGTAGTCCA
Organism: Polypedilum vanderplanki; assembly: GCA_018290095.1. NCBI lineage: Eukaryota > Metazoa > Arthropoda > Insecta > Diptera > Chironomidae > Polypedilum > Polypedilum vanderplanki. The sequence continues at coordinate 24,823,168 of CM031381.1, read as the reverse complement.
CAATCGTCAAGTGAATCAGTTGAAATATTTTGACTGTCATTTGCATTTCCAGTAAGATTTTCTTTAGCTATTGCAGTTTTTGCAGCATCAATAGCAAATCTTTCCGCAAAGTCTGTATTGCATGTTGAAACTGTATCAGCAAGAGCGAGGAGATGCATTTGATCCAAACTTGATAAACCAGGAAGATGCGTGTGTGTCAATAAACGCGAAAGAAGTTGTCCTTGACGTGGACCGAAATGCGACAAATACTGCCTCTCAGGAATCGATGAACGACGATCAAATCGACGTGTTGAATCGAGGTCTTCATCCAATAAGTCATCTAAATTATCTTCTGTTACATTGCTATCAAATAGCTCATTATAATCCTTTAAAAAAAAAGAATTCAAAAAAAAAAAATTGAAAAATATAAATATTTAAGTATTTACCTTGACTTCTTCTTTCTGTTGTTGATTAATATTTTCTTTATCAGCAGCCAATAAAGTCCATAATGGTAAAGGAGGAATTGAAGTAATTTCAGCATAATCTAGAGTCAGCTCTTCTGGAATCTATTGATAAAATGTTAGCAAAAAATAATCATAGAGATTAAAGAGTGATCATATGATGGGAAAACATTAAAAAGTCTCAACTAAATCTTATTTCTACATACTACTATCTATAAACTACACCAAAACTACATCCGTTTCTTTGCACTTTTTTTTGAAAAATAATTTAAACATCTATACCGTAACCAACACAAAGATTGATAATTAAAATAGGTGAAATAAAAAGGTAGTTGATGTGATTTGATGATAATACAAGGAATAAATGAGACAAATAAAAAATAATAAAATTTCGCACCTGTGTAGTTGAACCACGTGGTTCTAAAGGACTAGAAGATGTGCCAGCTGGATAGCTCACAGAGAGTGTGCGTGATCTGGACCAACCACGCTGTAAAAGCAGGATAGAGAGAATAGTTGTTTTCATACGTACAAAACGATAAAAATTTCAAAATAAAAAAAATGTGAAAAGTTGCAAAAATGTAGCAAAAAAATGAATTAAATTGATCATTAAAAAGAATTATCTATTGTTTGCTCTGTATCTGTAAATTTGCAAAGTAAACTGTAATGTGAAGCAATTGCTATAAAAAGTGTGATAGTGATTAATATATATAATAAGAATAAGCTTAAAAGGAGAATAGACAATAAAGGGTGTAAATTCTTAAGTCTAAATATATATATGTGTGTGATTTATAGAAAATATTAAATAGGGTGTGTGTGTATTAAAGAACTCTTGCAAGAAAGAAATAGAGGATAGGACATTCAGAGAATTAAGAAGGAAAATTAGTGGATTGGTGTTAATTATTATTATTATCTTTGTCCAATACATTTTATATTAGATTATATAAATTTAATTATTTAGTAAAGTTAATAGACATAGAGTATCAAGAGATCGAGTATATTGTAGACATTAACGATACTAAGTTATAACATGCGTAGCTAGACTCACCTGTCTATTTAAACTTTCTTCATCATTGTTATTACGCACAGCACATGATCCACTGATGCAACGAACGAGATGTGCAAGAATAGCTTTTACCCAGCGAATTTTTCCTGAATTAAGAAGTTCCATTAATTGTTTCGGATGATATTGTGGTAAAACTGGACATGCAATTCGGGATGCCTCAAAAAGACCAAAATCATTCATATAATCATGATTTACGACCATTTCTTGTTGAGGTTGATTTGGTGATTGACCACTTTTCTTTTTCTTCTCTTGTGCACCAAACAATGGCAAATTATTTGCACTAACTCGCGATAAATGTGGCATTGATGATACTGTCGCTAAAAGTCTCTGATTACTTTCAGTTGCTAATGAACGCAAATCTTCATCCTTCAACAATCTTGTATCATGGAAATTATCTAAATTCTCAAGATGATGTAGCAATATTTGTTCATATCCTCTAGGTTTCCATTGTGAATATACGTGCATTTCTGAATCCATTCCAACGACAAAAATACCATCTCTTACCCAAGAAATTTGCATTGGAAGTGGCGGTAAACCATCAGCTGTCTTTAATTCGATTTGTCTTAATTTCATCCAACGAATTTCGTCATTAAAATGTGGTCTAGCCAGTGAACTTGCTTTTCTTAAAAGAGGTCTATTTGCAGTTTGACTCTCTTTCATTGCTTTCATATTTGCTTGAGCGACATCACTTGATACAGGCGTATAGAGCATAATTTTACTACCAACAGCAACAGTCAATATATGTGAACCATCTTCTTTGGATATCCAATCAAGTTGTACGAGATGTTTTTGTGTTAATGGACATGTATTACCATGTTCTGTTATTGATTTTCTCAAACTTTGCAATGTACTGAAACTAGGAACAGCTAACAGTCCATTTCCAGGCGGTTTTAACTCAGGTGTAACATCGCCATTATTGAAATTATTTTGATTTCTTCCAGGTGTTCTTACTAAATCATCATTCGTCGAAAATGGATGTAAAACTTGCTGTAATCTCTGTTTCTTTGCAAGTGACTTTTGATCATAGAGATAACTTAAATCCAAATGTGGATCAACTTGAATTATCGGTAAATGTATGTTTTTCAAATGAATCGTGTCCTCTAAAATCCATTCACTTCCTCCAGTACTCTCACATTCATAAATTGCAACACATAAGTTTACATATCGCGATTCAGGATCAGCTTTTGTTGGACGTGTGAATGATTTTCCATATTTGTAAGCACATGCAATTCTTCCACTGTAGGCAGCACTAATATGAAGCAATTGTCCATTAACGTCTATCGATGATTCTTGATCTTTTCGAATCATTTCCCACTCACACCATTCATATTTAAACTTTGATACATTATTGCTGCCTGACTTTTTTGTTACTTGACATTTCCAAAATCTTACATTTGAATCAGAACAAGCTGTCACAATGATGTATGGAGCAAAACAAGCTGGATAGATTGAAGATGAACTAAGATGACCGGCAGCAGGTGCAGCATGAACAACATCAACTCCATCGGGTAATGGAAGTTCTTGTGTGCAAACTTTAGTTGTGGAAATATTTACACGAGGACAATAGTCGTTGATTCCACTCATTAGGTCTTTTTGATTGTCATCGATTAATCCTGCTGTCGACGGTCGTCCTTGTCGTTGATGCTCTTCGTTATCGTCTAGATCTTGTACAATATTACTGTCTGGCACGTACATCATGCTACTCGATAATTCATCAGCTTGTATTGGCTGTGATGCAATTACAATTCGCCACATGTGTATAGTTGTACCTTTTTGAGTTCTTTCTAAAACGACAATGTAAAATGGCTCTTCAAATACTGAATTTCTCTGCAAATCAACCATAGCATCCAATTCTTTATCCATTAATCCATTAACAGACTCTGCCATATCATAGCCAAAATTTTCTTTAATTGGCATTCCACTCGTGTCCATAGAATCGCCTCGTTCTCTAGTGACCAATTGTTCTTGAAAAACGTGCAAAAGTTGAGTATTTTGCCAATCGTGAGTTGCATCAGCAATAGCATCCAATTGAATTATACATCCGGGACGAGCTGTTGATTGTTGCGAAACAATTTTAATTTTATCATGTAATGGTGATTGATGTTGCAAAATTCCATCGTTGATTGAAGAACATTCTGATAAAGACATCATTGAGTCCATCATTCGATGTCGTCTTTCTGAGCTAGAAATTTCAGCTAATAACGTTCTAGCATCAATTACAGCTTGATATACTCTTAATGATTCACCATCACTTGCAACAAAACATGCTGAAGGTGAATTTGAAAGACTTCCTAATGTTGTGCTTGGCAATAATGTAGGAATCCATGCGACATTACTAAATGCAGAAATTTCGGGTGAATTGATTCTTGCTAACTCACTGACACCACCTGATTGTGATAAGGGACCAACAGCATCAACTCTCCATAAAATCAATTCAGAACAGAAACCTGATGGTACACAAACATCTTTGCCTCGTATCAATTTATCAGCTGTAAAACGTTGAGCTGAAGCATTTTCATCATTCTCATTATTAGTCACTTCTGGAATGTTGTGATGTGATGTAGTCAAAAGCAAAGGTAAAACTGGATGACAAGTTATATCATTAACTCTAAATCGATGTCCACTTGCTCGAGATGCATGACCAATACTTAAAACTTGAGAAAATTTGCTCTTGTCAGCAAATGTCAGTTGCCAAAGATTAAGGGTTCCATTTGCATGCTTTGTGACCATTGATATAGTTGGTGAAGGAGGAGCAATCAATAAATCGCTACTATGTGAATCATTGATATTTCCTGAATCATTAGCTGATGAATTTTTATCTACTGTCGTCTTATTTGATTTATTGTCAGCATTCTCATCTTGATCTTCATCATCACCCTTATTTTCTACTTCATGATGTGAATCTGCATCTTGTTCTTCTTGTACGCTTGGCAATTGTGTTTCACTGCCATCAATATTTTCTTTGGAAGAATTTTCTTTTCCTGTTGATAAATTAGTTGAACCTTTTACACTTTTTATGACAATATCACGAAAATTGGGGAAATTGATAGCACTCGAATAGAGACTAACTGTAGTCGACATTGACATGGCATCGCCAAGTGGAAATGCTGAAGGAATACGTGTTGAGAATGAAACTTGTGCTTGTCTGAATGAACTTGGTTGATATTCATCAAGATATTCAACAACCCATATTAGAAAACTTCCATCAATTGGATGAATTGAAAACAGTAAATCGGGACTGTGATGCCAATCTTTTAAAAGTCCTTCAATTTTCATATCGAGTGAATCTGTGCCAGCTGAATGAACATTTGCAGCTCCTTGTCCACCAGTTTGACCATCAGTCAATAATGATTGAATTGATGTGGTATTTGATAGTGTATGTGAAGGTGGGATTGCTTGTGAAGCATTTCCAATTGAATGTGAACGTGTTGCATGCTGTTGCTGCTGTAATTGTTGTTGATAATGTAAATCTCCATCACTGTGTTGACTATCTTCATGCGACATTGACTTATTCATTTTACTTAATTTCTTTTTAATCTCATCAGCTTGTAAATTTTCATCGGAATGCTCAGAATGGCTGTTTTCTGCAGCACTCGCGAGATTATTAACGTCTTCTTTTTCAATCAATTTCTTTGCCATTTCATGCATAAGAGCTTCAGCTTGCAAAGAGAAATGCATTTCTTTGTTGTTCAACCAATGCAAAATAAAGTTTGGCTGTGTTGATGGATCATTTGTTTGCATTGATGGAACCAATGGAATGTCAGTTTCTGCATTAATACTAGCAGCAAGGTGAAAATGTAATCCTGCAGTCACACCTGTACCATGATAGCCATATGAATGAAAGTCATGGACACTATAAGTTGAAGGCAAAGTCGGAATAGGTGATTGACCAAATCCATTATTTGCGCCCATTCCACCAAATCCTGCTCCCATTCCTGACAATCCTGATGCTGCTTGATGTTTAGCATGTCTTCTAATGTGAAAACAAGTTTTCATGTGTTTAAGTCGCTGCATAAATCGATGTTTATGACGATGTGTTCGAAATTTGGGATTTTGTGATGCCAATGGATCAAATTGACTCATATTAACGAGCCCATCATCGGGCAAAACTGTTTCAACCCATACACGACAAATATTGTCTAGACATGATGTAACGAGCATATTAGAAACCGAACCTTTTGGCATATATTTGCTAGTTTTTCTCCAAGAAATATGTGTAACTGCTCGTGGATGAGCTACATAAACAAAACCATAATTCAATTCAAATGGATTGCCAATGAAACTCCCCATCGATTGATTGTGCTCAAGACTTTTTGTTGGAAATAACACTAAAGAAAGAAATATGTAACATTTGTTAATTGATTTTTCAAATATTTATCATAAAATACTCACAGTGTTTGTTTTCATACCACACTTTGACTAAACGATCACTTTTCCCTGATGTTGCAAAAAGAGTGCCATCGGGACTAAATGCCATATGATGAACTGGTGATGCTGTATGACACTTCCATACACATTCCCAACTTTCTTCTTGTTGTATATCATTATCTTGTTCATTTGTCGGTGTTTTCGGATCAGCACCTCCAATTTCAAATTTAACTGGCTCATTTTCATCTTCCTGTTTAATTTTTTCATGCCATAACTCTAGCACTGTTCCTCCTGTAAGTAATCTTGTGCCTTCTAAATTCCATGATAATGAGCTTATATGTGATGAAGCTTGTAATGTTCCAGTTTGCACCCATTTATATTCAAGACCGTGTGCCGGTGGATGAGAAGAATGAATCAATGGTGTTGGTTCAAAAATACACACTTTGTCCTCATAAGCGGCTGCAATTTTTCCAGTGTCTGTACTACAATCTAATGCTGATATTCTTATATAATTATGAGTTGCTCCAGGAATTATCTGTACACGTTCGAATGTACTTGCAAGTACCACAATATTACAGCCCGCTGCATATGCCTAAAAAATTATAAAATTTATTTATAACTGTTTTATGAAAAAATATATAAATTTCTAATAATAGATGAAAAATAGATAAATGACATAATTTTATATATAATATATACGCATAAGATAAAATTGTGTAGAACATAGAATTAAAAACATTGCAAAAGTATTCCATTGTTTACAAAATAAAAGTGTAACGATATAGTAAAAATGTTGTTGTATTCACGAATTACAAAAGGAAAGAGTGAGAAAAATACACTTTACGAGAATGATATCACAAAGAAGAGACTGAGAAAATAAAAAGAAAAAGAAACGTAGAAAAAGAAGTGTCAGCTGACTGCGACAATTGAGAATTTTGTCAATTTGTCCATTCATATGTGAGGCACTTGAGAATTTTTCGATGCTTGTATGATTGATATTAGTTATACACTTAAATATCAGCGAACAATTATACACTTATGACTTTTTTATACTTTTTTCAAAGGCTGATGGAAGTTTATCGATTATTTTTTCACAACTTTAAATAGCACTAAATCACATGAGTTCACTTTTTGTCTGTTCATAAATTTATTTTTTAGAATCAAAATGACAATGATTTACATTCTTTTGTGAGTTTTATTGGTAAAATGATGACAAATATTTGCAGAAAATTTTATTGATGATGATAAAAATTTCTTACTGTGAAAGACACTCCTTCAACTGATCCAACTGCAAAACAACGATCACCAGCATTGCATGCTCCACTTAATATTTGATGACAATTCATATTTAATATTAATTTCTACTTAATTATGTTATATTATCATTTTTTCAACTTTTTATCTTATTTTTTCTGATTCGCCAAATTATGACTTTATTTTTTTCTGTGTTTTCCTCCCTCTGTTTTGTTTGTTGTTATAGAAAATGAAGTCTGCAATACTATAAAATGATTTTTTTTCAACCGTTATTTATTTTCATATACTTTTTTTTCTCTATCTTCAACAGATACTTACAACACAATGTCTATTTCAATACTAATCTCAAAAAAATTGAACACACACATTTTTTTAACTGCAACTCTATCTCATCATCTTATCGATTAATCCGCGTGAAAAAAAAATCGACCTTCTGAAATGATGAAATTATTGAGTAATTACTCAAGTAGTAATGAGAGAATAAACATGGACAAATAATTATTTTTCCAACAATGAATTTTTATTTCTTTAGAATTCAGGAATTTAGCATGTGGAATGAATTAATTCATTTTTAGTACGATATGTTAATATGTAGGTAGGTAATTGTGCTGTGATTAATAATACCCGAGTTTTATTTTATCTTATTAAAATTGGAATGAATAACAATTCTTCTATCTATTTCTTTCTGACTTTTTCTCTTCTCTCACACCTCTCTCACTCATCAAAAATATCATACTTGTTTAAAATACATTGTAATAGTAACTATAGTTACTTCACATTCAAAATAAGATAAATGATATAAAACAGCGATAATAATAATAATAAATATAATAACTTGAGAACTGCAACCATCTATCTTTTCTACCTAAGCAATTGAATAACAATTTCTCATCTTTTTCTTGCTTTTTAAAAGCTCATCAATTATTTTCTTCTTAAAGAATCCTTGTTGAAATTTTTAATTGCATCAAGCAGCTCATTGCGTGCATCTTCTCCTGTTGCTACCGGTGCTGACTTTCTGAATGAAGCTGGCTTGGCATTTGGCATTGGTGGTGGTGGCGGCATTGGTGACGAAGCTGGTAACGAATGTTGTCTTAATGTGACTCTTTCTTCTTCAACAGGCACTTGATTATTAATAATATTACTATTATTGTTCATTATTTTATTTTTGGGTGCATCAGTTATAACTCTACCAAAAATACTCTCCGTTTTCTTATCATCATTTAATCTTTTCTCAATCAAACCAGTACGTCGCAATGTTTGAGAAAAAGGACTTTCATCATATGAATCATTGCTACTTTCAACTGTCACCGGTGTCAATTTCATTACATTCTTGCGATTAATATCACCTGTAGAAGTTGAACGCAAATATGCCGGCTTCAAAGGCACTTCCGGTATTTTTTTCTCGTTCACATCTGAAATCTTATTAGCAATCGGCAACGATTTCACATCAGCTTGAGTTTCACTTATGTTATCCAATTTAGCAAATCCATGTACAATCGGTGTGAACTTTTTATGATTACCGGTCAATCGATTATATGAAACGAATTGGGTTGATGGATTTTGATAATTATTATTGTTGATATTATTATTAATTGTTGTTTTAGTGACTGTCTTCGATACATTGCTATAGTCCGTGCTCACCGGTCTTGGCTTGTTAAAATTAATTGTTGTGGTTGTATTGACCTTTGAATTACTTGGTATCTCACTCGTTGTAGATGATGATGATGATGATGAAGAAGAGTTTATTGGTTTTCGCAATTCCACGGGATTAATTTCCTTCTTATACTCGACATGCAACACTTTTGGTAAATGTTTCTCAGCCTCTTTGCTCTTTAGTGCACTTTCATTATTTCTATCTTTCAAAACATTAACTGTCGTTTCACTTTTTTGCTCAAACATTTGTCGGTTACGAGCAACAGAATCGCGTTGCGAATTTGAGACGCCGCCAAAAATATAATCCTCATCGCTCATGACGGAAACTTCAACTTTTGGACGTTCATTCCAAGTTGTAAAGTTAATTTTTGGCGGGCCACTGTAACGCCATTGATTGTTGTTCGTTTCTGATTTCTTTACTCTCTCTATAGTTGATGGTGATGGCTCTGATTTTTGAGTCTCTAATTTTTTTGAATATCGATCTTTTAGCTCTTCAACATATGCTTTTTCAACATTTTTTACTTCATCTTTTGTTGATGATTCAAGCACGTGAGTTTTTTTCATCATTTCAGCTTTTTCCTTGGCAACTTTTGTTTTTTCTTCTTCCTCTTTGACTAAGGCACTACTACTGCTTGTATTACTATCTTGCAAACTATTTTTACGTGAAGAATTGAGAATATTTTTAAGAACTTCTAAGCTTTGTAAAGAAGGCACATCACTTATGCTCAATTCACTTGTTGATTTTTGTCTATTGTAAGGCACGTTTTCTGCATTCACTTTACTCGATGTTAGTTCAGCTTTATGTGAATGATTCAATGATAAAAATGAAGTACTTCTTTGTGGCAATGCATTAAGACTTTTTCGCTTTGATTCGTAATCACTTTTCTTTTGTTGCCCAATTGAATGAAACGAATCTGAACGTGTGATGATTAAGCGACTTCTTTGAAAATCTTCAACAATAATTTCTTTTTCTACACCGCGATTCGTTTCAGCCGGCGTTGATGTGAACGATTCAATTAAACTCACTTCATTTACATTAGTGCCATTAATTATTTTACTATTTCCCAAATAACCGTCTTCTAAGTCCGATGTTATAACTTCTGTAGCACTCTTATCACTGTCGACCACACTATCTTCAAGTTCGGGCTTAACTGAATTTACAACAAAATTCTCTTCAAGTGTTTTTCTTCGCTCATGTATTACTGGTTGAATGTGAGTTTCAGCTGAAATGGTTGTAGTATTAGAGTCCGATAAAATCGTTTCGTTATCGTTAAGCGTTGACGAATAATCGGGAAAGAATTTTCGATTGGCGCCGTCCATACTCTTATGATGATCAGTTGGTGAGGAAGTATTGTTTGGAGGAATTGTGTCATTTAATATAGGAGGTGCTGGCAATTTATAAGTCCATTCAGGAGACGATGATCGTTGACGTTCTTCTTGAATTACCGTTTTATGTGTCTCTTCTTTCACAATATTATTATTTTCGACGATGACATGCTTCTCCTCTACAACTGATATCGTTTTAGTTTCTCTCACACTAGTTGGTTTCTCACAAGTCACAACACAGCTCTTTGTTACATTATAAATGTTTACGGTCATTTCTTCTTCTTCACCTTCAGTTGATCGTGTTTCATCATCTTTGTTGCTATTACTGTCGTCCGGATGACTTATGTGTACTTTGGAAACAACTGGTAACTTTGCACTTTCAATTTCCCTCGTTTGCTGCTGCTGTTTTTGTTGATTTTCAACATAATTAGTTGCAGTAGTAGTGGTAGTTGTTGTAGTTTTATTTTTTGATGTCGCTTCCGTTGTTATAATTTGAATAGAAATCGAACCATCAGTTGCTTCCAAACTTGAAGGACTTTCAACATTATCATTTTTGCTGTCGTTATTATTTAACAACACTTTTGATATATTGCCATTGCTATCTTCACTCTTAATGCTATAATAATTATCTTTTGGAATTTCCTCAATAATTTGATGTTGGTTAGTTACCGACGACGATGACACAGAAGTTATGACATTTTCGTGCTCATCAACTTCTTTTATCTCTGTAATTGATTGCTGTTTCAGTTCGTCCTGAATTGTTCTAGGCGAAGGCGTTGGCTTAGTTGATGATTTGCTTCTCGAAGGTGGAATGGGCGCAGGACTTTTCTTTTTTGTTCTTTCTGCAAAAGGAAATGAAATAAAAATCAATGAAAAAGACATTTTGTGAAATAAGATTGCAAAATGAAAAGAAAAAGATTTTCCATTAATCTAATTACATACCTAAACTACTATGCTTTGAGTCCGAGTCCTTTAAAATATTTTGAATTTCCGATGACTCGCTATTATTTCGTTGACGCTCCGGCAAATTTTTGACAATTTCCGATGTACTGTTAGTAACATACAAAGATGATGGACGTGTTATGGCATTTAATCGATTTGAAATCGTACGCATTTCTGTATGATTATTATTGCTATCACTCTTTTTTATAACTTCAATATTATTGTTATTATTATTGCTGCTGTTACTATTATATAATTGTGGAGATGACACATGAAAGTTTTTGCGCGGCAAAATAGAGTGTGGCTCTTTGAAGACATTTAATGTCGTAGAGCTAAAAATTTCTTGTTCTGGAATTGAATTTTCACTCGGAGGTCTCGGTGCCATTCGTTTTTTCTTTCTAATTGGTGCAACTGGCGGTTGTTGTGTTGTTTTATTTTTCCCTGTAGAATTCATTCCAGTTGAATCAAGGGAATTAAGTGAATTTGTCGAACTGTATGGTGATGTTTTAGAAACATTCTTAAGATTGCGACTAACTTCTGATGAAGAAACTGACTCTGGAACGTTTGATGTGCGATATTTTATCATATCATCTGCATGAAATCTATGAAAATCACTATTGTAGCGACTCTCAGTTTTCAAGACTAATCGAAGCTCATTAAGACCAACTTCTCCAATAGTCTTATCATTATCAAACACTTGCGACATGTCAACTGGATGACGAAATTCATATTTATCGGGCGTAAGACTTTTGCTATCACACACATCATTCATCAATTTCTCGAGCTTTGTTTTAGCTCCAATGCGTTCAACCTAAGTATGTAAGACATGTAGTAGAATTGTATATTAGATGTATGTAGTGCGTTGTAAATTATATAATTACAAGATATATAAAATTGATGAAATAAAAATAGAAAAGTTATAATTTTATCACACAGCATAACTTACATAAAGTTGATTTTTTGGAAGATATACAGTGACTCGGAATGATTGCTCAAAGGGCGGATTGTTGAAAATTGGACTGATTTTTTTGTGTTGACTAGATGAATCTAAATTGGTATGCGATTTGCTTAAATTTGATGTAGAACGAGAGACTGTGTGACAAAGAAAGAAGAATGTTATTATAAAACGCGTAACATAAAACAATCGAGCAATAAGCACGTTTGTCATACTAATATTTTACTGACCTTCTTTATTCTTCTTTCCTAACAATCGATTTAAAGTTGATAATCCATGCATTATTAATTCTTTTTGTGCTACTCAGTAACTTATTGTTGAAAATTTTAATTCGTCGTTGACGTCGACTATTCTTCTTAATGATTTTGACTATTATTCAAAAATAGCTGTGAATGAATTCTGCAAAGAAATATTACAACAAGTTAATTGACTGGCAATAATAATGGTACTATGTTCAAACTATCATTATATAAGAACTCTTGCAAACACTCGATCAATACGCAATATTGTCTGCTCTACAAATCAAGAAAGACAAGATTTGTCGAGTACTTATGAGAGCATAGTTTACACATTAAATGCAGAAATAAATAAATAAATTAACATTTTCAAAATCGTTTAAAATTTGTCTATAGAATAATAGTGAATTAAAGAAAAATTATTAGATACATAAAATTTATAAATTATGAGGATTTTAAAATTTCTTGACAATATTTTGCAAACTCTAGATAATAACTTTTCAAAAGATAAATGACTACTACTGTAGATACAAAGAAAGAAGAGAGAGAAAAATCATTAAAAATTGTACATTACTCTAGCAGCATTTAGTAAAATTACTAATCCGTAACGCAATCACGTGTATCACATTATTACAATTTTATTCATTTCTCTTTCTATTTCTATGTTTTGACCACTTGTTTGAAGTTTGAAAAAAAAAAAAGATCTCAAGATTCAATGCTGCTGTGTAGCACATTGATATGTTCTCAAAGGTTTGACAAAAAATTTACCGTAATTTAATATTTTTTCTTCTTTCTTTTTTTTTCAATCTTCCACTCAATTTCAATATTTCTCTTTCTTTTTTAACTTCACGATGGAATGAAAGTTGAGTTTTTAAAAATCTCATTTCGATATATATAAAATTTTATGAGTGTACACACGCAGTGGTTTAATTCTTTTCATTTTCGTGTTAATGCTCATTTCGTTTCAATAAATTACTCACAAATTTCAATTAGACATGTAACGTGAATAAAGGAGAAAAAATGAAATAAGTATTATGGAAGAAATTGTCGCAACACGAAAGGTTAATGAGTGAGAAATCAAAGTGTGAAAAAATATACCAAAGAAAATACGTCTGCACTAAATCATTCACGTTTCTACTTTGAGTCACATTTAAAGGAGAAGAACGAGAAAATAATCAGGTTGAATAATGAAAAAAATATTTTATCTCTCTCTTTGTACACCAATGCTGATAAGACTTGCCATAGTAGGATGTGTGAAGCAAAAAATTGATAATTCTTAATTTAACTTTATTGTTTTTCATTCCTCCTATTGTGTAAATGTTACAGGTGTTTGTGCACACTTTATTTATATCACCTGGGGTATTCTTTACTTTTGTGTTTCTCGTCTCACAGTTGCTCTCCTATGTATTTTATTGCCACACAGCAATAAAACTTGATGTTTTTTGTTGTCGTCGTAAGCGAAAAAAAAGTATGCGAAAGAATTTATCCTCTACTATAAAATCATATTTCAATTATCGATCAATCGCTAATTATCAAGTAAATGTTATAAATTTTTTCCAAGAGTTGCTGTTACTTCAAATGTATGCTTTCGATCATGTGGCTTTCTCTCACTAGCATAACACGTTGTAAGTCTATGAACTACACAGATGAATAAATGAGAGAGAAATGTAAATATTTCACCTTATGTTAAGCAAAATCTAAAAGCTCAGAAACTCTAGGTAGATGCATGTGATCTAAATTTTATGTCATTTTGTAACTTTTCCAGCGGGCCGGAATGATAATTAGAAAGCAATTTGCATTCATAGACCTACTTTTCCTCTTTATCTCTTGTTCTCTTTGAATGAACCCGTAATTCAGTAGTAATTGTAATTGCAAGCATTTGTAGTCCTTAAGCCTCTATAAACGTATAATTGCTTTAATCAGTTACAAAAAAGTCTAAAATAACCAGTAAAAGTGCGTACAAATAAAACTTCTGATATCACCCATACGAAAAACAATAATGTCAAAAAGTATAATGATAAATTTATTTGTTATTGTGCTATCAGCTTCTACCAAGTGCCTCTTTTGTATTTTCCTTATCTAAAATGATATCACGCACAAAACATTTTATCGTGAATCGCACTCAAGTAGCAAGAGCAATGTCTTTTTTCTCTTCTTTCTTATTATGTTCCATTATTACTTCAATTGTGAAGAAAATAAGGCAGAGACGACACTCATTTATTACATTGACCTTCAACTGAATGTAGTACTTGATAAAAATGCATTCGACTATGTAAGGTTCTGATGTAGAACTTAAAATATGCGCATTCATTAAGGTGAGTTGCGATAAAACAAAGAAAAGATGCATTAGCATTTCATATTATATGATTGTAGTCTGCGTTTACCTATGTTTTGTTATTGCATCTTTTTTTCTCACAAAAAACAGCATAAAAGAAACAGCAGCAGCAAAATATTGTATGAAAACATTTAAAAATCTAAGCTCAACAATGTTAATGAATCAATTCAAAGCTTCCAGTTCTTCTTTTTCGTCATCGACTCAGAAACATTTCCATGAACACGTCGACGAGGGTAAATTGTAAATCGTCAAAAAGATGTTCATGGATGATGAATGAATAAAATGTTTCTCCTCTTTTTGCGCGCACCAAGTTATGTGACTTGGATCTTTTACTCAAATGAATATAACAGTAGCTTTAAAAATAAATACAGTACGTCATAGTTCAATAACTCTTCATATTTTATGTGTGTCTTCCTATGCGAATAGATGTTTACATATAAGTTTATGCATATGTATGTCAAGCATAAAAAGTTATAACTTTCTTTACAGAAGGAGAAGCAATCGAGCAAGAAGAAAATAATTGAGAAAAAAGATAAAGGTACATAGACTAGGTAGGTAATTACAGAATATATTGGACAACATTTGCACGGCCCATTTTTATATTTCGATTGTGCCGATGCCGCAAATATATGAGCTCCGCACGATTTTTTATCCAAATCGGTGTTGAATGAGAGAATGTATAAAGCAAGTTATTATGGAATGTGTGAGTGTTTATATGTATACAGAGCCCGAGAGATATTTATAAATTTTATAAGAAAAGAAAACTTTCGTGGAATGCTATGCAAGTACATAGTATTAAAATCGACACTTGTAAATATTTCTTTATAATTCATTTCTTCATTCACAACGAATCGAGAAAAAAGTAGTCAGCAAAATGTATATAGGTATGCAAATTTTTGGGTTTTTTAAAAAGCAATTGCAGGTGGATTAAACAAAGTGAACAATTTTATTATTTATTACTTTTTTTGTTGACTGACACCCACCCACCAGTATAACAGCTACGAGACGAGAATGATGACTGAGTGGTAGAATAAAAAATATTTTACTTCTACTGATTTATTAAGGTCTAATGAAATTTTATAAATTGTTGTTTTAAGCTTATGAAAGCCATAATTGAAGAGTCATGAGGCAAATTTATTTCGGTGTTAATTGACTAGCTTACCAATGAGAAAAAAAAAACGTTTTTTTGCATGACGAAAACAGCAAGCAAGAAAGAGACATGGTCTTTTCATTACGAGTAACATCAAGCAACATCGACGACGACTTATTAGTCAACTCATTAACATTTCTTCTTTTTAATTTTTGTAAATTCCTCAAAAAGTTTTGTTTGCTTGTTTTTATATATTCGCTTGCTCATTCATTTATTTGTAGGCCTTTTGGATAAAATAAAAAAATTCTTAATAGGCGAAATTATTGAGAATGCGGAAGGACAACATTATCTTAACATACTTTGAATTTTAATAAAATACATTTGATTTTGCTATTTAAGTCGTTCTTTAGTTGATTTTGCAATGATACATAAATTGCGAAAACGTATTTTAAAGATCTCTCAACCTATGAAGTTTTCTATGAATTGTTTTTAAACATATAATACACATTTTACAGTAATAACTTAAGTGGAATTCATTCATCAACATCATCCTTTGATGTTATTAATATTAACCTTCTTCTATCAAGGCCACGCAGCAGCATTTTTTGTATAATTCACATACGAGTAATAAATGCGCATAAAAATTTATTTTGGATTATGATACACATACGTCGAGTTATTTGT
Organism: Polypedilum vanderplanki; assembly: GCA_018290095.1. Taxonomy (NCBI): domain Eukaryota; kingdom Metazoa; phylum Arthropoda; class Insecta; order Diptera; family Chironomidae; genus Polypedilum; species Polypedilum vanderplanki. The sequence continues at coordinate 24,806,822 of CM031381.1, read as the reverse complement.
GTGAGAGAGAAACAATTCTCAAGTGTTTTGGTCTTGACGAATATCAAGAAAAATCTCATTTCTGTCGAGACTTAATTAAATATTCATAACTTTGTGTTCACGACGACTTGTTTTAAAATGTCTTAAGCCACAAAAAATTTCATCATCATCTTTTCTTCTTATTTTTTGAGACATTAGACCACTATTTGTGTTGCTGTTATTTATTCGTGTCCTTCAGAAGGAAATGTTACACATCCGGCCCTATGTATGATTTTCTATTATTCTTCTTCATTCACAATTCTTTCTCTCTCTTCATCGCGCATACACATTTTATGTGTATTTAATTTTGATTCAATTCATTGCAGTGAATGGCCTAAGCTATTGTTTATTCTCAAATTCATGAAGAAGAACGGTAGCGATCGAATATTAAAATTCAGTGCAGACATCGACTTTTTTTGATCAGTGTGTGTTTGTTATTTAAAGACTTAAAAGTGATTGTATTTAAAGCAAAAAACTTACGAGTTTCTTGATATTTATATATATTTTATCCACTTTTAATAATGTTGAAGAATTTGAAGAAGAAAAACAAGTTTTTTCCCTGTCTTTCTCTATTTTGCTTTCAAACTTTTTAAATTCTTTCTCGATAAAAGGCACATTCTTTGAATTTTATAGGCTTTTATTTTAATGCTTCATGCTTTTACATTGGATTAAGATCGACTTGTCTCTTCTTATTTACACGCAATATATCTCACTAAAAAAATGAGCACTTAAAATGTAAAGAAACACTTGTCTCACATTCAAAACTTTCCGATTGTGAAACAAAACAACTTATACTGATGACCGCTCGTGAATAACTGAGAAAATTTTGTTTTCTTATGACTGAAAATATTTTCCCCCTAAACCTTGTAAAAATTTGTGTTTTAAGTATTTTATTGAAACGCTACAGATTATAAGTTTGTCATTTCAAAATAATTTTATTTTTATTTAATAAACAGACTTTAAAATTTTATTAATTAAAAATAACATTTGAATGAAAATTTATAAGTTTTGCAAAAAAAGAATTTATTCTTTTTAAAAAAATACATTCATATTTTATTCATTTAAAATTTGATGCTTCGCTTATTTTCATTGTTGCCGAAGTAAAGTTTTCGAAAAGAAGAGAAATTTGTCGCGCTTCATAAAATTTTTCTTCTTTAATTTAGTTGCATAAATAGTGCATTTTTATAATAGTGTTTACCATTTTCATCTAATTTATATTGTAATTTATTAAAATAAAATAAATAACTCAGGTAATTTTAAGTATTTACATCAAAAATTTGAATTGAAAGTTTTGCACTTTTATAATCTTACGAAATTAGCATTTCTACCTGAAATTCTTTGCATTTATAACATTTCTTATAAATACTTACAAAATATCAGTAACTTATCAGTATTTAATTATTCTTTTAGCAATATGGGTGATTCTGATGATGAATATGATCGTAAAAGGAGAGACAAATTTCGTGGAGAAAGAAGTGGTGAGAGAAATGAAAGAGAAAGATGGCCTGAACAACGAGAGAGGTATGTGTTTTTTTAAAAATTAATAAAACTATTTAACTAACATTAATTTCAGGGCTCGTGCACCCAGAAATGACTATTATCGTTCATCTCGCTATTCTCCGCCGATGAAACGAATGCGTCCGGAATATCATGAAGAAAGGCCTCCCTATAGACCACCACCAATGGATTATGGAATGTATGGATATGCTCCAGATCCTTATGGAAATTTAAACCCATATGCTGCTGCTGCAACGATTCCGGCAGTCTCTCCTCGTGAAGCACTCGCTGCTGCTTCTGATGGTCTCACTCAACCGCCGATGATGACTTTGAAGCAATTTCTTCTTACTCAAGATGATTCAATTTCTGATGATGTTGCCATTACTAAATATAACGAATATAAGTTGGAATTCAAGAGAAATCAATTAAATGAATTTTTTGTGGCACATAAGGATGAAGAATGGTAAGGAAGAGGAAAAGTTTTATAACTTTTCTAGCACACTTTTAATATTTAGTAATTTTGACTGTTGTTGCTTTGTTCTTTTTAAAAATGAAATATTAGGTGGTAGCTCTTTTAGCTATCAATTTCTATTAAGACATGCAAATTTGATGATGTGTTGTATATATAATGATAATTTTATTGCAGCTCATGCTATTACACAGAACCACAAAAAATCGTGCTCACGATCGTTCAATTTCTTTTCGCGTTATTTAAACTCGTTTCAAACAATGTATTATTAAATTCTTTAAACCCTACTACTACTATTAAATTCACTTATAAAAATGAAATATGACATTGATAAAAGATGAGAAAAGAGGTAAGACTTTAATGTTGTATCTTCAATCAATCATCTTTTCAATGATTTTATAAAATGGTACATATTGATTGATGTTTCAAATACGGTTAAAAACATTGTGCGCAATGAATAATTTTAATAATAATATAATTTATATCATGTAATCTATACACACAGCTGCCTGTAATTTTCACTTTCAATACTCTTATTATTTTTTGCCATTTTCTACTCTCACTTTCTTAGGTTTAAATTGAAATACCATCCAGAGATGTCATTAAAACGTAAAGAAGAACAAATTGAATATCTTAAAAAACGTATTGAAGTTTTTAGTGAATTACTAGAGAAAGGAGATATTGCTAAAGTTAGTATGGACACAACAAACACTGAAGCATTAACACGTCTTCTTGATACAGTAGTCATCAAACTAGAAGGTGGAAGTGATGAAGATTTGAAAGTGCTCGATCAAAAACCAATTCCTACAGTTGTAACGTTTGTATCGAAAACAACTGAAGATAAATCAAAAACAGATGAAGAACCAAAAGAAAAAAGCGACACTGCTGATGCAACTGAATCAACTGAAAAAACAAAGAGTGATGAACAAGAAGAACGCGCGTATAATTCGAAACGTCGTAGAGTTTCTGATTCTAGTTCATCATCTGATAGTAGCAGTTCAGACAGTGAGTCTGAAAATGAGAGTAAAAATAAACCATCTGAAAATGGTAAAAATGACGAAGAAAAGGAAGAGTCAAAAGCTGAAGATGACACTGAAAAAGATGAAGAAAAACCTTCTGTTTCAGATAATAATGCTGATATTGAAATGAAGAATGAAAAAATCGAATCAAAAGCAGATGAAGACCAGAAGTCAGAAAAAGCCAATGATTCAGATATTAAAATTGATGAAGTTGTTGATTTGGACAAAGAAGAAGATGAAGATGAATCAAAAACAAAAAGATTGGAAGAATTACATAAAACCAGTTCAATTTTCGTTCGCAATCTTGCGCCAACAATTACGAAAGCTGAAGTTGAAGCGGTAGGTGATTCACAATAATGTCAATAAACATGAAATTTATTTTTATTTCTTTCTTATTTAGATTTGCAAGCGTTACGAAGGATTCTTGCGTGTTGCTATTGCTGATCCAGCTTGTGAACGTCGTTGGTTTAGGCGTGGTTGGATTACATTCAAGCGCGATGTTAACATCAAAGAAATCTGTTGGACATTGAACAACATTCGATTGCGTGATTGCGAGTTGGCGCCAATTGTCAATCGTGATCTATCGAGACGCGTTCGTCCAGTGAACGGTATCACTGCTCATAAAACTATTTGCAAGAATGATATAAAACTTTGTGCAAAAATTGCACATGGTCTTGACGAAAAATACAACTTGTGGAAGAAACAAGAAGAAAGTGATAAATCAACTTTTGGTTTACAATCAAAAAATCCTGTATTGAAAAATATCACTGACTATTTGATTGAAGAAGCAGATGCAGAAGAGGAAGAACTTTTGGGATTGACAAATGAAAATAAAAATGATAATGAAGGTGAACTTTTGGAACGTGATCCAGAGCTAATTACTGTTTTGGACAAAATTATTCTCTATTTGAGAATTGTGCACTCTGTAGATTTTTACAGTAAGTTTTTTAATTGAGAAATGGTGACTTGGCAGTAAAATTTAATTGAAATAATTATTCTCTCTCTCTCACTTTCTTATAATTAGATCACTGTGAGTATCCATATGAAGATGAAATGCCAAATCGTTGTGGTATTATTCATGCAAGAGGACCTCAACCTCAAAATAAAATTACATCAACTGAAATTCAGGAGTACATAAAGAATTTTGAAACAAAAATTTCACAATTTCTTGCAAATTCATCAGAAATTTCTGAAGATGAAATGAAAAAGTTGGGCGCAAAGGACATTGAAGCAGAAGTTGAAAAATTCATAACTGCCAATTCACAAGAGCTTGCAAAAGATAAGTGGTTGTGTCCATTGTCGGGCAAGAAGTTCAAAGGTCCTGAGTACATTCGTAAGCATATAATGACTAAGCATGTTGAAAAAGTCGAAGAAGTCAAAAAAGAGGTTGAATATTTCAACAATTATTTGAAAGATTGTAAACGCCCTCAATTGCCAGAACATCCTGGAAATGCTAAGAAAGAAACTCCTACAAATTCACCAATGTTTAGACCAGCACCTTTCGCACCAGTTCCAATGGCTTATAACATGCCTTATGCATATGGTCATCCAATGATGCAAAAAGGACGTTTTTCACGTGGTGGTGGAAGAATTGATAATTCACAACGTCCATTAATTCATTATCGCGATTTAGATGCCCCAAGTGGTGGTGTAGATGACATCTTTTAAATAATTATTATACAGACACATTTTTTGATCATATAATATATTTAGAATACAATATGAAAACTTTATTATATCATCTTCATAAATGGATAAATAAAAAAAAGATTTGATGGGCAAAAAGACACATAAAAGAATAATATAGAAAGAATCATTCATTCTTTTAATGAATATTATAAGACTTTTCACGTTGCTGATTCACTTGAATAATATGTTCCCATCTTTCTATTAATTTATGAGAAGATGGAGGTGTTTCTGCATCGTCCAAATCACACAATGCTGCTAATGAAACAGCTGGTCGAATTCCATTTCCAACTCTTGGGACAGGAATAGGTTTTGATGACGACTCTAAATTCGTTTCATTAAGAACATCAATTGATCTCGACAATTTGCCATTGATTGGACTCCACTCAGCTTCATCTGTCTCATCTGAACTAAGCTCATCTTCTGAATAGCGTACATTAAGTTTATGTAAACGCTTCAATTCAGTTTCACGATTTTTTAAATCTCTCAATTCACTCTGAATTTTCTCTTCTACTGGAATGTAACCTTTCCTTATTGGTCTTCCTTTCGTATCACGCTCAATTTGAGTTTTATCCAAATTTTGGAGTGCTTTAATACTATCGCTGTTAAATTCAATTGGTGCCTGGAAATAAAAAAAAAATACACTTAATTATATTTTACTCATAATTATGCATATTCATTACTTCATACCATTATCAAATTTTTCTTGAAGTTATTATTAGTACCGTTACCATTTTGAATTGGTTGATTGGTGACTTGATTAACATTCAGTTTACCACGTGACGCAATAAATTTTTGCATAATGCCCCTATGAGGAGAACCAATTTTTACTGGTGAAATGTTGAAAAGTTGTGGCTGTGATAAAGCGCGAGTAAGTGCAGGTGCCACGAGCAATTGAGGCTTTGGTTGCGGCTCAATTATTTTATTCTTCTTAAAGTTGTCTTTCATACAAACATTCACTGGTGGAGGTGGTGTTAAAAATCTCGTATCGTCTTCGCTTTCATGTTGATTAAAACTGCTGTTTCTGGTTTCATCATTTAACGATTCTTGCGGCGGCTCTATTATGTCATCATTCTCGACACTCATTCTTGGTGATAGCATTGCATGCTCTTTCTTTAACTCCATTTCTCGTTTTTCTACTTCACTTATTTCATTTTGAATGCGCAATAGACAGTCACTGGATGGCTCTTGCTATTTACATATAGAAATGGAAAGTAAAGAAAAGTTATATATATATATATATATATATGAGTGAGGTAGGCAATTAACTAATGTTATAGCAATATTTGTGTAAAATATTTATAGTCTTTCATTAAAATGGGAAGTAAAGCATTCGTTTGTGCTATCGAATGTTTAATGAGAGCAGGCGCAAACGAGAGTGAGAGAGAAAAATAAAAAGATAAGATTACGTTAACATTAATATAAATAAATTTTTCAATGACAAGAAGATAACACCGGCTTTTTCCCAATACTATCCTAAACTTACATGACATACCATTAAAGATAAAATAACTGCATAGTAAATGTTACTCATAAAAGGTAAATCGATCAACTAAGGTGTTAAAACAATTTAACGTTAACACAACTTGATAAGATAATATTTTCAATGTTTAATAAATAATCTTTAAAATATTGAGTCATCAATTTCTTTTTTATGTGAGAGTTAATTTTCGCACATTAAAAATGCACGCATATACTCATTTAAATTTTTAATTCACCATCATTTCATTAAATAATCACATCATCAACATTTTCGCAAGCTTAGAGAAAAGCAAATATTTTAAAGTTCTTCGACTTTACAAATCTAACTCTCATGCTGTTGATCATTATTACTTATTTGCCATTATTATGAAGATAAAATCCAATATGTATTAAAGTGAAATTTTTCTCTCTTACATTCGACAGACGAGTACAGCCAATAATAAAGAAAGAAGATAATTGAATGAAATCGAAGTGGAAAAACTGGTTGATGCAATTGTAAATTTAAGAGAAAACGTTCTCGCAACAATCACGTGTTTCGCTTTTAAACTCTTCTTGGCCATTTGACATTGTTTTCTTTTAAACATGCTGCCTTCGTATTGCCTTCTTATTTTGGCCAAAGCAGCAGTAGTAACGAAATTTACTACAAAGGAGAGAAAAAGTGGGTCAATATTACATTACATGCATGAAGATTTAATTCTTCTTCTTCGTCTTACTTTTCGTTTCTTAATGTCATTAACTGATCATTATCAAATTTTTTCGACTGTTTATACACAACATTCCTTAACATTAAGAAAAATATAAATAAAGAAAGAGGGCTCTCTTCCACAATAATTAAAAAAAGTAACATTTTCGTAAATTTCAATAAAGCCATTCAAATTAACTTCTTTATTTTTTGATTTCTTCTTTTTCATGTTAAATGCATAAATGGATGTAAAAAGAGTGGAATTATAAATGTGTTTGCACACATGAAAGAGCAACGCAATGTCTCTTCGAAAAAAAAGTTAAATGAAATAAAAGTGAAACCGGAAATATGCTCGAGTGAATGGATGAATGGTCGTCGCTTGGAGTAGAGGAGGATGTGTATATACATTATTATTATTTTAGTTGGCATCAATAATGTACACTCTTTTTCGGTGTATTACACTAATTATTACGCTTGCAGGTGAACAATCTACCATTCTACATCTATTCAACTAACTATGCATGCGACTTTTTAAGGCAAGAATATTTTTTATGACCTCTATGAAGCGAAATCTGTTTGTTTCAAATTAAGAATTGATTTTACGATCACGATTTTTGTGCATTTACTGTTACGAACGAGCGACCGAAAAAAAGATCGTGGATAATAGGCTGTACTTGCCTTGATAGATAAGTATTTTTTATTTTTCGAAGAAACCACAAAATGTAAGAAGTGTTTTAATTTATAGCAGTATGTACGGCGGTTAACTAAAGCAAGAATCTAATCGAATTTAATGATTTAATTACATCAAATTAATTTTCTTTTTGTGGTACATATATACATTTGTGGTATCTCTCATATAATATAATGCATTCATTCAAAGATTGAGGAAGAAGCTATATATTATAGTAAAGAAAAATGAGTAGTGTTGATGATGATTGTTATTATTTTTTCACAATTTGGCATTTAGAGAGAAATTTTTTCTTAACATCCATTATGGCATGAAGTAGTAAGCGATAATTTAGTGCTCACTTCTCACTTCATGGTCATCAAAAATCTATTTCATTTCTTTTGTAGCATAAATATAAATATAGATATATATATGTATATATAGGTGAATACAAAATGTCTAACTTTCACATAAAATTTATAATTCCTACACATATTTCTATATGGTTGACTTCTTCTTGTGAGCACTGGCAAGCAAGCAAAAAATATATGTATATCATGATCTTACAATGTCGGGTCAAATTTTCCGAAAGGGTGATTACTAACGGGCATAGAAGCGAGTAAGCTAGGTAGGCAAATAGATATACTTATACAGTACAGAAAAAGGTAGATGGGTAACAATATAAATTGTACTTAGCGCATTTCAGCTTCAACAAAATTCTGCAACGGTATAGGCAGTTGAAATAGATAGAAAAAAAGCGAATTAAATGAATAAGAAGCCGAATTGAAAGAAGTTTTAATGTGAATGAAGCAATCGAGAGAGAAGGAAAAGAGAGCTTTTCCGTCAATAACAAAAATCGAGCACAATTATCGCTAAAATGCCAAAAGACTGTTGTTTCTTTTTTATTTCGAGTGTTTGTTCTGCTGCTAGTTCACTCATTCGTTTTAGATTAGATAAAAATGAAATATTAATAGAAAAATTTCGCAATACAACACAGAATTCACAATAATTTTTTTATGATCGATGAACGATGATGATAATGAGTGAATATCTCAAGCAGGCAAGCAGGTGAATTTGAAATTTTCCAAAAACCTATTAAAAATTATGTATGTGCCTATTGACATGTGTGAATAAATTGTATGAAAATTCCCAACCGTGAGAATAGCAATTCATGACTCTCTGTTTCTTTCATTTAAAGTTCAAATTATTGTTCATTTCACTTATGAAAGCATAAGTGCAAAATCGCAGTTCAATGAAAATTTCTCGACTCTCTTGCGCTCTTGTGGATTGTAATAAAAATAATAATGGAGCCAGAAAGCCAGCTTTTGCGGAAACATGTCATACTGTGTATTTCTTTTCTTCTTTCTTGTTGCAAATTTCCAAAGTCATATGACTATTTATCAACAACTACTCTACGACTGTCAATTTTAAGAAAGAAATTAATTACCTCAACTGGTCTCATTTTCTCTTGTATTTTATACTACACTCACACACGATTTTAATTTTATTTTCAATAAAATAATACAATTATTTTGATGACAATAATCCGAATTGATTTTGAACGACAAAAATATATATGTATTTGGAATGATCTCTTTTTTGTGCTATCACAATAATGGATTAATTTTCATTATCTTTAAAACTAAAACTATTAACAATTTATTTAAGTTCTTTTTTACGATAACCAAAACTCTTTTTATAAATTATAACGACGATAGTCCACTCACGAAAAATGCGGTAGCACGTCTGAAAGGAACGGAAGACAAAACTAAAATAAAAATTGACTTCTCTTTTGTAGCGCTTTGCTCGCTCGTTCGCGAATAGAGGAATAATGGTAAAGTAGGAAAAAATACTCTTACTCTCGTGTATATCGTGCATACACGAGCTAAAAGCAGTTCACAATGAAAATCATATTTTTAACAATGAAATTCTCTCTCGCTCTCTTTTATAACGTAGAAACGAATTGATGATCAAAACAAATAATAAAAGAAGCATGGTTTTACTGTTTATGTTTTCTTTTCATTTATTATTCATCTCTCTTTTTTTATTTAGTCGCACCCCACAATCTTTTTTATTTATGACTATAGCTAAACTTAAAATGGTTAATTAAAAAATAAAAGTTTAAAAGAAAGAGAAAATGCAAATTGTCTTCGAATAGTAGCAAAACATACATGTAAGTAAGAAGTAAAATATTAAAATAATTTATAAATGAAGAATATCTTCAAATTGTTCAAATTAAAAAGCTTATAAAATAATTGGTAAACTCTATTTCTCATATTCGAATATTTTTGCCTGTGCTCCAGTTATAACAACATCGATCCATATTGAGCAGGCTTGACTTGATGGTGCTTGTAAAGTAAATATTCTGCTCTTAGTTTTCACTATGAATGTACGTTCTAATGAAGAAGAATGATCAAAGTATACATCACTAATCGCGGAAAAAGCGGCACCACCACGGATTTTCTTTTCGCTCTTATTACTGTAGTATACAAACATTTGTTTTTCTCGATCGAATACAAACCATCGTTTATTTAAATTTGAAAAGAGTGGCTTCGTGCCGACCTTATTTAAATAGCCGCGACAGCTTGTGGCTAAAATTATGAAGAGAAAGGAAAAATGAAAAAAATCTCAATTAATCTTCTTGCAAAGCATCGTCGTCATCTCGGATTACATACCATCAATTATAACATGCGGACACAATTGAATCTGATGGCCTGCTGTCTCAATATGTGTTTTTAAATTAAAATCTAGCGAAAAGTTTGGCAAGTATCGTGTCAGTGGTCGCTTTTGTTTTGTCATCATTTGACGATGTTGGACAACTGGTAAAATTGATGAAGTTGTAGCACCATTGGCAATGTTACTATTCCTAACATTATTATTGTCGCTCATTTTCTGAACAAGATTGTCATTTGAATAATTAATTGAAGATAATGAGTGATACTTTGGCATCATGAGAGGTGAAGCGTTGGTGTCTGAATCAAAAGATTCGTTAATTCGTGTTATTGGTTTTACACCATTAATACTTGCAAATTTAGGTGCAATTTTTGAATTTCTCGGTAAACTTTCAGTTGTAAGACAAAAATCAAAGTAAGAAACTTCTATTTTATTCCGATTAAAAAACATGTTTTCATTGAAGCTCTTTGACATTATATCTGTTGTTGCTGTTATATTATTTTGATTATTGTGTGATGATGACGATGAATTCTCATCATCATAGGCACTTGAATTTGATATCGTTTTACTTGATTGATTCTCTTCTATACTTGATCTTTTCATTGACAAAAGCTTGTCAATATTCTTTAATTTTTCTCGTTCATTCTCTAGTCTCTGCTTGAGATTAAACAATTTCTTTTCCAATGTTTTTTGTTCGCTTTGAGTTGAGTTTTCATTCTCACGTTTAGTCTGTTCTAATTGATGGATGTAATTTTTCTTGTCTTCAATTTGTTGCGTGAATGTGTTAATGTCTTCTTTATATTCTTCCATCAATGAAGCCCTAAAATAAATAGACATATATGTCAACGTGATGTGAAATAAGAAACTTGTTTTAAAAAAACACTTATACATGTCTATGTCATTTATTATTTGCTTACCATTCTGTCTCTTCTTCCAAATAATGAAATTCCAAATCCTCATACGTTTTGATGTCCATTTCGAGACTTTTTTGCAATTCATCTAAACGCATTTCTGTATCGATTGTGACCTCAACTTGCTCTTGTAACATTTTTATTTCTGCCTCCTTATCTTTTATGATATTTTTCAACTTTATTTGTTGAATTTCTTGTTGTTTTTGTCTCTTCATTCGTTCAATTTCCAATTGCTTCATTTTAGCCTTGATCACCGAAAGTTTTTCATTCAAAATTTCCAAATTAGTTTTTTCGTTCGACATCTCAGCAGCCACTAACGTCTTTTCAACATCTGAATCGAGAACAGACTCACTTTCTTGATATTGTATGTCAGATATTAATATTTTAAGCTCGCGTATTTTTGCCAAGATTTCGTTTTTCTCACTGTTTAAATTGCTTGAATGTAAATTATTACTGTTGCCTATAATATCGTTGCTATTACTACTGCTACCACCGACATGAGTCAAATTCTCGCAATTTTGAATGTTGTAAATATCCATTCGGAATTTTTCTTCAAAGCTCTTTATCAGCTTTTCGTAGTCTTTTTCATTACTACTACTTTCGAATGTCGTATGAATGGAGGTAGTGGTGCCATTCTTATCATATTCGTAACTTTTATCATTGTTATCAGTTGGTGATAGGCTCTTTGTTGATGAAACACTTGTCGGTGAGGAAACGAACGTTTTGATACGTGTACGAGGACTTGTTGGTTTCTTATAATTTTCAATATCGTCAGTTGTCTTTGAGTCGTTGCTCGAATCAAAAAACTCAAAATTGTGCGCGTTATCTTTTGTATGAAAATTTTTTGGAAGTGATCCGTTTGTCTTGATACGGTTTTGGTGTGTTACATTAATTTTGTCAGAACTTGTTTGCAAACTACTAATGTTGTTCTTGCTCGACTGGTTGCTATTGCTGCTATTATTATTATTATATTCGACAAACATTTTCAACACATCTTCTAATTGCTGCATTTCTCTTTCATCAAAATTGTTGCTCGCTGTATGTCCATTATTATTATTGTTGTTGCCGTTCGACACATTCGCACAATTTTCAATGCTCATTGAAGAACTTGGATAAACTTGCAAGTTGCTAATTTTAGGGTATGAATCATTGGCCTTCATTTTTAGATTTTTCATTTTTTCCGTTATTTTCACATTATTGTTCAATGTCTTATCTGCATTAATCGAGAACTCAGTAAAATTAACACAATTTGTGTTTAAATTTTTCTTTAGCACTTCATAATTATCATTAATTGAACGCTTATTGCTTTCCATTGCGTTGTTTTTAAGCAGAATGGCTTTTGCAGGAAAGTTAAATCTTAGAAAAATTGAGCCAAGAGTAATTGTGTCTCCCTGTTGTAAAATGTAGTCATCTGTTATTAAATTTCCTTCTACATAAACTTTTGCATTTCCTATTGGACTCAATATAACATCTCCTAAATCATCTTCACTACCACTACTACTATTACCATTATTGCTGTTATTTGACACTTTTCGTGAGCATCGGCAATGAACATCTTGTATTCCCGAGCCCTTTAATACTATATCGCAATTGTCATTATTTCCAATTGTAATGTTGCCTAAAAATCAGTAAGCATAAATTTTATGGTAATTTAATTTAGTCTCTTTTAAAAAGCGCGCGTTATTAACTCGTTTTGTTTTTTTTTTCAATTTATGTATAACAAAAGACTCACCTATTGGAATTTCAAATAAAGTTACCTCTGTGCTCAATCTTGAATTTCCTAAACAAATTAAATGTGCAGTCGATGATTTAATGCATATTCCATTTTGACTTGATCCCATGATCTTTTCGTTCATTCATCTATGTGTGTATACACGGGCAGAAGTAGTAGGGAAATGATGCCAGAATGAATGAGAGAAGATGAGATAAACGCAATGTAAATTAGCATATGTTCTTCTTTCTTTTTTTAGTTAATAAATAATAATGAATTTTTACTGTATGCCGCCCACTTTTCTCGACGACTTTTTTTTGAAAAGCAGCAGGCGAACGAGTGAGATGTGTGAAGTGACGAGATGACAATTATTGAGTTTGGAAATTTTATGATAGTTTCCTCACCTAATATTCTGCTTTCTAATAGTTCCTACACATTTTCCTCATTGCTCAGTAGCTGTTTACTACGTTAGACTTATTATTTTTATTTTATTGTGTTTTTATTTTGACTAAATATTGACTTTAAAAAAAAGAGAAATTAAAAATAATTTACACTGACGAACGCAACCAAAACAAATCTGTGTTTGGAAGCCATTCAACATCTTATTGTATATAGTGAGGTATATGTATGCATGATAACTTTGATATTTTTAATCCATTAAAAATTATCAAAATTTTCTAATTTACCGAATTTAAAATATTTATAATTTCAAAAATATCGTTAATTTCTAAATTTATACAATTAATAAAATTGACAGAAAATATCTTAGAAATCATTACACATCATGTTTGTATCTTTATGTTTATATGTATTGTGTTTTAAAACCTTCAAACAGCTTAATAAAAAGCGCGTGTTTGACATTACTGACACATTCATCCTTTTTGTGTTTATCTCTCTCAATATTTCTTTTTAAAAATAAGCAAATTTTACTAAAAGTAATTTTTAATGAGTAATACATTTAGAATTTATATTTAAACAATTTCTTTATAAAAGACATAAAAGATCAAATCGAAATTGAGAATGTGTTGATGTGAGAAGAATAGAAATGGAGCAAGAACTTGAGCAGAGCAGTAACTCGACTTTTTTAAGCTTTCTAGGTGAGAAATAATTATTTTTAGCTTTGTAGATGGTCAATTATTTGTAATTATTTGGTAATAAATCAAAAATTTCATTCACATCGTAGACTTTTAAAAAATTTATTCGTTATGTTTTGTGAAATGTCTAACGATGACTCAAGGTGAAAAAAACCAGAAAATCTGCTTTTGTCTCATCATTGGTCAATTCGCATTTTAATCATAATTTTTTTAAAATTTTGGTATTCATTTCCATTTCAGGGCGCTATGTTGAAGACATTGATTTTACATTATGGCTCTATCGAACTATAGTCTATCCACTGGTTGTCACGTTTCTGCTTCCTTTTGTATTTGTCATTCTCATTTACTTCTCCAGCATTACACTTTACATATTCAAATTTCATAGGTGAGTGAGTGAATTGTTATAACAATATTTCAATAAAATATTGACTTTGCATTTTTTTTCAGTTGGCTTCTACTAAAAGAAATAAGAGCTGACGATGTTAATTTCTGGAAAGTTGCGATCAAATTGTAATAGTTTACACATTTTCATTCATAAATGTGAGTTTAATTATTATTTTTATAATTATAGCATTGCTGCTGTGTGGGATGCACATGCAACAATATATCATGGCTACGAGATTTGTGGCTTAGAACATTTACCAAAAGACTCAAATGGATTAATTATTTATTATCATGGTGCAATACCTATTGACATGTATTATTTTGTGGCTAGAATTTACTTAAAGTACGATCGACTAATTTATACTGTAGGAGACAGATTTCTTTTTAAATTGCCAGGTTGGAAAATTATCGCTCAAGCATTGAAAGTTTCACCTGGAACTGGTTAGTATCATAATATTGTACTTAAATATTTTTTATTATTAAATACTTTTTTAATTTCTTAGTCATGTCGTGCACTGAAACATTGAAAAATGGAAATTTACTTGCTATTTCACCTGGTGGTGTCTATGAGGCACAATTTGGAAATAATTGTTATGAATTACTCTGGCAACAGCGACTTGGATTTGCAAAGGTCGCAATTGAAAGTAAGGCACCCATCATTCCTATGTTCACTGAAAACTTACGAGAAGGATTTAGAAATATTGGATTAGGACGAAGATTTTTTATTAAACTGTAAGGAAAAATAAAAACTAAAAATTTTTTATACTAATTTATGCTTTTTCATTTACAGTTATAATTTAACCAGAATTCCATTTAGACCAATTTATGGCGGTTTTCCAGTCAAATTTAGAACACATTTAGGTCCTCCGATTTATTATGAAGAAGGCATTAGTGCAAAACAACTTCAAGAAAAGACAGCGGCTGCGATAGAAAAATTAATTGTTGAAAATCAGCGTATTCCCGGGAGTATTGTAGGTGGTTTGTTAGACAGATTTTTTGAGAAACGAAAGATTGATATAGTCGTAAATTCGGCAAGACAGAAAAAATTCAAATTCAGTAATAAAGATTCGTAAAATATGTACGATATATTGAAACAAATTTAAAGTCTTTTTTGCCAATTTTTTTATTATTTTATCAGAATTTCAACAATTATCCCAGTGCAAGCTACTATTTAGTAAATGTATGTATGTGTGTGAATTTAGCATAGAAGCATAAAAGAGAAAGCTTTTGAAGCCATCTTCCGAACGTATGTGATATGGGTTTAATTTTCATGGACCTTTTCAATCTCAATATAATCGTCCTCTTCTTCATCCTTTATTTCTTTCATTATTGTGTCTTCATCTACATTCTCTTGTTTAATATTTTTTGCTTGATCCTCAACCAATTCATGCTCTTTACTATGATGTTCAAGTTCCGACGGATAAAGAAATCTTGCATTGCACTTGCTGCATGTTTCCTTAAAATCTAAAGGAGTAATTTTATGTTCACGCAAATGCTCCTTCAAACCATTAATTGTGGTGAAAATTGAATTACAAATTACACAACTAATTGATTCATTTTTGAAACCATGTTCAATCAAATGATCTTGAAACTTTTCACATTCAATGTTCTGCTTACATAAATTGCATAACTGCAACTGATTTTTTGACAATGAAAAGTTATGCTTTGTCATGCAAGAATTGCAAATCTTTTTAACATTTGTATGTTCCATAACATTTAGGCATAGAGCACAAGTTTTTTCATCATTAGCTATGGATGTACTTGCAGTGTTTGTATGAAATCTATTTTTTAAAAAAAATTTAAAAATGATAAAACAATTCAAATAAAATTTAATATTATTTTCTTACTTAGCATGTAAATTAATTTCAAAATCAGATGTAAGTAATTGATGGCAACAAATGCAATGAACTGGTAACTCTAAAGAAGCTTTATTCTTTTGGTTATGATTCTGAATGTGTTGCTTAAAATCATTGATATTTTCAATCGAGTCTGCACAGTGGAAACATTTTCCAGAAATTACTTTACAATGTTGTAGCTTATGTTCAGCCAATACTATGTGTATAAAGATTAAGAAGAGAAAATAAAATTATTTTTTAAGCTACTTGAAACATTTATAAATTTTATAAAATTCACCTGCCGGACTTGGTAATATTTCATCGCATATTGAACATTTATGCTTCGCTGCAATATTATGTTGTACTTTCATATGATTTTCCAATTCGGTTCTATTATTAATAAAACAAAAAGGAGAGACATAATCTCTGTATTGCTTGCATAAGTGATTATAATTATTGTTATTTTACCTCGATTTGAAATCCTCTCGAGCTTCACAATATGCACATTTTAAGCTTACACCAGTCTTTGTATTTAGATGAATTATGTGACTAGATTTTTCTGTAGATGACTCAGGCTGCTGTTGCTGTTGTGATGATGCTTCTGTTTTCTCTTTAAAACTAGAGTTTTTATTATTGTTCTTATCATTTACGATAATACTATTTGAATTTGACAAATTTTGTAGTTTAAAAGACGTCGATTGAGCATCAGAATTTGAATTAATTTGTTTATTTATTGCTTCACTAGTCAAATGATATAGATTTTTAACTCGCATACTTTGCTGTTGCTGTTGATGTTCATCAATTGTCGATTGAACTCTACTCAAACTATCATGCAGTGAGCTCAAATTAATATTTTTTGTATACTGATTATTTAATGGATTGAGCGGAAATACTGATGGATTTAATTTATGCAAGAAATTGCTTGCATCATTCATTTTAGGATCATGATTTAAAAGAAACTTTTCTCTATAACTTTCAATTAATGACGGATGATAATTTTGTAAATTCAATGTCTCTTTATCAATATTAAAGGTTGAATTTACTTGAGATTCATTTACTGAATGATGAGTTTGTAAATGACGATCGAGAAGAAATTCCACATGAAATGATTCTGAACATGCGGGACATCTGTGAAAAAAGAATTTTAAAAAATTTTTAAACAAAATTCTATTTCTTTTTTAATAACTTACCTAAACTGTTTAACATGTGTCGAAAGAAAATGAAAATGCATCTCAAGTTCGGACGAACATGTGACACGACAAAAAATGCATTTGATTAAATCAACGGACGAGTGCTTGCTCTGAATATGATTTTTAAAATCTCGTTCAGATCGAAAGAACTCATGACATGTTGAACACCTTTTATCTGAATGTCTTGATGCAAAATGTAGCTTAAGTGACATTATGGATTCGAGGCTCTCATTGCATAACGTGCACTTGAAACGAACGTGATTTTCCAACAAATGATTCTGCAAATCTTCATGTTTTGTAAAAGAATCGTCACATTCTTGACACAGAAACTCTGTATAATGCTGCTCAATATGCTGATCATATTCAAAACGATTATCAAACACAACATCACGGCACTGTTGACATATGAATTTCTTTTGTGAATGATAAAATGCATTATTGTTGCTGTTGCTGCTCAATTCAAAATACTCGCTACTGCGAGTGCCCCCAACACTGCCATAGCTCTCTTCGAGGTGATTTTTTAAATGTAGTCGGAAGAGTTCAAAGCTGGGAAGAGATGCATTACATTGATTGCATAAAAAGACGTCCGGTGTTCCAGGTGTAGCTCTGCCTAATGTCGGCGCTTCAAAGAGTTTCGGCACAGCATAATTAAAATTCTCCATTTTGATCTTTTTAACAATCCTTTGACTTAAATCTGTTGGTTGTTCTTCATGCTCACTATATCTACTAGAATTTTTCTTATTTTCTAAAGCATTATGTTGCTGCACTTGAGAATTTGGTGAATCGACATTTTTTGGACTCAAAAATTCTTCGTTCGCTTGTAATCTATTTTCATGAACTAATTGTATGTGCTTAATAAGCTTTTCCGATGAACTGAATTTCATGAGACAATATTCACATGAGATAAAATGTGATTCAAGCTGCTGCTGTTCGCTTCTGCTATTAGTCTTCCTTTCATTCATCAATCTATGATTATGCATGATATTGATATGATGAGTCAATTGTTCAAGAGTTGAAAAATTAGTTTTTGTGCAATAAAAGCAACGAATTTGATTTTTTATTTCAAATTGACTATCTGATTTAACAGATTTAGGTGAAATCATTTCGATCCTTTTCTTATCGGTCGTTGAAGTCGACGAAGACTCTGATTTCATACTATATAAAGTATAGAGAGAAAAGGAACATTTTTTTTCCTTTTTAAAATAAGTTTTCAAATGTAATCCATTTAATTTTACCTATAATTATAAGGAGATTCATTTCTTTCACGTAATTCATTTTGTTTTTTGTGATTTTGCATGTGTGAAGTAAGCGCTGCTGCAGTATTGTAGCCTCTATTACAAAAACTGCATTGAAATCTATTCTTTCAATGATAAAATTGCATTCAAAATTAGTTTAAAAATATTTTAAACTTTAACTTACGCTTTTTTACTGTCATGTGTCTTCATATGAATTTTTAAATGATCACTAAATAAAGAAATAAATTTAAATTCTACTCAAATTATTAAATTATTTCTATTTTTTACCTTCTCGAAAATGCAGATTCACAAAATAGACATTTATATCTACGGTCACCAGTATGTAACTTCAAATGTCTGTCTCTTGATCTCTTATGCTTAAATAATCTCTGACATACAGGACATTTGAATGGCATATAGTCTTCATGACTCTAATAAAACACAAAAAAAAAATAATTCAATTAGTGATTTTCATATTCATACATTTATTTTGTACTGTTGACATGACTTTAATAATTTACGATACACACTTAGTATGCTATATGCATTTGCAGTTTTTTTATTATCTAAACGACGCTTAATGCAATCATCTTAGAGGTTAAAAATAAAAATATGACATGAATTTCGATGGGTCCGTGAAATAATAAAAATTCTCCCTCGCACTTACATATATGTAAGTATAAGTTATTTAAGTGTGGACACATGCTCATAAGTTTTTACTTTTTTTCATAAATAAAACCGTGTCATCATGACAATAATAATAAAATTATTATGTTTTTCTTACGAGAGAGCACACATACATAAATTTAATTCCAACTAAGTAAGTAAATAAGTAGCTCACTCACCTGTTCATGTTTCTTTAAATATCCTAATCGTGGAAATGATTTCTCACAGAACTGACACTTGTAACTTGATGCGCCTTTAAATTTACTGCTGCTGCCACTCTTGTCCTTCTTTTCTTTCTTAATCGGATCATCTACATCAATCTCATTTGTCTCCATCTCTTCTGATGTGCTGTTACTTGACGATGGAAAACTGATTGATGAATGCGAAGAATAGAGTTCTGCAAATGACAATTTTTCATAATTTAGTCGAAAATTGAATTAGTCAACTCGCATGTAGAATAAGTAAAATCAATTTCATTCGAATGTCTTAGAAAATTGTTATAAATTATAGCACTTTAACGCGAAAGAGCTAAAACTTCCTTTATTATCCACTTCATAAATTTTCATCATTCTTGTAAAAATCCTTTCCCTTTTCTCTTCATTTTGCAAAATGATGCATCGTTTTACATCAATCACAATTTGCGGAATGGAATAAAATGATATGAATGAGTTGAAAAAAAAGGGAAAAAATGAGAAAGAAAGGTGATTTGAAAAATTGCATTATTCTTTCAATTAAGAATGATATTCTCCCTAAATTAAGTAAGAGAAATTTGATTTTAATTCACTACAATAAGCGTCAATTATGAGCTTCATATCACACTCTTATTTTATGATTATCACTAAATGATCTTAATTAGAATTTCCTATTTAAATTTGTCGCCTTTAAGAAATACATTCTCGCTTTGTATTTAATTTATTAGTAACATTAAAGTGACGTTATCAAAGTAAGTTAATACCTTTAGTAAAATTATTCAATTGTTGCTGGTGTTGATAAATTTTTAGTAACAACGAATCTAATTTATTAGTCAATAAACCATTATTATTATTAAAAGCCATATATACGTAAACTTTTATTAACAAAACATTTTTAATTGCTTAAAAACACCAAAGTTTTAACTAATTCTCACAATAACACCAAAGAGCGACTGCTCCCTTGGCAAGAATGCGACCGAACTCTATAGGGAGTAAAATAACACTCGATTAAAATTGCTCTTTTCGCCTCACTGCAAGTATATACAGAGAAAAGAGAATGAAATAAAAAATAAGGCACAAAAGAGCGGATCGTATTTTCTTCGGGTATATCATTTCACGATTATGTGCTCCAATAGAAGCAAACGAACAAAAAGAGTCGTGTGAGAGAAAATGTTGGCTCATTCCGACTGTGCACCAATCATTTTAAATTTACTTTATTTTATTCTCTCTTTCGATTTAACAATTTTTTCATTTATTTTATTTTTTTACTTAAATTATGAATAAAAAATTATTTAAAATCAATAAATTATTATTCTATTATTGTCAAGCTATTATTTTTTATTTCATTCAACACCTAAAAGAGAAGCAAAAGGCGGGACCTAAAAATACAACAGCAGCACTAGGCGGGAAGTTTAATGGTAGATGTAGAAAAAGAAGAGTGTGAAATCCGGAGAGAAAAAATAAATCTGAGAGAAGTTTATGTCTGTATACTAGTGCTTACAGGGTGCGCAGTTTCAAAACTATTTTCATCTACTCTATGATTAACATACTGCCCTTTTTTTACCTCACTCATTTGTAATAATATCATAATAATCGTAATTGATTCTGTTAATAAAATAATTTAAATAAAATAAGAGGGGTGAAAATTGCGAGAAGAAAATAGGGAAGAATTCACACGGAAAATTTGTGTGGCATGAATTCGAGATGATGAATAATTTAAGACAGTGTACGAAGAGATTTTTCATTCAAATGGCACTGTCAGAAGATAAAGGTAAAAAGAGCGAGGGTGAGAAGGAAGAATATAAGTTGAAAAGTAGAAAATTGAAACCAAAAATCCACTGGCATGAATTATTAATAAATTTTAAAATTTTTGCATGCACGCTATCTAAGTTTATTGTAGAAAAAAGGCAACAACGTGATGGACAGGTTTACGAGGACATTGAAATGGGATTTTGTAACAAAAACTGTCCGTACTTTACAAATTTAATGATATTTCACCAACCAAAATTGCTCGAGTAACTGACAACTTTAATTGCCTGATAAGTGGATATGTGTCTGCACCACTGGTATCTGACTTTTATTTTATTTATTTATTTATTCACACACATTTGCCATTTAAATATCAAGTGTCAGTGTGTATTTACATATGAAAATGTTCAGATTTTATTATTTTTTATGACTGTCAAAAAGCGATTAAAACTTTTCCCCTCTCTCTCTTGCATTTCATTTCAACAGGTTGATGATTTTAAATTGAAAAACCATATTTCACGTGCTCTCAATGTTTTCATATTTTTATGCTTCACGCATCATTACCTTTTTCTCTCTCTTTTCAGTTATAGCATACGCTTCATATTATTTAATTGAAACGTTTCCAACATTCACCTGCCACTATGAATGAGCATTTTCAATTTGAGGTTTGATTTTTAATTTTTTAAAATCTAATTTGCAAGGTTTAGGGACTCTTCTCGTTTTAGTAAATTAATTCTATTATGAAAATTTTAAAATTCTAAATGAAACCAAATAAAAGATTAAAATTAAAAGAGATTAATAGAATTATTAAAACTAAGTAATTCGATTTGTTTCTTTTAAAACTCAATTTAAAACCATAACAAATTTGATCAAATTACAACAACTCATCAAATGAAAGGTGTTTTAAATGTAGTGAAATATCTGTCTTATATTTAATGGTTGATTAAATTTTAAAACTCTTTATTCACATTGAATAAAAAAAATGAAAAACTAATTGTGTAAATTATAAAGACGAAATTGTTTGCTGTTATGGAAGTTTACATGAAAGAGTGAGAAAGCGGTAACAATGAGAAGAAAGGAAAGAAAAAGATTGTCGCGAATTCAAAAAACGATCTCACTGGAGTATAATCTGTGAAATTCTATTATTTGCAATCTCCAACAGAACATGGCACTTCAGAACAAAAGTATTAAAAGAAATTTCTTTTTCGCTGTTTGCTCCTGATACTGCTGTTGTCTTCATCTCTCTTTCCAGAAGTATAAGTAATATTATGAATACTTTAAAAAGCTTGTTTTGCGTTATTCTCTTTCAATTCAATGTTCCTGTACCCCCTTATTGTACTCAATGGAAATATAACAATTCAATAGCTCCCAAAAGACAAAATAAATGTACATAAAAGGAAATGAAATAACCATCGACTGAACTCATGTTAAGGTTTTTCATTTCTCTCTCATATCTTCTCTATACTGCTATTGCTACTACTCTCTGCAAAATCAATTGAATCATCAAAAAATAGTCGAATACATGTGTGTGTATGTGTATAGATGTAGACTAAGAAGAATCTTTTATTCAAATTCAATTTTTTTTTCAAGTTTTTTATAGAGAGAAAGATTAAGACATTTGATATTTTTAATTTTTCTTAGAAATTTGCTGAGTATCGGCACTAACAATAATAAAGATTTTTTTTCTCAAAAACAATTTCCTACAACGATTCTATTTCGCGCAATTATTCAAACAAAACGCCTTTTTGTGATACCTATAATGAATTAAAGATAGAAGGAGAAGGGTAATGCGATATTATAGTCAATTTGTATAGTCAGCCAGTAAAAAGGAAGTTGATGAAAACTATGTGAAGAATTTATTGTGCACTAAAGAATTTTGGTGTAACAACATACAAAAACTAATCTCATATAGCGCATAAAAAACTTTTCTTTTAACAAAAGATAGAGACAAAGTCGAGAAATGATAATAAAAATTCATGAAAGCTATGGCAGGAGAAAAATTTTAAAATGCCTATCGAGACAAATCTTCTCATCTTTCTCAAGAGCAAGAAGTTGTTGCCATCAAAAATTGTTGTGTTTTCTTAATATAAATACATATCTTTTCTCACACGACGATGAGTAAGAGAGAAAGAGAAGAACCAACATTTGCTCGTACTTTATTTGTAATTTTTTTGCATTCACAATTTGTATATACACACTCTGAAATAAATATTGCCGTTAAGGGTGTCTTTTACATGCCTTCTACGACTCTCCAGTGTGCAAGTACGTCAGGTTCACCTGTCCCTAGTGAACGATATTCAGAATAATGTTTCTTCGTATATGTGTGTTTGAGCTTTATTCATTTCATTCTTTTATAACCATTCAAGAGTACTAACACATTTCTTCTCCTTCTACTTTATATTTTGCTGATACTGATGCTGGTTCTATCCTATACCCCATAATGTACCTCCTAACATTCATTCATTTTACACACACACGCTCTATAGAAAGGAATTGAAATTGTACATTTTTAGTTCATTCATTTTCCAACTTTTACCACTTTTTTGGTATATTTGTATATGATTCGTGTACGAAATTTTTCTCACTTTTTTTTACGTATACAAGCGGGGTACATGCATGTAAATTATACTACTTGAAGATTTATTGTTTTCCAAGGATTTTCTAAGAGCACACAAGAGAGAGCATGGGAGTACGAGAATATGAGAAGGAAAATGGAAAAAGTTTCATTGATAGTGATGAATAGATTACGTTTATGATGATTGTGACACTACAATAATCTCTTTTCCTTCCTTTTTTAATTCAACTCAATGCTGTTCTTAATTTAAAGAAAAGACATAAGATAATAAATTATGTCTACTCACATCCGTAAGTAGCCCTTCTTCTTCTTAAAAACAAAGGATTCACATGTGTACTTTAGAATTTTTTAAGACATGCAAGCAGAAATGTAAAATTTAGTCAACTTTTATGCAGTGAATACTTTGAAATAATAAGGATTTCAATCAAAAGAGTTTTG
Source organism: Polypedilum vanderplanki (assembly GCA_018290095.1). Taxonomy (NCBI): domain Eukaryota; kingdom Metazoa; phylum Arthropoda; class Insecta; order Diptera; family Chironomidae; genus Polypedilum; species Polypedilum vanderplanki. Next base: position 24,782,650 of record CM031381.1, on the reverse strand, counting down.
ATTTTGAAATATTTGACAGAATTTTCACACAATTTTACCTGTATTATGTTGTTAGTTTATTGTCTTCGTAAAAACTAATAACTTTAAGATAAATATCACAGTTTTTTACAAATTTACAACTAATTTAAAGTTTTTTAAAATTGTTTGTTTTGATTTGTTTGTTTACAGTATAAAAATTTTCCCTTAAATTTTAAAACTCTAAAAATCATAAACTAACAAGCAATTTTAGAGAATAGAAGAAATTAAAACAAAATATACTTTGAAAATAATGTATCTGCACCTTAAATAAATGACTATAAAATTTCTTTTCTTCATCTTCCGTTTCTATTTGTGTCTGTCTAATAAATTAATCACACTGTTTCCCTTTTGCAATGTCTCACTCATTACAAGATAATAATGATGATGATGTTGATGTTTAAAAAAAGAAGATGAGGGTCAGGCGTAGAAGCAGGGATTTATTTTATAATTTTAGAAAAATGTCACTCACCTGATGAATAAGAACCAATACTGTCGCAATCTGAATTGTCAGACTCATAATTTGCTTCTTTCTCTTCTCTATCGGCATCATCTTCTGTAATAAGAAGAATAAGAAAAGAATTTTCTTCAAACAAAAATATTTTATGTTGCATAAGAGGAATTTCAAGAATTTAATTTTCATTCAAACATTCATGCATGTACAAACATATAATAAATGTATAGCCATGACTTCGACTACTAACTCTGAGCCTCTGGTAGTTCATGTTTTGTGTTACACACACATATATTCGCTCATTCACTATTCTCAGCTCCCTTAAGTACCTTCCCCCAGAGCATTTCGAACTAATCTGAGTATTTTCATGTATTTTATTATTATTGTTCGCTCTACGACTTGTGTGTGAAGCTCCAATGCTATTGCCGCTGCTTTTTGACTCTCACAGCTATTTTCATACTCTCATCATTTGCTCTCTTTTTTCTCAATAACATACCAGTCCTCGCTCATTTTTCCTTTATAGCAAGCATATAGCATTCACAGTATTTTCTTGTTTTCCCATTTCTCTTCAGCTTCAGTTGGGAATTTCAGAAGCTCTAAAGGGGGAAGGCGTATATATCTCTCGTCTCATACTTTTCTTTTTTATTATGGATCCATTCCAACGTGTATATAAAATTACATTTTTTTTGGATCCATCCGGCAACTCTCTTTTCGTATATATATAAACTTTTTCCATATTTTCTACTCTCACGGGACATCTAAACACAAAGAATGAACAAACTAGAAAAACCATTGAGTACTGGTACTTGTGAGAGAGAGAGAAAATTCTCTATAAAAGAAATGCTGCTGCTCACTTGACTACCACACTATACACTTTTTACGGCCAAGATTTCATTCAAACATGCAATGAGACGAAAGTGTTTTTCCCTTCTTGACTCTTGCAGAAAAAAAGCTACTAGCGAACACAGCAAGTGGGGAAAAAATTTTATCTCATTTAATAGTTTTTGGAAAACAGTTTGAACTTTATATACTACCATGCCAATGTGTCCCTAAGTGAGAAATTATTTTGGAGGAGTATAATGGCACAATAACAACAACAACAACAAACTTTAGTAGTGAAAAATATGCTTGTCTGATGTTTTTCCTTATCCTTATATTTTTATAACTCTTTCTATATAGACAGTAACAAATATTATATAGTTGCTGTTGTTCTATTTCATCTAAACTCGCAATTCTCTATGCGTTATTCTTTGGTGCCTCTGAATAGTTATGAATATGTAACATTTATGCATGCTATATAAAAAGAGAGACTCTACTATTGGTATGTTATTAGTTGGTCCCGATTCACATCAGACTTTCTCTTTTTTCTGCCTCTATGAGAGTCAAATTTCCCCAAAGGGGAATTGACGGTTGAAAATGATGGGCGACGAGGTTAAATCAAAAAATAAGGAATGAGCAAAAATATTTTTCGGGTATACATTCGATGTGTATATCGAGAGAGAGAGAGAGAGAGAGAGAGACTGAACAGAACAGAGGAGCGAGCGAGTGGCGGCAAAAACAGAAACAACGGGGGTGGCAAAAATACATTATATCATTGTGTATGGTGTTTTGCTTCTGTTTCTGCACTTTTCCCATGAGAATTGGGTAAAAATGGATTTTCACTGCGAGTATAGTACCAGTAGCAGAGCAGCATGGAATGGAATGGAAAAGGAGCAGAGAAAGAGGAAAATATGAAGTATGGAAAACAAAAACTTGTTCATATATTTTGGCGCTTGCTTTGCGCCCTGTATGTGTGTTTATTTTAGATTATAATTTATCATTTTACTGCTTTTACTGCTGGGAGATAATAATGTCGATGTTTGTTGAGATCAGAGAAAATATACGCTTTGTTGCTGCTGTAATGTGCTTTTTGGGTCCAAACATATTCATACTTTTTATATTTATCTACTTATATTTTTGTAAATGTGTATCTTCTTCTTATTTAAATCTTTCTTTTTTCAAAATAAACTTTAATAAAAGATCAACATTTTTTAGTCACTTAATTTATAAATTAATCCATGTACACATTACGCAATATAAGCAATAGCAATTGCTAGCTGACACCAATGTATTCGGCAAAAACGCACACATTGAAAGTGTGAAAATATTCTTTTTTATCATTTTATCGAATCCCAAGGGTCTCACTCACTCACTCTTAGCTCTCTCTCTCTTAGTTGAAGCAAGCAGAAGCAATATATTTGCTCGAATATAAATTTTTATGCTCACTCTCTAGAGTGCATGCCTTACTCTTGATAATATATATATTTTTGTATTAGGAAATATTCCGAGAGAATCACTTTTTTGTGTTGCTACTTCTACTACTCAGACACTGTTTTTCTGTTGCTGTTGAACTTTAGTTTTTTATGACAAGGCTTGGAATCCTTTAAATTAAATTTTGCTTTAATTATTTGTTGTAAAAATCAAATCAAGTTTGAATTTAAGTACTTTTTGTTTTTGAATTTTTTAATTTAGAAAATTTAATAATTTTTAATTTTTCAATGGCCAGCACTTTCTTAGTGCTCAGCATTTATGTTTTATTGTTTCAGTGCTCAGCACTTAATGTTTTAATGTTTTTGTTGCTCAACATTGTAATGTAATATAATGAAAAAGAATAATAATAAACTTAATCGATTATTCAATTTCTTGTCTAAACACTATCACCGTTTTTTCTATTAAAATTTTTGAAAGCTTCTCAACCTTGAATATGACAATACAGGAAGATGACTACAACTAATATAACAATAATGATTTGAAAAATCCTCTCCCATGTCACTTGCCCCACGATGATACTCACTCTTATCATTGTTCGCAATGTTTTTATTTTGAATCTCATCTGGCACTTCTGATCCATCCTTTGCTACTGCAGCAAATATAACTGCTGTTTTTGCATCATTCTGCTCCTCGCTTTGTTCATCGATTGAACTCGAACGAAGAGTCTTATTATCATCCTCTTCTGCTTCCGCATTCTCTGTAAAAGATATTATCATAACATACATTAACTATCATTGACTAATCTCTTGCCTTATTTTCTCAAAATTTATTTATGCTTATGGATAGTGCACTTGAATTTTTCTTCATTAATATGGTAGTAAATTCATCGGAATGATAATAATTCGTATCTATTAGATGACATGTCCTGAAAAATACCTGTATCATAGTTTATTTCGTAAAAGCAACATATGCTTCTCTTTTCACAAAATTGCATACAATAAGTATCATTTATGAAGATGATGCGGTGTTTTATAGAAAATTTTCATATTTATATGATACTCAATGTATGTAGATGGACTTTTGGGAGGTAAGAGAGAGTTTCACAATTAATTTTATAAATTGACTCACATTTAATACTGTCTTTCTCTATTAAATCTTTCCGTTTTTGTGATAGGTGTTTGAATTTTAAATTAAGAATTATCATTGTCATTATTATTAATATATTGGAATTTCTCTTTCTTTTATTTCTTCCTTTTTCTCTTATTCCCAATAATAGCACCAATAATATAATATAATCTACAAATTCAAATTATTTTCTTATTCTACTTGCTTTTTGTGTATATATGTGTGAAAGAGAGAGAGAGAGCACAAGCAAATAACGGTTGCTGTCAATAAAATCGATTTTTTGAATTTCATTTGGGAACAAAAAAAACTTTATTCCCACGAGGATCGTTCAACGCTTCAAATATTTTTCTCTCTTTCTACTTTTCTCCCACTTCGACTATCGTTCTTTTATGCACACGCAAAATATCATATATATATTTCTTCATACTTACGTTTGACCGTCAAAGCACGAGGCTTTAATTGCTTTCTCCTTGTCATAATCAATTTTATTATTTACACAAACACACACACACACAGAAAATCTATTTAAATAGATTTTACCCAAGTGAAAAAAAGAACTAAATTCTTCTTAAGAAATGATTTTTGACTCTCACAATGTGCACTGACTCACTCTGTATCCTGTTCATTCAACATCTAAACAGCAAATGTGAAACATTTTCTCTGTCGTGAAAATTCTGTTTGGAAAATTCGTGAGATGATTTTGTGATTGTGTTTGTGAGAGCGATAACAGATGTTTTTTGTTTTTTATGTGTATTAAATGTCGCACCTGTTGAATGCGGCATGCTTTATTTATTTACGTCTAACATGTGTTTTAATGTTTCGTAATCAATTATTATATTATTAAAAAATTCAAAAGACATTTTTATTCTAAGACAATTACACAAAGTTCATTGAAAATGTTCTCAAGTTTTTGTGCATCAGGTCGAGCATCAGGATCGTCTTCAGTACATGTGTAGAAAATATGCATTATATCATTATATTCTTCACTTAACTTTAAATCACTTGGAAAAATTGGTCGACTTCCATAAAGTGGTTCTTCTTCTTCTTCGTCATCTTCATCGCAATTTGAATTTTCATTGACATTTTCCTTATTATTCTCTTCTTCTAAATTATCAAAATCAAGAGATTTCTTTGCAACCATTTCAAGTGTATGAGGTGGACATAGAGCAAGACATTCATAGAAGACTAATCCGAATGAAAATATTTCTGATTTTGTTGAAATGAGTTCTGGTTCTTCTTCAAAAACTTCTGGTGCACTCCATAAATCTGTACCTGTGTAATGAGCTTTTGGATCTGCATCAAAGTCAATATATCCATCTTTTTTAATTTTAATTGAAACACCAAAATCACATAATTTGCAAATAACAAAATCTCCTTTGATGAGAATGTTGAAAGATTTCATGTCACCATGTAATAATAATTGCTCGAAATGCAAATAATTTAGAGCTTTAGAAATATCCAAGCCAAGAATATAAATTTTGTTAACTTCAAGTGGTCCTAATTTTTCTTCAAAACGTTTTTCAAGTAAATCACCAAGTGATATTGTCATTGCTTCCATACATAAATTGAATCGACCATCATTGCTTTGCTCGTATGCTCTGAATCCAACGATATTTTTGTGTGACAATTTTCTCAAAATATCTGCTTCATAATGCAGTCTTTTTGAATAAATTTTATCATTCATTTTCATTTTTAAAGTCTTTTTAACGGCCCATGGAGAATTTTTTATAGCGCCTTTTCGATTTAAGAGATAAACAGCAATGCCAGTACCAAAACCCAAACGATGAAGTGCAGGAGATGCAGGAATATGCAAAGCTTTTGTATCCAATTGATGTTTCTTTTTGAAAAGTTTTAATGGTGTTTTCTCCATTATTTTTTTAAAATTTTTTTCAAAACACAAGCAAATAAAAAGAATTTTTTAAAATATCTTAACTGTCAATTTGAAAGGGGGAAATTTACTCTTTCACTCAGCTCTCAAAAAACAAACATTTTTCAGTCAGACAGACGAACAAAAATAATAACAATATAAAAAAGTTATTAAAAATGCTGCAAGTTGTTAAAAGTATCAGGTAAATAGTTAAATTGCATTTAATAAATACCTAAATGACTTTTAAATTATTTTAGGATTTATCCATTTACACGTAGAGGAGTTGTCAATATAAGATGGTATAGTGACGATGAAACAAGCGATGATGAACGAAAAAAGAAAGCAAAGAATGAAGTTTCAAAGAAAAATTCAGATGAGGCACTTAAGAGACTCAATGCTTTGTTACAGAACATGTCAACAACTAAATCACAACCCATTGATATGGTAACAGCAAAAAATATGAGACAAAGAGCTATTGAGGATAAGGAAAAAGCTGAAAAGGAAGCGACAGATCTCAAGTAGGTTATAAAGAGGGTGTTCATATAGAAAAATTTAATTTTAATTGTTTACAGATCAGTGACACAAAAAATTGCGAAAAAAATTGGTGGAGATACCCAGAAAACTGAAGCTGAACTTTTGTCGGTATTGCTTGGAACATCTGAACAAAAACCTAAATTAAAGTAAATAACTATCACAATTTAATAAATTCTTCAATATATTGACAAATTTATATTAAATTTTAGTGAAATCATTGGTGGATTAAAAGTTGAATCAGAAAGGCCAGTGTCTATTTCCCGAGCTCAAATGGTGAAAAATGCACTTAAACAACATGAAAAACCAAGAAGACCAAGGGAAACGGCATTTAGTGCAAAACCAAGAGAAAGAACAGAGAAGAAAGGTTTCGTAAATTTCTTTGATGCTACACCGCTTAATATTTTCACTCAGCCTGCCACTAATGTGCCAGATTCTCTTCAAACTTGGAGTAAACTTGAAGAACGTGAAATAAAATTAGCTGTTACACATCCACCAAGAAATTATTTCGGTATGGTATCTTTTTCATTATGAAATCAATTTTAAATCGTGACACTTTTTTAATTTTTTTTAGAAAAAATGATACTTTGGACAGAACAGGGTAAAATTTGGAAATTTCCCATAGACAATGAGCAAGGTATGGATGTTGAAAAAGCAACAGACTTCACAGAACATGTTATGCTAGAAATGCATTTAGAAGGCTGGTGTCCAACTCGAGGGCCAATTAGACATTTTATGGAACTTGTTTGTGTTGGCTTAGGAAAAAATAATTTCCTTAGTGCTCAAGAGAAGAAAGATCACATTATGTGGTATAAAGAATATTTCGAATCAAAGAAAGATGTTCTTGAAGAATTGCTAACACTGGGCGATGTTGTTGAAGAACAGAAACAAATTGAGTCATAGATACTGTAAGAAAATGTAATAAAGAGATATAGTAATTAATTTTAAAATATTTATTTTATTTCTTTTACTCTTTTAAATCGTAAGTTCGTTATTGTGTGGAAGAAGTTTCTTTAAAAGTGTGAGTGCTTTTCTTAGATTTAAAATTTTATAAAAAGCTACAATCTCCATTTTTTAAATGGATTCGAATCAGTTGAAAGTTCTTAGAGAAAAATTGAGAAAATGTAATAAAATAAAATTTTGATTGCATTAGCAAATGCATTATTTTGCCACATATTTTTCCTTAATTCTATGAAAGTTCGAAAAATACATAATAACTTTAGTGAGATTGCATATCATCAAAAAAAGAGAATTTTTCGAAATACTTTCTACTTTCTAAAATCATAATGATATGAATAGCGAATAAACTTAATAAGTTTTTGATCATCGTTTGTCGTTTTTTTTTAAAAAATATTGCATACGAATTTAACGCGTATGTTAAAACAATAGGATACGCTTTTCAACTGTTTTTCTGCAAATGGGACAGTCTTCGATTTGATCTCCACAATATTGGCAACATGCATGACCGCAAGTGAATACCATATTTTTAATTCGATCAAAACAAACTGGACACATTGTTTGCTCTTTTATATCTTGCAATTGCTGCTGAAGCTTTTGCATATCATCAAACAAATTGACATTGTAGTCAGATGGAGTCGCTTGCTGCTGCTGTTGTTGAGATGGTTGTGGCTGTGATGGAAGAGGATCGGTTTTGCTCGATCCCAAATTAGAACTGAGCATTAAATTGTTGTTATGAATTCCACTCGTACCACTTAGATTGTTATAAGTTGATTGTGCAGATGAGGAAGACGATGGCGTTGCCATAAATTTATTATTGATCGCATTGCAATTGTTCATATTGATATTGTGACCATTGTGATTTGTTCCTTGTAGAATTTGTGCATCTTTTTTGCTATGTTCGTCTAAATTATGATCGATTTTAGATATTGTGCCAGTTGAACCGCAGCAAACCGAGAACGGAATCATTTGTTCTATCGATGTTCGACATTGCACACATTTTTTCATTATTGGTGCACAATTTTCACAAGACACCATATGCCCGCATGGTTTAAAGAAAACTGAAGCTTTTCTATCTGAACATACGAGACATTCATCAATCTAGAAAATAAAGAATAATTTGAATTTTTGATCAAAAAATTAATTTTCTATCTCTTCATTTACCTTTTCACGTGATAAAACAGTCTCACGACAAATTAAACATTTCTTAATGCGAGAACCGCAATCCTCACATGAAACAACATGACCGCATGGTTTAAAAACAGTGTCACGTTTTTGTTCAGAACATAAAAGACATTCATCAGCATTTATATCGGTGACATCAACTTTATTTGACCGCTGTGTTTGCTGCTGATGTTGTTGACTTTCATTATTACAAACTGCATTGCTAAGATTCTTTTCATCCATCGGTGTTGCTTCAATATCTTCTGTATGCTTTTCATTGTAACATTTGATGAGAATTTTACATAAATTTGGATCACTGATAATAGAATATAAATAAGAATATGATTTCCTGTATAAAATGAATTAAAACTTACGGGCATAAATCGAGTGGAGTTTGCAACTTTCGATTTTTTATTGTCAAATCAGCTCCATTAGCAGCTAAGAAGCAGGCAATTGATGCAGATGCTTTCTTATCAGTATTCTATAATAAATTAAGATCATAAGCATATCAAATATTAGTAAAAATAATTTTTTTACTTACGTTCCTCAAGCCCATTAAAATTTTCCCAAATCCTTCAACATCCTGCAATTGTCTTAATTGACTAAGAGTATGATGCCTTAAAGCTTCATGAAGAGGAGTATCACCATCTTTATCAGGAATATTTAAATTTGCACCTTTTCTAACCAATAGCTTCACAATTTGCACATGTTGACGTTCAACTGCAAGATGCAATGCAGTTTGTAAATTGACATTTTGTCTGTCTAAATTTGCTTTGCCCATATTAATCAAAAGATCAGCAATATCTACGTGATTGTTTAGAGCTGCTAAATGTAATGCTGTGTAGCCATCGTCTTTTTTTTCTTCCACAATCCACGGTCGATTTATTTTTGAAAGTAAAATTTTCATTGCTGTTGGATTTCCTTTCAATGCCGCATGATGAATCGAGTTGAAACCATTATTATTTGTTAATGTTACATCAGCTCCAAATTCCAGCAAATAAGTGAGACAAATATCATTGTCTTTTGAAATTGCATCATGCATTGGTGTATCACCTTCAGAATCTTGCAAACTAGGATGACATCTCAGTTCGAGTAATGTTTTAACTACATTATTATGTCCTTTATTAACAGCAATATGTAATGCAGTTTGACGTCTTTTATTACGTGCATTCAAATCTGCACCCGATTGTGCGAGAAGACGTATTACAGTTGGCTCATCTCCAAACGCTGCATGATGAACGGCTCTATCACCATCCTTATCTTCGATTTCAACATCAGCATTGTATTTGAGTAAAACTTTGATCACATCTAAATGTCCATTTTGACTTGCAGCTTGTAAACTTGTATGACCTGCAAAAACACCATTAACATTTGCTTGATTTATTCCTGAAGGAGAAGAAGCTGAAGAAGTTGATGGAAGATTTGTTTCTGATTCGCTTAATGGACTGCTTGCTGTTCCTTGATTTTGACTTTGTCCAGTTGGATTTAAATACATTTCACATTTAACTGCATCTCCATTTGCTGCTGCTTTCACAAGCTCTTCCGTTATATTTGATGAAACTTGTGGTTCAAAAAGTTTCTTGAGTATTGCCGATAAACGTTCCCCATTTGCAGTAACAGCTGAAACTGAACCATCGGAAGATGAAGCAACTTTTGTAACTGCAAGCGGATTATATGTCCATGAAGTGTTGCCAACTTCAACTTTAAGATCCTTATCATAATAAATTTGTTGAACTCTTCCAACTTTTCCTAATGTCGGAATCATTGCTTCTGCCCACTCTCCATGACCCCTCTGATTTAAATTACATAAAATTGTGTTATTCGTTAGTTCGGGTTTAAAAATAAATTCTTTAAATATGAATATTACCTGAAGAATTTTTATACGTTCAAGATCATTACAAATCTTTACAAAATCACCAACAGCAAACTGTCCTGAAGCATCTTCTGTGCTATTCGATGCCATTTTTGTTAAAACAGCAGGATTGAATGTCCATCTGTTACCACTTGGATATGAGACCACAATGTCATGATCCTCATCAATTCCAACAACACGTCCCGGATTATTAAGGCACTCAAACATTCCATCAGTCCAGCCTCCATGACCCAATTGACATGATTGAACCACTTCTAATTCAAGTTCAACAATCACACTATCACCAATTTGAAAGCCATTATGTCCTTTCGTTGCATTTTCACCCAATAATGGAAGATGATCACGGTAAACGGTTGCACCTTTTGCATCATTGACAACTTTCAAATCTGCCATACCTTCATAACCGACACGATAGAGATTTTTGGCACCATTATCCCAAGAAACATAAGCTGCAGAGCGTGGAGAAGTTGCAGCCCAATCTTGAATTTCAATGACTTTGCCTCGTCTTCCATTTCCACCGTCTTGATCTTCCCATTGCCAATCAACACCACGAACTACGCGAGCTCCTTGAAAAATTCCTCTCACTGAAATAAAAAGACGTCAAAGAAAGTGAGTATTTTATATAAATGTATTTACGTAATTTTAATCGACACTTGTATCAATAAATAATAAGAGTATATCTAAATTTATATACCTGCTATTTTTTTAGATTTTCTTCTTGGATCGAGAAGAACTCTATCACCACCCGGAATTCTGAAATGATTTGAAACAAACGATTATGTAGAGATTAAAAATAGATTTTTCATTAGAGATAACTACTCACGTTATTCGATAAAATCTATGACGTAAATGATGTTTATCCGAATGATAACAAATTGAACACAAATCATAATTATTACATTCGGCGCACTTCCATCGCATTCCATAAATTGGCTGTTGGCGACAAGTATCACACATTGTCCCATCATGCTTAATTCCGGTTGGTGCTGAATCTAAAATTCTCAAGTCATATGATCCAGCACATCTAAAGAATTTTTTTCACAACAAACAGAATGAAATTTAATGAATGAAGTAGAATGTAAGTAAAAAAGTATCAAATTACAAGAAAAATAAAAAAAACTTTTACAAACCTATAATTCGCTGCAGTTCCGCTATCCCACACAACCTGGCAATGATAAAATAATTATAATATAATAAGTAATGGTAAATTTGAACATTTACAAAATCATAAAAGAAGAGATGACAGAAAAAATATTTTGCATAATGATTAGAAAAGTATGCTTGTAAAATTTGAAAAACTTAGTTTTTTTTCATTGGCTATTTAATTTTTAATATTCCTCAAGTTTAAATTGAAGAAGACAAAATAGATTATAAAATGAAAATAAAACGGTTGATAGCCATACATGTTTACATATATAAGAAAAAAAATTAACTCTCATTTGAACAAGGCTGAGACACTTAATTTTTTTAATTAAATTTAAGCCTTGCATTTGAATGTATAAAATATCATAATGTGTATTATTTTCAATAAAGTGAGATTTTATCATTAAGAAATTCAGAGTTGTTACAGGCGAGTTCGCCTGTTTTTCGCCTGTTTTGTTAATATAAATTTACCGTATATTTGAAATGACAAAAACTTTTTTGTACCTTATTCTACATATCTTCACCTTTAAAACAAGCGTCGTTTGAAATTTTTTGGTTGAGTTTTAGCTGAGTTATGATTTTTTTAGTGTTCGCCTGTCAGAAAAACAGGCGAAAATTAAAAATCCGTACAGGCGAACATTTAAAAAATCATAACTCCGCTAAAACTCAACCAAAAAATTCCAAATGGCACTTGTTTTAAAGGTGAAGATTTGTAGAATAAGGTACAAAAAAGTTTTTGTCATTTCAAATATATGGTAAATTTATATTAATAAAACAGGCGAAAAACAGGCGAAAAACAGGCGAGCTCGCCTGTAACAACTCTGAAGAAATTCACATGATCATAATTTTATATTTCAGGATAAAAGATGTGCAAGTGTCAGTAATGTAATTTGAAATAGATGTAATTATCAAAAGTCATTTTGTGTCTCATCTTAACAACTTACCACGACTTCTTCGGCTGATTCAAAATTTCTCACAGTACCTGTTTAGGAAGAATGAATAATTTTTTTTTAAATTGATCTTTTGTAATATAAAATATTCTTCTTACCCAAATGCCCTTCACCACCATCCTATAATTCAAATTTTAATATTGAAAAAAAAGAAAGGGTAAAATAATAATTAATATCTTTTATAATTAATTTTCTCTCATTTATGTTGAAGAAATTTTTTTATAGCTAAGAAAGTTGAATACACATATCTCTATGACATCACACACATCAAAAATCAAACATGGAGTCCAATATTTTTTTTCAGTGGAACGAAAATTTTACATTTTTTGCTTGTTAATCATAATTTACGCAAATCACTGATAATAAGAACGTAGTAGCTACTGACCTGCTTTCCCCACTTCCACTCCTTTTCATTTCTTATCACTCTAGAACCGATCTCATCTTTTGTAAAATTTGACCTATTTGCCGTTGCACTATTTGTGGAATCGTTTGTATTTGTTACAGTTGCTGTTGCTGGTGCATATGCCATTTTATTTCACATAGATTTTTATCTAAAGATATGCAATCTTAAAAATTGCTCAATCTCAATGCTATTAACTAAGAGGAAACTTGGGAAAAATTAAAATTATTTTCACTTCATGACAATATATAATGTTCACTTTTCAAGATTTTTGAGATAACTTGATTTTTATAGCAAACAGGGGATCGAATACTATTATTACATTTGCTGTAAATAGAAATGCATTGAAAGTCTTTTCTCTTAAATTTTTTAAAAATACATAACGTTATATTATCTTAATCAGTTTCGACTTTTTGACATTTTATGTACATAACAATTATCATTTTACATAAACCCATTTAAATATTTCAAAAAATTAGGTGTATTTGTGTCTGGCTGTTTGTTAGTTAATCATTTCTATTATTTTTTAAATCACATTTTCATCAAAAGTCATTATTATCTATCGTTTTTTTTTTAAATTCAATGAATCATTAAAGTTTTACACCTACAATATATATGAAGTAAGATTTCTACCAGTTTAATATTATTTTGATTTTCTTTCCACTCTCTCGCTCACACAAAAAATCATCCTTATCAAAATCATTTTGTTTACAACTTGGTAGCGGCATGATCATTTCTCATGTTTCTTTTTTTGTCGTCACTATAGCATAGCTTGAATTGAGCAGCTAGAGAAAGGTGGTCTGAACCGGAAAATGTATTTGGAATTCGAAGATTACTCTTTTCGCAGTCTTCAGCTGTCGGTAATGAGAGATAATTTAGCAACTGAAGTGAAACACTATTTGACTTTTTAGATTCATCCGAATAAAAAATATAATCCACTAAGATCCATGAGTCTTGAAACGTCGAAACATAATTTTCACTCTTTTGGTGGTAAACAGATTTGAAATTGAAATTATGTCTGAGCACTCCCGTTTGAAAATGATTGACAGTTTCATTCGTCAATTCCACCTCCTCGAAATTTATAGTATTGTTGCGTTCAGAATGATACAGCTGTAAACAAGATACAAAACAAGGTATAAATATAATTTGTCCTTGAATAACTTTCATATTCGATGATTGACTTACCTTGATTTTGTTAAAATGTTGACACTCATCACTTATTCCGAGTTTAATAGGAAGAAGTCGTCGACCGTTTGATTGGTTAGAGCCTTTGTTAAATTGCAAAGTTTTTGCAGATAAATTCGCATAATTTAGAGTCCCACTTGTAATCAAATTATAAGGTGCAGTATTTGGAGTTAAATTAAAGTCACCAGTTACAATTACTGGCATATATGTTTTTTGACCATCGCTATCAATTATTTGAGCATGTCTATCAAGTTCAGCTAGAAGAATTTGTATCTGTGCAAGTCTAATATCTTGTCGTCGTGGATTGTACAATAAATGAGTAGTTGAGACCAAAAATTGAACTGATGGATCCGCTTTTAAACACAACTTTGCGATAATTGCGACGTTTTCACGATTTAATATTTCGATTCCTGGCTGTTCAAATTCCACATTATGTTCCTCTATTAGTTCAAATAGATTGTTCTTGAAGAAAATTGCGCACCCATCAGGCTAAAAAAGAAAACAAAAACAGACGCAAACGGTGAAGATTAACTCGTACATCGAACTTGAAACTTTGACAAACATAGTTAAGGTAGGTATGTGATTGATTTTATTGATAACGATAAAGAAAATAAAGACTTACTTTTTCGCCCGTCCGTTTTTTGAATAACATTCCATAGTTCATACATGATAAACGATTTTGTATCTGTGTCAAATGTTTAAGCTCGACTTCCTAAAAGATTTAATAGAATAAACAAAAATAAATTTGAAGGACGTTGCCAAGAAAAATGAAAATGTCGCGTGAAGCTTTTTTTTTTCTTCCTTTTGCATAAGCATTTGACTAACTCACCTGACAGCATAAAATCGATGGATTAACTTTGAATATTTCTCCTGCTATATTATAGAGACGATTGTTCCATTTTAAAGCTGAACGAGCATTATCTTGATATAGATAACTATGGCATTCGAGTAATTCTTGAGAGAGAATATTGTAATTAAGAACGGTAAAGATGAATCCCAATTTTGAATTTGTTTGATCTACAGGTACCCATTTTCTAATATTGCTCAATACATCCCGATCTACACTGTTATTTTGATCTGTTTGACTTTTCAACCATGGATTTGTTGAATTAAAACGTGAAATTCCTTGATTTTTCATTTCTCTATGATAATAATGTTTTAGACAGCAAAATGTTGCATTATTATTTTTATTCGTTATTGTTACACGAATTAATGTTTTAAGCATAGCTTATTAACGCGTAAAACTCTTTTTATCTATACCAAATTTCAGAAAATACTGAAATTGATACGAGAATATTTTTTTGTTATGATCACTGCACAGGGTGTTATTTTTTCTAACTACGACTTTTGATATAAAATTTTAAAATTAGAAAGATCGTTGGCAACAAATGTGTCTTGTAAAAGAACTGAATAAATTTTTATTTTTCGATGTCAAGTTTTTGATGATACGACTATGATGAGACGTTGATTGTCTTTTTGAAATGTGACTCTCTAAACACTCGACAATTAGTGTCGCTGCTTTATTGTTTTAATTCATACGCTCGATAACCACTTATAAACTCAAAGAAAAATTTATACTTAAATTAGAGACGTATAAAACTGGCTAATTTAGGATATTAAAAATTTTATTTGGGTGTCAACATGTCATTTAAATTAGCTTGAAAATTACTTACTTTCGTAAACGATAAATGTCTCATCTCAAAACTACTCAAAGTCATTATTGTTTACTGCAATAAAAAAGTAGTTCAAAAACGAAGATGATTGGTAGACAGGTTGAGTCAGCATGTTTTTGTTTTTTTGAATCAATCAATTAATAATAATTTTAAAGATCACATTCGTGAGCATGATTTTGATGTTTTTTGCACCTCAGACAATAATGCAATCTTACTCAATATGTCAATGAGATCGAAATTCACAGATTATTAAAGTTTCATCTTTTTCATGTTTTTTATTATTAATATTTTAGTCATGGGTATATATTGATGTATATGTGAACCAAATCATAAAAAAATCATTTGATTCGTTGACATTACACAAAGTTTTTTTTCATCACAAAAATAATAAGTAATGGAGAGGAGAGAAAAAAAATGATGCAATTATTTCCGTTAGTTTAAAACACATCGATCATTTACTTGCCAATGATGATGTTGTGGGAAACATCACGAAAAGGAAAGAGTGTGTTTATGTGTTTATAGAAAAATAATGAATTTCTGTGTTTTTGCTTAATTTTTTGCTATTAAGTACATCATGTACCAAATTAAAACAATTATATGGCCAAAGAAATTAAGATCATACCATTTTTTTAAATTACTATAAAATGAAAATTGATTTTGATTGTCAACGGATGTGTCGAGTAGAACACCGAGATAGGCAAGGAGAACTACTGTGAAGATTCCAAATGTAAAATTTATCAGCTTCACCCAAAAATGTCGTGTGGTGTATTCATGTCCCTTCGTGATGCAGCAACCTTTTTCATCCAATACGCACTTGTTTGCATTTACACAGGCGTCTAAAATTTCTGCAAGTAAGTTGCGTAATCGAAATTCGACATACGAAAAAATTCCAATCGACAATAATACTGCAGCCAACTGAATTTGTAATCCATGAAGTGATGATGATATTAAGTATGTCAAAACAATTGCTTTAAATTTTCCGTAACGCTTTAAATTCTCAAAGACATCTGTGAAATGAAAGAAAGACATTTTTTAAGAAATGGCACATTTTTTTGTGAAAGAAATGTGAATTTACAATTTTTTATCCACAAGTGAATCGGAATGTTCCACGAAATCACTACAGGTACAAGCGAGCGAGGTAACTCGATATCAAGTGGTCGTGTGATTTGATACCCAAAAATATCTGACGATGCACGATCTTTACTTTCTATACCTGACGTCAATAATGCCGCAGCAGACATGAACGATACAAAGTAATGACTGCATCGAAAAATAAATGCATCTCTATATGTCACGATGAATCTATCATGTAATAACAATAATAATTGAGTTGAAATAGGAGAAAATATAATTTTATAAATTTTTGATCATTATTCACCTGGCATCATCAGCAATAAGATAGTTGAGGAAGCATGCAGATAGGAATATGAACACAATCGATAAAAAGCTATTCACTAGCACATGAAGAAAGTGTCGTATCGAAAAGCGCATTCCTTTTGCCATATGTTTATAAGTGAGAAATGAAACAAAAGGCCCAAGCACGAGATTTGCAGGACAAAGCATGTAGCCGGTATATTCATAAATCGAAGGTAATTTATTTAATTTATTTGATGTGATGTCATAAGCTAATGAGATTGCTTTCATTGAGATTATCAACGCTGATCCACGTAAATTTTGCCATGTTGTTGTTTCTCGTTCAATTATTTCACTATATATGTAGGTAAAAGGAAAGAGGAAAGGAAGAAGAGATTTTTTTAAAATGTGATAATAATGAAATAATCATTTATGATTTACCATGTAAAAATTGTAATTATTTGAAAAACAATTGTTGCTAGTCCTTGTCGTTTAACTTGATAAATTTGTAAAAGTTTGAGAAACCCATATGATGCAAAATTTAATAAAAGAACATAAAAATTTCCAGTCGAAAAAAATATAAATGTTGATAACCATCCAAGTAGCGAAGATGATAAATGTTTGAGAAATTCCGGCAGTGAGACTGAAAAATTGTTATGAATTAATTGAAAAGTGTCATGCATATAAATTAAAAATATTAAACTGTTGTTGGTATTTCTGTCGAGTTTAAGTCTGTTTGCTATTAATCACATACCTGTTTGTCTTATCACACGGTATATCAGGTTTATCACCAACAAATATGAAATTTGCTTCAATATTTGTTTTAATACTGTTGAGCCACAACTTAAAATATCACTTAATTCAAAACTTGGCAATTGATCGTCATAAGAATATTCAAATGAATCATCGTAATGATCCAAATCGTAATCATCATAATAAAATGAGCCCTTATAGGCCATTATTTAAGTCACAGATTTATACATTTAACAAAAAAACCCTATTCAACTATAAACAATTCGGCTTTCACTTTTATAAAAAAAATTAGAACAATTCTGCTATAAACTCTATATCCTATAATTCTTTATGGTAGTCTCTCGAAAAGAATGTCTTCCATGTATGATATATATCGTTTTAAAAATATTATCTAACGTTCATTTGTCACATGGTGTAGTGACTGATATAGATTAAAAAATTATGCACGCATGTAACATATACACATCCTCTAGATGCAATTAAAAATTTCCATTGCTAATGATATATGCATGTTAACAATTTTTAATCAATGAATAGTGTCTTAATATATCGAAAAAAGTGGTGGCGGCAAAAAGTGCGTCTTTTTGCAGGAAATTGTAAACTAAACTATTATATACTATCATGCAGTGTGTATGAGAAACCCAGACTCGCTAGTCTTTTCTATCGTACTATCAGGAAATGCAAATTTATTAATATATTGTCAATTTGCATATTCACATAGAAAAATAGAGTGAGTAAGAGAAATAGAAAAAATTGAAAAATGGTATCATCTTGAAAAACTTAAAATTTTAATGAATGACTAAATGAGAGTGTGCTATGTTGAATGATATAGTTATTTAAATTTATCGATACATCTCTCTATCTTTATCTATATATAGGGAAAGTAATAATTAACGTTTTATGGACTGGAAAAGCAGTGTGTTCCTTTTAATACTATTCAAATTGTTAAATTGTATTGAGCAAAAGCCATCATCATCATTATCAGTGAATAGTCACTTTATATTCATCAAGTGGTCCACCATTCCACTCACTCACAAACTCATAATCTCAAAGGTACATCTTGCGCGAGCAATCATCTATCTATCTATTAAGCGATGTGATGTGAAATTCATTTTAAAGCACGATAAAAATTCATCATTATGCTATTTCTTTCTTTTATATCACCCGACTGCTGCCGCATTAGTGATGAAACGCACTTAATTTTTTATGTATATTATTCCATTTCATTTTCGGAAGAAAGATGCCTAACTAATAAATGCTCCATTTGTAGAGCTTAATAATTTAATTTCGAATGTTTATTCATCATTGTTGACCGGACGACGACGACATGGTGAGAGTAATCAAGAGATGTGCAACAGATAAAATTTTTTCTTGTGTTTGTTTTCGAAACATTTCTTATTATCTAATCTTGGCTAGATTGTTTGTTATTATTTTATCAAAACCAGGTGTTAATACTGACCCAATTATATAAGATGTCAATGCTTGAAGGATGTTTATCAGCTAAAACGTTCGTTTATCGTTTAATAAAATGGTAATAACCTCATAACTTTTTTTCGCACAAGAGATAACCATGATCAAGCATCATCGCTCTCTCGTGCTCAAAATTTTCTTAATATCGATGTCATGCTGTATATATACATATTTTTTTCTTTCTTTTTCATCTCTTTTACGCTTCTTCTTCTTCTTCAATTCCTTTATGACATGCTCTAAAGTTTGAATAAAAAAAACATCATGCACCATTCAGTTGAGCGAACATTTTTTTCTCCTCTCTCTTTGCTGCTTATTGCTGCTCTGCTACCTTTGCCTCACTGGCTTTTAATTTTGAGTATAATTTTTATGTAGTCAGTCGGCTTCAAAACTTCACGCGAGTCGGGCTTAAAATTAAAAATTAATAAATAAAAAAGGCACACAAGTAGAGTGCATGAATAAGCAGCGACTTTTTTTAATTGTAATTTATTTTATTATTTATGCAAAAATAAAAATAAAACAAGAAAAAAGTGTGTGTGTAATAATATAATATTGTCAGAATAGAAGACACTTTACACAAAGCAAAATAAATTAAAAATTATGCAATTATAAAAAAATAGAGAATATGATTAGTATTTAGTAATAATTAATAGAAAGAAAAGTTTCTAAAAGTGATTAATGCAAGAATATGGTTAGCAAATCATACAGTGTAAGCAAGCGTACCAATAAAAATATTTTTAGTGTTGAAAGTAAAGAAACATGTGATGACATTAATTTTAACAACATGCAGAACAACAACGAAGACCATGAAAAGAACTATAGCAAAAAAGATCTTGGCTTCGTCATAAACGTAAATGAGGTGAAGAGAGAAATGGTAAGCGTATTTTACCGTACTACTTAAAACCAAACAGCAGCAGTAAAAAAATAATAACAATAACCGACTAACCGAATGTAAGACGAAAGACGACAAATAAGTATGTAATGAAGAAAAATCAAAAATTCGTATGAAGAGGACACTTGTGTGAAGCAAGAAGAAATAATAATAATAACACATATGAGTAGTATTTTTGAGGTGCGCTCGCCTGCTTATTTGCTTGCTTGCAAGAAGAAGAAAGAAAGAATTGATGATGATGAAGATGAAGATTTATACGGCAAGAAGGCAAGGTCGTTCCGTTTTCTTTAATGAAGAGAGAAAAAAAGACACAATTATGATGCGGTATTGCTGTGGTACTATTCACATATCGTTAGGATCTTATAAAGCCTTTTTTGTTTATGTCTCACATTGAAGTACTTTTAATGCATAAATATAGTAAAAAACGTAAAAAATATGTATGAAAATAATAAATTAAATAAGTATGAAATACTTCTGCTTGTTGAATCAGAGAGAGAAAACCAGTTTTTATGCCGTAGACATTTTTGTATATTTCACTCTTTTAAAATATGCGAATCTTAATCATCGACGCGCGCGCAATGTTATTGAAGTGATCTTTTTTTAGCGCTTATGCATTCCCACAAAAGAGAATCGAAGAGTTGATGACTTTTGTTCTTTCGTAATTGAATGCAAGAAAAAAATTGTTTAAGTGCCTTTTTTGAAATGTGTTAATTGAGTTAATTTTAAAGAGGGAAAGATAGGCATGCCTTCTCTGTTGAAAATGAAAGGAATCACGGAATTAGATTTTACTTGTTGAATATAAATATTTTTATTATTTTGTTTTTTGGAAAGGTACTCCATCTTCTTCACCATAGTATAGTCAAGTATAAGTACGCGTGAGTTTTTGAATGGCGCGCGCAAAATACCTTAATGAACTATCACCAAGTGAGGTGCGCATACCATACTCTCTTGATCCATAAGAATTTTTAGTTTACGTAAGACGACACAAATCGTGACCTATAAATGAATTTCATAATTGAAAAAAAGTATTGAAAATAAATAAGCAACAGTACAGTCTGTTGCCAGCAGGCAAGCAAGAAGACATACCAATTGTGTTATGATTTCATCAATATTTTAATTTTATTTAGTATATGAAATAGAAAAAGATGAGATGCTAAATATAAAAGGAAGGCATCTCATCACACACCACACCTTACCTTTACTTGAAACATAATAAATTTTCATAGAAACCAAAAAATTTAGTGCTTTAAAAGTCAAGTCGAATGAAGAAATAAAGCATGATTCTTCTTTCGTGTTGGCAGTGAAACATTTTTTATGAATTTGCAGAGCAACAGCAGCATCAGTATTGTATTATTTTGTTGTTTTATAAATTCCGTTATAGGTCAATAATAAACCTTCAAAAAACATAATTTTTCACGATGACAATTTTTCATCTTCAACTCCGTCTTCATCTTCGATGTCGTGGCTTTGGTGGAATAGCAATAGTATGAATAATAGCAAAAATAATAATAATATCAGCATGCTCAAATGGAACAAAGAATACATACATGAAACTGTGAATTACACAAATATAGGATTGTTAATAAAAATTATAGCAGCGTGCATTTCAATAGCATTGATTGGTTTTATTGTATCTTCATTGCTGATGATGGAACAACAGAAAGATGCAACAGATGCAGTTAAAAGGCAAAGGTTGCTTCTAAATAATGACAGTATTATAGACAACACTTCAACAGCAACTCCAACTTATACTCAAATTCAATCTACTGAACTGACCGCCGCTTCATTACAAACAATTATTAATAATAGTAATAATCCTATAAATGACTTCAATGATAATCATTTACATAGCTCCGTGCTACCTCCAAACACCATCAGTGATGCCATTCAGAATATTGAGCATGCAAAAAAATCTAATAACGATGAGATTTCGCTAACTAAAAATTATGTAAGCATTCAACAACAATAACGTTTTATATATAAATTATGCAATCTTCACCTAGATATTCTACAGATGCTTAACTCTTTCTATTTTCTCTTATATGTTGCATAGGTCGAAAGAATTAATTTTTATACAACATCAAATAAAAATTTATTTTCTGTAAAAGTTTTACCGACATTGCCTTCAATTAAGAAAAATAACATAAAGTCAACATCAGAGCTTCCACTGCAAAATTATGCAAACGATTGCGAATCAACATCGCTACCATTGGTAATTTATTTTATTTATATGAATTTTGTCTCTCTCTCACTTTAAATGTGCACAATATGCAAAGATACACATCGAAACTCACATATTAACATACATACATGCAATTATAACATTTTCTCTCTCTTTCTTACCTACTTTTCATATATATAGTGCCAAGGAATTTCAACTTATGATCTGACAGATTCGAAACTAAAATGGAACTTGACAAATCTAGAATATGAGCACTTTCAACATCTTATTTATTCCAATTGTTCTAATCGCGTGCATGAGTATGTGTGTCATTTGTTAGAGCCAGAATGTCGCCCGTCAAAAATGAAAAATCTCATGCCTTGTCGAAGAATTTGTAAAGGTAGGTAAGGCAGCAGCAAATAGCAACTGCTGTGCGAAACGTACTTAAAATATTATGAAATAGATCAAAAAATATTTTATTTTTTCTAATTTACATTCAATGTCATTAACAATTTAAACTATATTTGTGCCTGCTTCTGTTGTTGTTATTATTACAGGAATATTTGAAAGCTGTAGTCATATTATTGCAAGCTCGGAAGTGTTGACTCAATTTTTCGATTGCAATCAATATATTGACTCAAATGACGCACTCGTATGCGAGGATATCACACGATCAAGAAAGAAATGTTTTGATGATGAATTTCAGTGTGGTGATTTATCGTGCATATCACTTAAGTGGAGGTATCCGTTCATAATGATAGCGTAAAAATTTAATATAAAATTTGAATATGCATATTACGACCTTTTATACTCATTTATTTCTTTTTCACCATCAACAAATTTACAGATGCGATAATATACGCGACTGCACGAATGGAGAAGATGAAGAAGAGTGTAAATTTTGCAATTATAATGAATTTAAATGCTTATCGGATCAGAAATGTATTTCTGAGAAATGGCGCTGTGACACACAAGTCGATTGCTCCGATGGAAGCGATGAAGCAAATTGCGAGAATGACGAAAGTAATGAAGCTTATGATGATGTTTACAATGATGAAGGAGAGGAGGAGACCAACAGAGATCAAGAGGAAAATGCGCGAATTTTTTATGATGATATTAAAGATTATAGCGATCGCACTTCAATTGATCATAATGATTCAGATGGCGATAAAATAATCTCTACTGGTGATGATGTCGTGCCAATATTCATTAATCCTAATTCAACTTTAATCTCTGATGATTTGCAAATAGCGAATTCATCAAGTAAGTCTCTCTTACTGCCATAACTGCCTATTGATGAAAAAATTTCATTATTTAATAAAAATAAAATTTACCGCATGGGCTTGGCTCTAGCAGCTCATTTTCTTTTTTTCATTAAAAATTTAATAATATTATTATAATTAATTCCTTAATATAGCGAAACTGTCAAAAAGATTCAGAAGCACAATGCGAAAGACACTCGAGACGACAACGAACACGACGCCGAAAGTAATTTTTGAGGAAACATCAACATCAGTAACAAAAAGTGTGACCTCCTCACATTCAACCTCTCACTCATCGCCTTGCCCTGAAGATCATTTACGTTGCGTTGATGGCTTGTGCATTACGTTGGATCAAATTTGTGATAAGGTGGGTTTTTAATTGAGATTATGTAGGCGCTACTACTTTATTAAAAACATCTCCACTTTTGTCTTTTTCATGCTCAACAAAAATGGCAATATTGTCCATGATTTGTCCAAATTTTTAAAAAGATTCCTCAATTTTAATTTTGATCAAAGTTCAAAAATCTAAATTCAAGATCAAGTTGAAAAATATTGACAAAAAATCTAAATTTGATTTGTGTCTATAAAATGCGCCTTCATAATAATATCATGCTGACTTGTATAATTTTTTTATCTCTCTTTTTCTTTTTTCAACAGATTCAAGATTGCTCTGATAATAGCGATGAGCTTCATTGTGAATATTGATTTTTTTTTACCAATTAATGTTACTTTATATTATACCAAATTATGTTTTTAATTCTTCACTCACTCACTCACACCTTTTACACATGTTACCATTATGTTTGTTCATTCATGAGTTTAAAATAAAGATGAGATTCTTTCTTATACACACAATTTAACTGAAAGTCTTTTAAAATAATTATTTTACAGTTGATAATTCTTTTAATAAAAAAATTTGATTCTGCTCTTTTATTGAGGGGAAGACAAAAAGTTTACATAAATGAATGAGAAAAGGCATATTTCTTAATCGAAAGAATTTTTGATTGGAAATTAAATTAGTACAAGATTTATTTTTGCTGTTGATTTCTTTTTGCTATAGCGATAAAATTATGCATATGAACACTTAAATAAGAAATAAAATAGCTTATTCGATTCTTGCTTTTTTCTTGATTTCTTATAAAACTACATTCTTTCGCGTTATAAAATTATTATTACCTACTACTGCTATTGTTGTTATTAAAATTATTATTATTGATGTACATGGGATTTATTATCTTATGTTTTAGCCATTATCATCAACTCTAACTGAGCTCGTTGCCTTCATAAAGGTTTTCACAACTCTCGAGTAACCGTAACACTGGTGCAATGTCGTATGGATAGAGAGATTTTGATACAAGACGACCAATTTTAAATCTTAATCGAGTCATAACACTCATTGTATCGTCTAATGTATTACTTCCCATTCCACAATCTCTACAACTTTGCACAAACATTGACCAATTAATGCGAATGTACTTGAGAAAACGTAAAAGATAGAGAAGGAAGCATGTCTCATTACTGACAAGCAAATCTAATAGCAAATCTGAACTGTTGGAAATCATCTTTAGGAATTCGAGGAATGTATAGACAGGATTGAGCATTGCAACGAGCTCAGGAAATGCATTATTTCTAAATGAAATACATGAAGTTACGTCTAATGTACACACCATTGATTCAATTAAGTAATCATCTTGATCATCAAATAAATGAATAAGAATTTTACTAAAATGGCTCTCCGGATGAAATTCTAATGTATTTTTAATGAACGACTCAAGTTTTTTCAGTACATCTCGTATTGAACGCTCAATAAGCATCATTTCCTGAAATGCCTCATAATCTGTGCTATCTATTGAGCTATCAGACGAATCGCTTCTAATTTCTTTCACCGATACGGCAACTGATTTTAGCACCAACAGAGTCATTTTTTGCAGTAAACTTTTATCAAACGTTACAGATGAGTTGCTATCCACTGTCGATGTTGACGGTAGTCGTGTGTCGAATGAGTGCGGTGAAATAATTACACTTTCACAATTTTGTCCAATAAGCGTTTTTAGATTATCATCAGACTCGCTCGTAATATGATTAGTTTGCCTTGGCATTGACTCGAGAATTCGATAGTCTTTAACGTGCCGCACTATCTGATGTGCCAATGAGCAGGTTTCTTCAGGTAGTAAATCTTGAAGAGCCAATGTGCTGCCATAGCAGAGTGCTTCGTTAAATAGCTGAAGCATTTGCTTATAGATTGTACATGGCAGACTTTGGTTTAGTAGTAATTCAAAATTTACAAGATGAGCGTAAAATGGTAATGTTTCAATTACTGAGAGATTAGTCTTGACACTAATGATACTTTCCCATAGTGCGATGAAGGTCAATATGCAATTTTCTGCATTGTTTAGCCGTGTTGTTGTGTTGTTATTACCACTACTGCCACTATTCGATGATCGATTCATTTGTTGTCGGAAATTGGCAGTCGATAATTCCGTTATAAGCGTGCTTATATTCTTTACCAGAGCAGGCCACTTATTTTCGAGTATCTTAATTGTAATACACTTGATGTGTGTTGTATCAAAGCTCTCGGAATCAGTCAATTGAACATAGTGACAGCCATTGGCTATTGGCGAATTATGACCTGAAGTTTCAGACGATCGAGCACTCTGAGATGAGTTCATTTGTTGTGTTTGTTGTTGTGAGTTATGATGATGATGATGATGATTATGGTGTGATGATGAAGAAGTTAAATATGATGGCAAGGCACTGGAACTAGATGAAGAAGAAGTGGAAGGACCACTGCCATCATGATATGTGGCAAAATAATTGGTCTCTAATGGTGGAGGAGCAATAGACCCATGCATATCATCTTCTTCCAGAATATGCTCATCATGATCCTTCCATTCTACTATACACTTAATTATGTCTAAACTAAAATTAATTCGTCTTACAGCGATATAGTCTAATTGTTCAAAAGTGAAAAGATTGTCAACAATCTTTTTCAGCCATTCCTGATCGATTTCATCCTTAATTATAATTAAGAAGTAGGTAATGATTTTACTTGACACATAATTGATGTAATTACTTTGATGTGTTGCACTATTATTACAAAATTCAATTAAATTCTCAAATATCGTAATTTCATTTCGTATTAGACAATCGCACATTTCCATTACTTTCCCGCATATATTTCCTTTAGCATTTTGTTTTAAATACACATGAAATAGTAACTGAAGATTTGATAAATATTTTAATAGGAAATCTTCAGGCCAATGTTTTAATGATTTTACATAATGCACTTGTGTCTCTTGTTGTAGAATTTTTTTCGATAGTTCATTCTCACTATTTTCACTACTTTTCTTTCCATTTTTCTCAATCTTTTTTGTTATTGAATAATATTGGAATGGAATTTTTAAAACTCTTTCACTTAAACCACACAAACACTGATGATCAATTAGTTGAGTTTGAAATGATGCAACACATTCATTATCACTCAAATAATGATCATTATCCTTTTCATCGCCACTATTTGTGCCATTATTATCAATAGATTTGTGAATAATATCACTATGTAAATGGTTGATTGGTGAGGGAGATGAGGACGAGGTTGAAGATGTTGAATTTCCTGAATCATCAAGAAATGTTGCCAACGCTACTGATTTAGCAACGATCGCTTGCTGTTGCGTGCTTTTCGTTGCATGTGGCTGCTGCTGTTCATTATTGGCATCAATCCTTTGCCTTTTAATACTTGGTTGTTGCAAACTACTATCTGGCTGTCTCTCTGAACTATTGTTACTTTGGTTTACAAAAATTCCATTACTATTATTATTATTATTATTCGACATGTTGCTTCCTTCCTTCAATTTTTGTAAAATAATGCACAATCTTGTTTTAATCTTTGCAATACTGATAAATTAAATATATCTGCGCCTAAAATATAATAACATACGAGTTAGAGAACACGAAGAACGAGAAATTTATTAGTTTCTTACCATTTGGTACAGATTTTTCGACGAAAAACGATCGACGATGAAATTCTTAAACCTTGTGTGACTTATGTTGCGTCTATTCTTTCAAAAATGCCTCTTATACCGCGCGATCGCTTTATCATGTTTTAATACGCGTTTATGCACAAAAATGTGCCGAATTTAAGTTAAAATGTACACAATATCCCGTGAATTTATTTTAAAATTACGATCGATTATGTTTTTCCAAGATGTCGGATTTTACTTTTAATTGTATTGGTGAGTTCATAATAAAAAGAGTATAACAGTCATTTAGAATTTAAATCGAAAAAAAAAATTTTTTTTGAGCCCCTTTATAAACTATGATCTTTCTTTTTCCTTGCGTTCCCGTGCGCATTAATTCTGTCAAAAGAAAATAATCATCCAAAAACGGGTTGATAACTCTCAAAATGGTTAGTATTTGTAAATATTCATTAGTTAATTGCATAAAGTTGCGTGTGCATATCGATTTTGTGCAATTACTGAGCGTTTAAATTGAAAAAATTAGGAAAAATATTTTTAATAATTTTTGCATGTGGCAAATAGTAATTTTGACTATTTTCTATTGTTTCCAGCACTAAAATCGTTGCACAAACTTAAAGATAAATCATATAAAAATGTATTTTAATTGATATTTCTTTTAATTTTAGAGTAAATCAGCTGCTCGTCCGCTCGTCAGTGTTTATACTGACAAAAGTGAGGTTATTAAAGATACAACAATTCCATTGCCTGCAATTTTCAAGGCTCCAATTCGCCCAGATGTCGTCAATGATGTACATCAATTAATGCGTCGTAATGCTCGTCAAGCATACGCTGTTAGCGCTGAAGCAGGCCATCAAACATCAGCTGAATCATGGGGTACAGGTCGTGCTGTTGCTCGTATTCCTCGAGTTCGTGGTGGTGGTACTCATCGTTCAGGTCAGGGTGCTTTCGGAAATATGTGTCGTGGAGGTCGCATGTTCGCTCCAACTAAACCATGGCGTAGATGGCATCGTCGCATTAATGTCAACTTGAAACGTTATGCAGTTGTTTCAGCTGTTGCTGCATCAGGCGTTCCAGCTCTTGTTCAAGCTCGAGGTATATTTAAATAATCTAAAAAAGGATTATGTTCTAATAATATTTAATTTTAGGACATATTATTGACGGAATTGCTGAACTTCCATTGGTTGTCTCAGATAAAGTTCAAGAATACAACAAGACCAAACAAGCTGTTTTGTTCTTACGTCGTAACAAGTTGTGGGGAGATGTTTTGAAAGTGAGTTGTTGTGATCAAAACAAATATTTGTGCATCATAGCCATTATTTTGTTTCGACTGTCTTGAAAATGAGAAACATTTTGTGGAAAGGTGCAAGATTATAAATTGAATTATTAGGCGTTACAACGATTTTAGAAAACATCAAAATCTGTTGTTCGTAGTTGATTCGTACATACAAAAATTTTTATTTTATCAAAACTAATTTTATTACTCATTCTTTTATAGGTTTATCGTTCAAAACGCTTTAGAGCTGGTCGTGGTAAAATGCGAAATCGTCGTCGTATTCAACGTCGTGGACCATTAATTGTTTACTCGAAGGATGATGGCTTGCGTCGTGCATTCCGTAATATTCCCGGTGTTGATACAATGAGCGTTCACAAATTGAATTTGCTCAAATTGGCTCCAGGTGGACATCTTGGACGATTGATTGTTTGGACCGAAGGCGCTTTCAAGCATTTGAATGCATTGTTTGGAACATGGAGTGAGCCTTCAACAGTGAAAAAGGCTTACAATCTGCCACATCCAATTATGTCTAACACTGATTTGACTCGCTTGCTCAAATCACAAGAAATCAAGAGCGTTTTGAATGCACCTAAGAAGAGAGTTTTCCATCGTGTACGCCGCTTGAATCCATTGAAGAACGCCAGACAAAAGACCAAGTTGAATCCATATTCAGAAGTTACTCGTCGTCGTGCATTGTTGGCTAAAGAAAAGCGAAAGTATGAGACACAAATTGCCAAGGCAAAGAAGAAGAAGGTCGAACTCAAGAGCAATCATCCAGCTATTGTGTATCAAAAGAATGTTGCTAATCGTTTGAAGCTCTTAGCTGCATCAAAGAAAGCTAGACAAGCTCGCGCTGCTGAAAAGAAAAAAGCTGCTGCTGGAAAGAAAGCAACAAAAAAGACCGCAGCCAAGAAAAAGTAAATTATAAATTTGATGGTAAATACACATATTAAAGAATTCGAGAAATGTAATCATGTTGTACACCATATAATGACGAATTCTGAAAGTTTATAATAAAAATAAAACATGAATCAAAAATACAATCTGATAAAATCTTTTATTTATTGCTCAATATTTTTTTCAGTTTTGGAATATACAAAAGAGAAAAGAGAGTAGATATGCCAAACAATTGTGCACGAGATTAAAGATTTTGTTGAGTATTTTTGAAGAGATAGATAAAATTTGCAAGAAAGTTATGAGATCATGCTGAAAGAGAAAAAAATGGTACATTAAACATTGTACAAAAGTTCACGAAAAAATTATAGATCAATAAGACGCAACCGATCAAAAACAATCTCTCAAGTATTCTCTTTTAAAATTAATGATCATTCCCAAATAAAATAATTTTCATAAAAATAATGATCGGTTATAGCGCTGAAGTTTTCCTTTTCAATCTTTTTCTTACTCAATCATGCCATTTGCATGGCCGTTTTTATCGAAAGACTTGTTTCTTCGTAATGTATTTGCAACTGCATCGATGCTGTAAAGATAATATCTTTAATCATAGACAATTCAAATTCAATGAATTAATTATAACACACCTTTCAGTTATTCTCATTTTATCCATTTCTTTTTGCAAATTATCTGATAGTTTATTATCAGCTGATGAAATTCTTCCGTCAAGATTTTGCAAATTTTCAATACTTGTATTTAATGGATTTTTCCAAATATTTGAATTATTAGCAAAATCATTTTCACTTCCATTTGAGAAATTAAAAACGTCTCCAGAAATTGTCGGTCGGGCAGGAATGAGTGGTGAGCGGCAGCAAACTGAGTTGACATCTTCCAATTTCTTCAATAATCGTTCGTTTTCTCTGCACACGATTTCTTGATCTCTCAGTAAATTATCTCGTGCCGAATAGAGTTCATTGTTCTCATGTCTTAAAGCTTGATTTTCTGTCATATAAAGTTTAACAAGTTCCGATAATTCATTGTTTTCTAATTCGGCTAATCGATCTATGTCAACTTTCGGTGGTGGTGATATTATAGTTCTTTCATGTTCATGTGCAGTGTTTTCGATGTCACCACTTTTCGACGTTACTCCATTAATCGACCGTGGTAATTGAAAAACAGTCAAAGATTTCAAATGTTCGTTTTCCAATTTAAGACTATTGACTTCTCTTTTTAGTGACAATATAAGAGCTTCGCGTGGATCAATAATAATTAATGGCTTTGTTTTGATTCTCTTTGCACGTGCTGCATATCTCAATGTATTAATTGTCTCAGAAACATTTGATTTTGCTGGTGAAATACATGCAATCTATGTGTTGTGGTATATTATATTCATTAATTATTAACATTTAAATGAATTCTTAATAGTGGAATTTATTTATTTTATTCATACATACCATGAGAGTAACACCATTTCCGGCTAGACTGTCTGCGAGCAATTTTGTTAATTGAGAATCCCTATACGGAATATGTCCATTCTTTTTGCGAGTATCACTAAGTGATGCTATGCAATAGCCCAAAACCATGAGACTATAAATGAGCAAAAAAATAGCACAACACATTAATTAATAAATTCGCGTCAAGCGCACGCAGTTAATGGATAATGATTCTTCCTGTGGCGAGTGTCTGTCACACCACACATTTACCTTTTATTAATGTTATTTGCTTCTTCCAAAGTCTTTCCCTCACTGTGTGTTTTTTTCGTCATTTCTGATCCCGCTAAATCTAAATTCAATTAAGTAGACAAAAAGATTACCATGCGTGAAATAATTATTTCATTAACGTTCGATGAGTGACTGCATACCAACGAAATTGATTTTGCCTTGCTTGCTAATAAAAA
Organism: Polypedilum vanderplanki; assembly: GCA_018290095.1. Lineage (NCBI taxonomy): Eukaryota > Metazoa > Arthropoda > Insecta > Diptera > Chironomidae > Polypedilum > Polypedilum vanderplanki. The sequence goes on along the minus strand of CM031381.1, from coordinate 24,751,134 downwards.
CGCTTTTCTCATTTTCAGCTTGTTGCTCCGATGTTATATGAACTTTTTATAATTAAAATGAAACAAAACAAACGAAAAAAAATTAGAGAATTAACGAATTAAAACACATACAAAAAACAATCAAACCACATGTGTGTGGACTTTAAAAAAACACTTCAAAGCTACTGCTTAACGCAATTAGAAAGCAAAAAAATTGTTATAACTAAATTAATCATTTCATTATTACTCTACCTGTAAGAATTGTGTGCGACCTCGAGGAATGATCATTCATTAAATGCGAGCCAACTGATCGATTTCGCATTCCTTCTTCAAGAACAGCTAACAAGTCGTCAAGCTCTTCGCAATCAACCAGAAACAAATTCTCTACATAAAATCCTATACGAGCGTGTGTACACAAATATGTATGAAGGAGAGAACAGAGGAAATTGAGAATTAATGAAGGTATATATATTAAATGACATCGGAGTCAGAACTAGAATCGAGACTAATTTGATGAACATTTATTTTATTTATCGTTAAAGTTTAGATCAAATGATATTATTTCTCGATGAAACTCAAACAAGTAACTATTGATTTTGTGATTTAAGCTACATGAAAAAATAAACAAAAAATGTTGAAATTGATAACGTATATGATGATTATTATTTTATAACTATATCAGATAAAGTATCATGGAATGATATTATGCATAACGATATTGAAAAGAATAGTTATATTTGCTGGATAAATGAAATTTTACCGTGCTTCTTGAAAATGATTTCATGTACACAATGTATATCAATTTTTGTCTCACCAAATGAATCATCATCAATAGAAAGTAAATTATTGAATTTACAAAATAAACTTAATCAAAGTATGGACTTGCATATTCCATCCAAGAAATTGATTGATTTTTGTAAATCATTAGAGTTTTTATATCTGAATATTCTAAATATTCAGAGTGATGATTTGATATTATGAAAAGAATTTATACAGAAAATATCCAAGACTTGAAAATGGATGAGGAACATTGTCCGATAACTTCAATTCAATTTGCAGAATACTATTTGAAATGTAGATTGAAGCATGGATTTGATAGTCGTCTGACTCATAAAAGAACAAAAACAGAATATTCAATTAAAAAATCAAAGAAATAACTTAATAATAAAATACTATTGCTTACATAGATTTATTTTAAAGAACATATTCTTATTACTACATTAAAACTTATTATTGTTGTCAATCAAGTATAGATTTAATTACGTATATGACATACAGGATCATCATAAAATATCTTGTTTTTTGCATACCTCGTAATTTTTTTGACCATCTCACGGCTAATGGTTTTTTTCGTGCCGCTCCAGGATTTAAAAGATCAATAACCTAGGATAACAAATTTAAAATTACAATGTATAACATTGAAACACTAACTGAAATCGTGACGTTGTTGTCCATGCATTTCCCTCTCTTCTCCCCTTGATTTATATAAAATGCCTTTTTATAAAAAGAGTTGAAATATGTGTGATTTTAATGAATTATTTGCATGCATAGGTTTAAGTCATGCATGATACATTTATATACACACAATATATTTATTTATACATAGACATATGAATTAAGTATATTGCATTGGAACATATTAATATTCATGTAAATGGAATATTTAATTTTTATTGTATATGAAGGAGAAAAGAAAGAATAAGAAGCGACTAACTGCAGCCAATAAACTCACCTTCTCATTATAGATTTCCAAAAACGATGCTTTCAATATAAATTGTGTGTTTTCTTGACGTTGTTGAAGTAATTGAAATAAATAGAAAAATGACCGAAAAACTAGACCATGACCTGGGTGTGATATATCTGCTTTGCCAACAAACTTGAACAAAAATAATATTTTTTTATAGAAATTATTAAGAATAAGAAAATTTTTTTAGAAAAAAAATACCAAATCGGGTGGTCCTGTTAGCGTATGAGTTTTGCCCGAACCTGTAAATTAAATGAAATTTTATTTGCAGACTTTTGGACTGATTAGACAATCAATATTCTTGAGAAATGACCCAATTCAATCATAATTACATTTCAAACATGACATTTTCACTTATTTTCAGGAAGTTTTTTTCAATGCATTTACCTGTTTGACCTACGAACAGAAAAGAAAAACAGTTTTTAATGACAGTGGTCTTTGATTAAATTTTGAAATCAAGAACTTGCCATAACAAAAGACTGTAGCATTGAAACCCTCAATTGCCATTTCAATCAATCTTTTTATTCCGCTATAGTTGAGAATATCCTATGTAAATATGTAAACAGTGGGATATTAGCATTGTAACAAGAATCAAATTGTTGCGCAATAAATATACAACATGAACATACTTCTTGCGAGGCTCCTGGCTCAAACACGACATTATAGGAAAACAATTTTGCCTTTTGCATGTCACTATGTCCTTCACACTGAAATCAATTAGAATAATGTGATGTATCACTAGATTACAATTCGTGCCTAAAATATTCTCATGTTAGACTCTCACCAAAATTTGCCCGTTACCGGGAAACTGAATAACTGATTCATCTTTACTCTTTATCTCTTTATTATTAAGTGGACGCACACGAACTACGACATTTATGTTATCTTCATGAGGAGTAGAGCTGCCTGAAGATGACTTGACAATATGATAATCTGATGAGTCCATGCTGCATAAATGAGTTATTCATAATATTTATTTATCATCATGACTTTTCAATTAACTTTACTTTTTTTAATCGCATACACAAGTTGATAATTTTAATGGCTTTCATGGGAAATGACGCAAATGAAAATTATCAATCTACAATTATCATCTTTAATAGAAAAAGTTAATAAAGAGAAAATTTTTAATTTATTCTTTTCTCATACGTTAATAATTTATTTTTAAAGATTTTATTATGCCAAGAACTTGAGAAAGTATAATATTTTCTTCTGTACTTTAATTATGTCTGCATTTATTAAGTTTTTGTTCTTGCATCACTTAAAGGGTCAATGACTATTTTTCTTAAGGTACGAAATTTATACCGAATCAAAATGCAAATATCAGACTGGCGACTGTGTGAAATAAAGAAGTTGGACAATTTATAATTTACATAAAAATTAATGATCGTGACTTTCGTTTTCGTGTGCGATTTTCTTGCACGATACAAACTGAATTTTCCATAAACGACAATTATGCTTCTTATTTTCGCCCGCTTATAACCTTCAGACCGACATTGCTTTCCATCATCGATATTCATGATATTATAATGATATTTTTTCGGTGATTTAGTGGTAGAAAATTTTATTGGACAAAGAAAATAAATGTTAATCAATAAAAATGTGAGCGAGTGAGAGAGAGAAAAGAGTTGGTTGTATGATGATGTCATGTATAAGTAAATGAACAACGGTTGTTAGAATAATTTATGAAATTATTGTTCGTAGGGTATAAGAATTGTAATAAATATCTCGATTGATAGATATGCGACTATTATGACATGAAAATGTAATTTTGACCTTGCCATTTACTTACCTGGTGTTTGATTTAAATTTTCTCAAACCTCGATTTGCTTTTTCGCCTGATTTAATGGTAATACTTTGCAGCGAAGACGAACTTCGCAATTTATTTTGTGTAACATAATCATTTCCACTCTTTGATCTTACAAAAATCCCACCGCTTCCGCCGCCTTTAAGGTTTTTACTCATTGATTTTGATGAACCAGAAGAACTCTTATCGGATCGCGTGGATGAGCTATCAGGTCGATTAACCATATTTGAATATGTCAAAAATTGAAGGGACAAATTTTTACTTCAGTTTCTAATCTATTCTTGTTTCAGCTTACACGCTAGCACTACTTTTTTATCACACATATTTTTTTAGAAAAGTCTAACAATTAATTTTTAAACACACACAATTGATTCGTCAAAAATCGATCAAAGTTATTAAATTTATTACTATTCTATCGTCCTTTTGTGCTTCCTTTTTATTCCTTATTTTTTGGACGCGTGTGACATGTTATAATTTATGTTTTATTTAGTAAATTGCTTTCACTATTCTTCCGCTTTCAATTGTTTTTATTATTTTCTTTAACAAGTACTGCACTTTTCCCTTCTATTCATTCACTTGATGTCCTTTATCAATTTGTATAACAATAATGAAAATTAATAAAATGAGCAAGTGGGTATATGATTTAGGTATACAGTGTGACAATTAGATATTAGATAGAAAACACTTTCCCCTTTCTAATTTTTCCGTGTTGTACCTTCAACGGTCAGTTAACGACTAAGGGAAATTTTCCAATCGGGTTTTTTTTCAGTGCGACTGATTAGTTAAATATAAGAGAGGGAAAGAAAATGGTGACTAGAATGATAAGTAATAAGGGTTGTATAAAATTGTGTTCTAAGCACTTAAGTGTTTAAATGTTTTTTTGCTCAATACTCAATGTTACAATGTTCTTTGTACTGAATGCATTGTTTTGATGTTTTGTGTTCAGTATCTATGTTTTAAATATTTAGTGCTCAACACTCAATGTTTTCAATGTTTAAATGCTGAGCATTCGATGTTTGTTTATTTTAAATTAGTCACTTAACAAGCCTATTTTATTCTTAATGAAAAAAAAGATTAAAATTTAATAATAAGATGAATATTAAACAACTATCATTTTACTCAATATTTACTTTCATTAATTATAATTCAAGGAAAGGAATTAATATTATGAAATTTAACTTTAATAGTAACATTATTCTATTCATTATTAAAAATCATTCTGTATTGGGATTTTCCAAACTAGAACAATTTAATAAATAGTTTGTCTAGCTACCAACATAATTATAATAGTGCGATAACATTCAGACACATAAAAAAGTACAAAGGAGAAAAAAGAAATAAATAAAAAAATGACCAGTAATGAGCGAGAGAGAGGCAAAAAAAAATCAATAATCAAATTGCGCACACTGAAGATTGTTGAATGTATTTTTTCCGATTATTCCATATGTATACAAAAGCCATGCAGTGCGTGAGCATGTTGATTGATGATGATGTGATGTTTGTGTTGTGTTGAATATCGAGTTTTATGCTCAGTCGCGTTTTATGTAATGAGAGAAGAGATTCCAGCACGTGAACGACAGCGCTAAGCATTTCTTTAATTGCAACGAAAAGAATGTTGAAAAAAATGAAGATGTAACTTGAGCGAGAGAGCGTGATCGAATAAATGAGAGAAAAATTTTCTGCATTGTGAGAGAAAATGATGATGATCGTTTGACACTCATGAATTTGAAGAAAATGTATGTGAGAAAAATTTCCTCATTCCCATTTTTTTTTCTTTTCATCTCATCTCAAGAACGTGAAAAAGGCAACAAAAAATCTAGTCATATAGAATAATTTAATATAAATTGCTAGAAAAATGCCTACAGTTGTTCAAATACCTGCACAACAGCATCAAAGCAGACAGCGGCATGGGATAAAGATTTGTTGCTGTCGCGTTTGCACTTGTGAGTAGTCAATTTCGTAGAAATAAAATTTTATTCTGCGACATTTTTTCGCTCTTAATACAAAATTGTATCTTTTCTTCCTCTTCTCTCACACCGAAGGTTTACATTTGGAATTTCTTACAACAAAATGTGGTCTTTTAAAAGTTTTTGAGCTGCTACTAGGTATTGTTCTTATGTGTTTGTCTTAAATTACCTGAATATTTTTGTTGTTTCTAGGAAGTTGCTGTGAGACCATCTTAATACAGTTTGGAATGCCTGCCGCCTCAGAAATGGGTTTGTGTGATTTCGCAATTTGAAATAATGATTGCAAATAAAATTTATTATTTTTTTAGGAGAAGCCTTTTACAGTTTTCATTCGACTGTCGCAGCTTGTCTCACTACAACATTAATTTTACTAATTTCATATGTGCTTAGTGCAAGAACTTATGGACTGATTAGACAATCAATATTCGTGAGAAATGACCCAATTCAATCATAATTACATTTCAAACATGACATTTTCACTCATTTTCAGGAAGTGCTTTTCAATGCATTTGCATGTTTTCTATACATTAGTTCAAGGTATGCAGTTAGGTGAAAAATGAATATGCATGACAATTCTATTTACTTATTTTAGCTTAATCACTTTATTTACTAGCTCATATGTCGCCTTTGCAACAAATGTATGGTTATATCCTCGATTTACGTCGTCCTCTTCTGATACGGCTTATCCTGCAATGATCTGTGTCTATGTAAATCATTTTGCATTTCATTAAAAAAAATTCTTTAATAATTTATATCTTATTAAAGTATCTTGGGTTCATTATATCAATTGTCTATGGATTAGATGCGTTTACATCTTACAAATCTTATAAAGGATACGTTTGATGTGGATCAATTAAGTTAATTGGAGAAATTAAATGACTATAAAATAAAATCTCTTTAAGCTTAAGCTCTCTTTTTATTATAAATTTTATAATAATACAAACATTTAACTGTGAGAAATATTAATGCAATTAAATTGTCTAGTCTGAATTTTTATTGACAATAAAGAGTCGATTTAATTGGTGCCAATGTGAAATAATAAAGGCAATGAAAAAGAACGAAGGCGTTCTTATAAGAAATTAATGTGTGCATGCCATAATAATAAATTGATTTCTGTTGTAAATTTCTAAACATTAAAAAGCAAATTGCATTAAGTGAAGGTGTCGATAGCGACAAATCGTTGAAGAAAATTAATTTGCCATTTAGAATTTAGAGAGAGGAATTAAAAAACAATAATTAAGTATTAGTCTAATTTGAGATTATTCAGCAACAGCAATAACAGAATTTCAATCACCAATCAAACTATGATCAATAACAAATTTTTCATTTTTTATATAACATTACTTTTAAGCAATATTGAAGCAACAACAACAACTACCAAGCAGCAGCAGTAGTCAGTCAGCCAGCTGATTAAAGAATCAAATAAAAAAACTGTTTCAATTACGAGTGTAATTGAAAAAAAGAAAAATACATTGAAAAGCCGACTACTCTGAGAGTTGCTGATCATAACTTCTTTCATTTATATTGAGAAACGCATGTTCAACAACATACATATATTGAAGCATTAAATATAAAAAAACTACGCTTTTATTGAATATTTGCCATACATATTTATTTCTTTTAAGCAAACTTTTTTTTCTTCTCTCTTACTCGCTGCCTGCTTGCTCGACTCACACTCAACGCGAGCGGTAAGTGTACGATTTTTTTCTACAAGCATAAAAAAAATTGCTGAGACAGAGAGCGAAACACAGGCAGAAACATATAACGATTTAATTTTTCACTTGCATTCTACTGTTGATCGTGTTAGGCATCGGAGCTTTTTACAGAGTGAGTCCTTCCTGCGCGAATAAATTTATTGTAGCACAAGTTGAAATAAAAAATAAAACAGTTCAAGTGGAATACTTTCGAAATAGAATCGAGTTTTTTTTTGCGAGAGTGTCTATACAAGTTGGAAGTGCATTGAAGTTTAAAAAAAAATCTTTTTTTAAATGCACTCGACGCGTTTATAAAATGTGTAAAAATTATAAGAAGGTAGTAAGAGAGTAAGAAAGAATTGCTGCTACTTAAGAAAAGAAGTTATGCAATACAAGTCATTCAAAAGAAAGCATATTTCGTGTTACACTCATAATGCTGCAAAAGAGAAAAAATCCATATGATTTTCATTTTAATTCGTCGACAAATTCAAGGCTGCGATAGTTACTTAGGAGATTTCAATTAAAATTGAATAAGAAAAATTATTAATAATAAAAGCAAGCAAACGAAAAAAGAAGTGAGAGAGTAAGCACTCGATCGATCGAGTAAGTGAGTGAGAAAGAGAAGTAAGCAAGCAATAATAATTTATAAGAGTATCGGTGAACCGTGGCAATAGTAATTAATTATGAAATTCTTCTGAGAAACTAAATAATTTATTTAAAGAAAAATTTCTCAGAGAGACTCGAAAGATTTTCATATATTTTTTCTATAATTGTGCATTAAAGAAAAATATGAATAAATACTCGCACAATGCATAAACAGGTTCCAATAGTGAAAATAATGTGTGTTTTGAAGAGATATCCTAATAATTATAATAAACGAGTGTAAGATTCATAACTAAATAGAGAGAATTTTAATTAAAATTGCATCGACTTTTTCATAAGCTAATTAAAACAACAGGAGCTACTATAGTGGTGACATCCGGATATCAATAAAGAGTGCAAGAGGAAAAAATGTTGGGATTACATTTAATTAGTTGCATCATCATCTTTGTAAGTATATAACACTTGCTGTCGTTCCACTGCGTTATTGCAGCAAGCAATAATCGACAATGAAATAACTATTTTTATCAATCAATGACACGATTTTTAATGCAGCTGCTGACTACTTATTGGTGAGAGACAAATGCAAATTTTATGGTTTTTCTGATAATTCCTTTTTGCCAACTTGATAAACATGGAATTTTACTGTTCAATATTCTAGAATTTTTTTTGTTTAAATTCTAAACAGTTCTTTAATCATTACTAAGAATCAACTCTAATTATTTTTAATATCCTCTCACTTTATTGTCCAATATTTTTAAAAGTTTTATAAAAAAAAAAACACTTTTTTTCTTAAGAATATGCTTTAGTCTCGTGATTGTATTACATTGTAGACTACCAAGCATCAGCAGCAGCAGCAGCACAGTAATCAAAACTAGATAAACAACAATTATTGTAATAAACTGCGACATCGTTTGCCTTTACAAAATGAATTATTTAAAATTAAATTTTAAGCCATATTTCATTTCGGGGCTACATACTATAGTAGTGGCGGCGACATGTAAATAACTTCTATATTCAAATTAGCATCGAAAAAAAAGACCGTACCGTAGGGAATTATTATTAACAAATTTACTTGATAAACTAGTTCAAGAAATTGCTTGCTGCTGCTGTCTGCATTGTGTCACTCAATCGTTTTGTAATTAGTTCTCTCTGTTCTCTTCCTCCCGAAAAAATAATACAAATTATAAATAATGAAACAAGACATTTTTGATTGATTAATTTTTCATTTCAATTTGCAGATATCATGTATATTTCAAGCTAGTCTATTGCCATTGAAACACAATACAATTAATAAAAATACTAATTATGATGATTTCAAATCGTATTACTATCCATCGCCTCGGCAGCGTGCAAATGAATTGCACGATTCGATTGGCGACGATAATGATTCAATAGTAACTAAGTCAGAAATGATGGAATCGTCTGCAAGTAATTATTATTCACCACATCAGCAGCAGCAACAACATGATGAGGATGAATATTCTGACTATGCTGCGGACGTAAGTGCAATGTCACCTGAAAATTTTGAATCTGCCAAGATCAATCCAAATGAGGGTAATAAAAAAATTAACATTACAAATGAAATGATGATTCTAGAAGTGAGTGATATTAAGCCAAACTTAACATTGCTGCAGCAACAACAAGTGCCAATTGATATAAACACAAATAATAGCAATAGTAATAGTAAATTTTCAAAACTATTATTCTCCTCGCCGTCTGCAACTGTGACATCGAATGGTCCATCGGTAAGTCGTTGTTGAACTTTCACGATTTTTTGCTAATTTAATTATTACGTAAGCCATAGCAATTTGCATTCACATACACGCTCTTTTTATGTATTTCAGGGACCATTCAAAGCTATCATTTGCCATGACTGTGAAAATTCTGGAGTCAATGTCGGACATTCAGTGTCGTTTAGTGCTATTAAAAGTTGGAATGTTGGCAGCAGTTCGAATGTTGCACAAAAATCAAGTTTCAACGAATCGCTAGTGAAACAAAATCATCAAGATTTTAATATATCGGGTGCAGTTGAGCATACGTCAGAGAAATACTTTGACGCTGTTATAAATAGCAATAATAATAAAAATTCTGAGTTGTCGATAAATCAAAATGTTCCAATCGAGAATCAAGGAAGTAATGCTTATAAAACTGAGACTATAACTGTAAACGATAGCATTGGACAGCAGAAGCCAACATCATTAAGTAAGGATTGGAATTACTCACTGTTGACTGTGAGAAATGAGAATATTAAAGTTAATAACCCGATAATGCTGTCAACGACGACAACGACTGAGATACCGATACCGATTGCTCAAAAGAAGCCCATTTTCAATGATTTATTAAAAGTCCCTTATGATGTACTTAATCAACCGTTAACTGAAGCTCCACCATCGTCATCATCCACAGGAGGCGGATCAGGAACAGTTGTTGTTGCCGCAATAGAAGAGGGAGCAGCAGCAATTAAACAAACACAAATTCACATTAATCACCAGCAAAAGTTTAACGATACCATAACAAATTATCAGCATTTTCAACAATTTATACAGAAAAGTCCAACAGCAACAAACCATCACCACCATTATCAATCAACTCCAATGCCAGAGCAAAACTATGAAGTGGATGAGGCAGTTTCACTTATGACAAATGGACGCGCACATGGAGTTCAATTGACTACGCCAAAAGTCAACACTCACGTAAGCGATGAAAAGAATGAAAATCATCACGGCATATCACTGCAGCAACCGCAACAACAGCATCAAACATCATCAAGTCCATTGCATGTTTCACATGATGATCAAGATGCCAAATTTGGTGTGGTATTTGAAGGAAGAGATTTTCGCAAATATAAAGTTGAGGAAAAAACAGCTGATGGTTTTATAGTTGGGTACGTACAAACATGTCTATATAATTTATATCGCATTCATTTTTTTTATTGTTATTGCTCGATGTTTATACATGTGTAATTTATTACTTTTGATCGCACTATTAATTACCCTCTTCTTTTCCTTTTTCTTTCTCATTCTCTCTCTCTTTTTTTCTCTAGTGAATATGGATATCTAAGTAATACAGATGGAAGTCCGATATTTGGTGTACGATATACTGCTGATTCAAATATCAATCCACAACTGATTTATGATGCATTGCTCAAATTTTTAAAACTTTAAATTAAGTCTATATTTTACGATAATTATTGTGATATTTTTTCATACTTTCTGTAAAACGATGAGAGATCTATGTATGAAGTTCGTTAGAAAAGCTCGAAAATGATGTGCTTGAAAATTTAAAAACAATAAGCTATTAGTATTTAACATTGAGTAATATTTATTATGCAAATTTTTCCTGTCTTTATAAAAACTATGTGTGTGGTGTCAATCAAAGGGATGAACAAATTCTAATGCATTAGAAAAAATTAGAAATTTATATATCGTCTTGTTCATTGGAATAATTATTCTTTTAATATTTAAAACATCACAATGTCTAATAATTGCTACAATATTTTAAATTTTTGAAAATTATTTTGAGCTTTTTTACGACTTCATGGATGACAAAGTCTAAGAATCATAAAAATGTATAACTTAATAAAAAAATGTGTTGCATTTAGTTAGAAGTTTTATAGTTATGTACAGTTTATTATCTATTTTGAATATTTTACTATATGTAGAAAACATCAATTGGCAAGCACTTTAAGCAACAACATCTTTTTTCAAAAAAAAAAACAATAAGAAGCAGAATCATAAAATAATATTTTATTATTGTAAATGCAAATTTTATAATAACCGGGCTGGCTGTTGAGAAATAAAGCAAGCAAGAAAGAGAGAAAAAAAAAATTATTTCTAAACGTTATGAAAAAATTCACACTGATCTCGTATGTTATATGACATCATTGCTTCACTCTAAATAGTTTTCAGGAATAGCATTTGATCCATTGAAGAAATTAAAATAATAATATATATAATATTCGAGGTAAGGGGAGGAATCAATAAACGAGTTTTTCCTTGCATTACGTAATAAAAGGTGAAAAAAGTGCATGATCATGCATACTTGAACGACCTTAAAAGAAAAACGCGAATGGAATGAGGTAAGTAAATAAAGCAACAAGATACTCGAAGCGAGGCTAGAAGTATTGAATAAGAAAAGGAAATTAGAATTTTCATGAACTATTTAAATTTGCAAAGTTGAATGAGAGTAGAGAATTTTTTATATACTTTTATTATTGTTGTTGTTTGTACACAAGCACTAGCTATCCAACAACTTCAAGGACTTCTGGTTTGAAGTAAAGAAACTTTCAAGATCAATTTTAAAAATAAAAACAAGAGTAAGTAAAGTTGTGAGTTGTGCAAGTCTTATAATAAAATGCTTAACATTCCAATTCACAATTTTAAGTGAGATGAAAAAAATATTTTCCTGACGACAACAGCGAAAAATCTCATTAATGATACCACACTTGATCTTTCTCTCTCTCTCTCTGTATGTGTGTATGCTTTTGTTTCATGTGCTCATTGTTATTATTAAAATGAACTTGATTTTTGTTGATCACATAGATCTACTTATTTATTATTATTAAATTCCTTTCAAGATGTAGAGCATATCATATGTGCGGTTTGAAATGGAAGTATGTACGAGTAATTTAACTCTGTTTTTGATCGCATGGTACTTTGTTTCATTTTATTTTTAACATCTTAACTTAAGAAAGTATAAAAACGAAGTCTATTAATTTTTTTGCTATATATGCGTATGACTGACTGACTTAGTGACCAAGTTTTTAGATGACATTTCTTAGTTCTTGCGACAGTTGATGTTTCACAAAAAAGTAACAAACTGGATGCATTCAACCTGCATTAAACGTGCTTGCTCACATTGGACGACATTTGATAATTGCATTAATTTCGCTTTAGTTAAATTCAGTTTATGAAAAATGATATCACCTTCTCTTCATGCATGTGCATACCAGTTCAGGCACACACCAAAATGGAATCAGTAATAAAGAAATTTTTGCTTCATATAGGCGAGAAAGAAATTACGTTGAATTTTTTTATATATTTTTTCAAAAAAAGTGCCGTTGAGCAATATGAACCGTTTTTACTTCAGCAGTAGCTACTACTAAGCGTGTGTACCTAAGCATTGAAAATGTGTAGACAGCTTTAATATCCAACTCTCTATCCATACATGCAGTGTAAATATATTTTTTTATATGCGATATATGAAGTCATAGGTAGACACAACACACCAACTTGTAAGCTAGCTAGCGAAATACGTTTTAAAAGCAACAAGAGAAAAATTTTAACCGATTGCAAAACTTTATAAAACTCGAGAGACTGAGCTGAAAAAGCTTAATCTTACTTTGGTTTTAATGCTAGTCAGTCGTTGCTCTGTATCGTAAACTTGCAGACAAAAAAAAATATTAAAAGTTTTTGTAGAACAATTTTTGGTTAGTTGAAGTAAAGACAAAAATATAATCATAAAATATGATGAAATTATCGGTAAGATTGCTAAAGCATTTTTAATATTATTGTGACACCTAAATAAAGTGAGATATAAAATGTTCATGAAAAAATAGAATGAAGCGTTAAAGATCAAAAAAATGTTGAGCAAAAAATGTGTCCAGTGAATCGGAAAATTAATGTGAAATTTCGTTTCTTTGTTCGATAGTTTGCTGTACTCTTCTGTGTGGCATGTTCTTGTTATGCTCAAAAACAAAATACCACACCAGTGCCAATTCTTAAACAAATTAATCGTCATAATGAAGATGGTTCTTACAGTTATGGATATGAAGCTGCTGATGGAAGCTTTAAAATTGAAACTAAATCAACAAATGGTGAAGTTAAGGGAAAATATGGGTAAGAAGTTTGGCAAATATCACAAAATTGTGCATTTATAATTTATGATACGTGCAGGTATATTGATGCTGATGGAAATTTGAGAGAAATTTCATATGGTGCTGATGCAAATGGTTTCTCACCATCAGGTTTGTGGTCTTATTAATTTAATCAAATTATAAGAAAATTAATTTCTTTGTTCCTATAGGCACAGATATTAATGTACCACCACCAACTATTCACAATGATCGCGATTCACTTTATCAAAAATTGAGAGACGGTGAAATCGACGATGGTCAATACCGTGAAGATCCTGCAATCTATCTAGATCCAAAATACAACTCAAAGCCAAGTAGCAAGGCCGCAGCACAATTTACACGCTTCAATCAATCACCAGCACCAAAGCCATTTGTCCCTGCTCAAAATTATCAATATCAAACAACACCTGCTCCATATATTGAGCCACAAACACAAAAACCATTTTATCAAACTCGCTTCCAAGCTCCATTAGCTCAAAATAACTATTATCAGCCAGAACCACAGCCTCAACAATATTATCAACCTCAGCCTCAGCCTCAAAATTATTATAAACCAAGCTACAATAATAACAATTACTATCGTCCAGCACCTCAAACTCCACACGATATTTTCCAAGGACATCCAGCAACAAATTTCGACATTAATACAGGATCATACTCTGTGAATTACGTCGGCTAACTCGTTCAAGCGAGATCGTGAATTTACATACATGTTAATTGTTAGTTAGCTGAGACTTTAAGGAAATTGAAATATCTCAATTTAATTTTTACACACTGCCAAATAATAATTTTATCATCATATGAATATCTTTCTTGTCTTATTCTATGCACCTTTATCCTCTCATCTTTAATTTATCCCCTCTCTCTCTCTCTTTCGCTCATTCTTCAATTTAAATCAGATTTTTTTAACATAGAAATTGTATCAATGTCACTTATTCACTGCCATAATTACTGAAATCGAACTGATTTAAAGAAAAGAAATACATGCCTGTATAAACGTTTTATTATTATAATGTTTTTTTTCACAAATGGAATACCAATAAATAATGCAATTTGAGTTGGTTAAGCAAGTGTATTTTTCCGCCTTTGACGACATAGCATATATATATATAATATATATGTATTAACGAATTCCTAATTATAAGTTGTGGCACAAACAGTCAAATAATGTGGTAATGATCTATATTTATTTTGTTTCTATCTTTTTCTTTTTTTGCATGGTCATTTATGTGTACTGTTTAGTAATTGTTGCTTTTAAAAGGGAATTGACCCCACAATAAACATTAAAAGCAAAACATTTTTTTATTGACGAGTAAAATTGGTTTTATATTTCTTTCATTCAACATTATTGCTGCTGCGATCATTGTTTCTTCTCTTTTTCTATCTCTCTTTTCGCTTTATGTTTCCAAGTGCTCGAACTTGAACTAATAATTTTCACTCTCATTTGCCTTACAATGTGCATGCTGTCTACCTATTTAATATTAAAGAATGCTGTATAAACCGAGAGCAAAACTGTGTAATTGTGCAAATATGCATAGGAATTACTGGTTTTTGCCTATATAATCTGTAACAACCCAAGTTTTGTAATATATGCACATATGCTTAAATTTTTAGAGCAATTTTTTACTGGAAAAATTATTAAGTCGAAATGGCTACCTAGAAGAATATTTTAAAATTTTTTAATTAAAGATTTCGATAGAATTTGTATCTAATAACACGTTATTAAGTATATTGTAATTAATTTAACAAACCTGAATGATTTCCACCTTTAGCTTAAGAACAAAAAATGTGTCTTTGGCATGTGTCATTAATTTGAATAAAAACTGATCCAATTTATTATTATTACGAAAAAGTAAAGAATTTATTCAATAAATTTTGTTGTTGTTGGTTGGTTTAAGTGTTAGCATAAAAAAATTACATGTGTTTATAAATGGCGCTAAAATTCCAAACAAATATATTTGTGTGTACAAAGTTTGTCTCAGATTAAATAAACGTTGAATAAACTGAATTTTTTAAGATAAGCATATAGGTGAAGACGAAGAACCCAAAAAATATGCAAACTATTTGTAACATAACTGCTCGTTACCTAATCTTCTACTGTTTACTCTATGTATTTTGTTTGAATTATAATTTTTTTCTTGAATCAGAGCTTTTATCGAATATTACTTTTGATTTTTATTTTCGCCTTATATGTACGAATGCTATTTTCTTTCATTCATTATTAAAATTACATAATTTTAAAGAGCCAAGAAGGTAGGCTCCCAAGTGGCATGTATGATTATTATATTATTACAAAGTAGTTGGCTAATTTCATTAATTGCATTGTTTATGGAAGAGCACTTTTCGACCAATATTATAAAATAATTAGCCTAGCACTCTCACACTCCTACATTTACAATTAATGACGAAACAAAGAAAGAATAATAAACCCTTTCCTATGATCGTGAAAAATAATGAAACAAGACGCATTCATACAACAAAACAGAAGATTTACATTATGTTGACCTAATTTTATCCTATTGTTATTATATACTTTATAATTTGCGTGTGTGTTTATCATATAAAAACAATAAAGGTATGAATTTCAAAAAATTGTCAAAGACATTACGACAATGCAATAAAATTTCAAAAGTCATATGTATGTTCAAAATAGAACATAAACGAAGAAAACTAATTTAGTTACCACTTCTCCATGAAGTTGAATCATCCTTTGATCTATCTTGTTGTGGTCTATTATCTCTACGATCGCGATCATTTTTCTTGAATCCACCACCACCGCGACGATCATCTGTTCCACGTCTATCATCACTTCTACGATCATCTCTACGGTCGTCTCCTCTGCGATCGTCTCTACGATCATCTCTTCGCCAGCCACCACCTCCAGCAGTGTTATCTTTAGATTCTCCTACAGAACGCCATTCTTTACGATCATCGTTTTTAGGCTTATCATCTCTAGCATTACGCCATCCACCTCCAGTATTGTCCTTGCCAGAATCTTGTGCTGAACGCCATTCTTTTCTATCATCGCTCTTGGGTTTATCATCTCTAGCATTACGCCATCTTTGTGGTTCTTTAGCGGCTTCTTTTGCTTCACCTTCATTGACAGTTCTAGAACGCCAAATGTTTTCTTTAGCTGGCTCTTGTGGTCTAGAATCGCTAGCACCTGGACGACGCCAAACATTGGCACCGTCTTGCGGTCTCTCACGTTCTTTATCACCACGGTCACGCTCTCTTTCTTTTTCTTTACGCAATCTTTCTTTTTCTTCTAATTCTGCATCACGTTGTCTTTGAATTTCGGCAATTCTATTCAATCTCTCCATTTCAGCAGCACGCTCTTTTTCGCGTTGCTCACGTTGAATTCGCAATTTTTCTTCTTCAATTCGACGAATTTCTTCCAATTTACGTTGGCGTTCTGCTTCTTTTTCTGCCAGCCATTTATCACGACGTTCTTTTCTACGTTCAACAACACGTTGTGCAAGACGCTTCTTCTTTTCAATTTCAAGCATTTCATTGAACTTGGCAATTTTCTCCAAATACAAAGATTTACGTTCGGCCTTCAATTGGTCCATATATGTATCACGATCTGCATACATTCTCTTCAATCTTTCTTGTTGCTGTACAGCATTTTTACGTTCAGCAATTGCATTCTCAATACGATTCTTTTCTTGATTTTCCCAGAATATTTCTTCTTTAATTGCCATTTCCTTCAAATATTCTTTAATCAATGGAACTTCTTCAATTCTCTTTGCACGTTCATAATAATCAATTTTCTTTTCTTGAGATTTGAGACGTGCTTGCAATTCTTTTCGCTCACGAATCAATGCATTTTGTTCTTCTTTTGCAATATCTTCTGGATCAACAGTCGTACCCTTTTCTTCAATAAATTTAATAAGTTTTTGATTTTGTGTGGTTTGTTTGAGTTGATTAACTTTCTCTTGCATTTGTCTACTTTGAATTTGTTTCATTTCATTCTCTTGTCGTTTACGTTCACGATCTTCTGCTTCTTGTTCCAAGCGTTTTTGTTCTGCTAATTTCTGCTGTTTCTGAAGTTCAGTTTGACGACGAATTTCTTCTTCCTCACGTTCATTATTCATTCTTTCAATAAGCTCTTTTCTATCTTCAATAATCTTTTGACGAATGAGAATTTGACGATGCTCTTGATCCTTTGTTTCATGATAGGCTGCAACAAGTTGTGCTTTAAGTGCTTCTCTTTCTGCCTTGTTATGATTAGGATTGATGGCAGCAATAGCACGATGCAAAACTACAGACATGTTAACAAGTTGTTGGCGAACTTGCTCGGACGGCATTGATTGAAGAGTTGGTCCATCAGCGTGATCTTCTCGTTGACTTTCACTCAAGTCAGTTCCAAAAAGCACCATACTTTGCTTATGATCAATTGTAATTTGCATATCATTATGACGAACACAATCAACAAGAATTCTTTCTAATTTAAATTTGTCGGCAAATTTAGCCAAATCAAGGAAGCGAATGAACTCGATGGTTTGATAAACTTGAGAAATTTGTCGAACCAAACGAACTAAAGTAACATCTTGAAGTGCTTCAGTATATTGAACAAAGAATCCACTCTTTTCTTCATTGATGAATTTAATTACTCCTTGAACATTTCCACAAAGTTTCAATGGATTGTATTCGACTTCAAGCCATTTGTAAAGATTTTGGAATTCAGGCAACGCAAGTTGGAAAATGTTTGCTCGAATCTGTATTAATAAATAAATGATTAGAATATGCATTTCAACAGTTCTTTTTAATAAAACTTACAATATCTCGTAAAAGTGATTGACGTGATGGTGGTTGCGAAAGTCCTAATAAAACAGCAAGACGTTGAGCTTTTTCTAGAGGACTTTTGTCAGTTTCAATAAATCTATCATACTCTGGATGAGCAGATGGAAGGGGAATTGCCAAAGTTGCAACTAAAACATGAGAAGCCATACGCTGAAGTTCTTCTGGTGTTATTGTTTTTCTCAATTCTCGTGATAATTGGAATAAACGAAGAAGAGCAGCTGCATGGAATAAACGATTTTCTGCTTTCCAAAAGACCATTGCAAGTTTTTGATAATAATTGGCCATAGTTTTTGGTTGTGGTGTTTTCTTTGACATAGTCATAAGTCCATGAATATCTTCTATTGCTTTATATGCTTCTTGCCATAATTCCATTTGAATGGCGCTATCAAGTTGATAAAGACGTGTATCTAAATTCAATTGTTGAGTTTCTGGCTTCGAGATGCTTACTTGAGTGCTTGGAGCTGATGGTTTTCCGATATCATCGAGATGCTTGCGAAGTTTTTCACTAAGTTTCCTAAATTCCATTTTACGATTATAGTTCAAACAGAACATAAAGGCTTTCTTTGCGATATCATGATACAGGATCTCGCAATGTGTATTTACACGAAGTAATTCTAAGCATTGACAATAGCTTTCCCAAAGAAATTTAACCCATGGAAGCAAGATAGTACGATCAGAACGATCTTGAGCATCTTCACCACAAACAGCTGACATCAGCAAAATACTCTCTGGTGTTGCTAAATTATCTAAATCGTCAATATCAAGGACAGCTTGTGATGACTTTTTACGAGCAGTTTCACAGCGTTCTTCTGCTAGCGTCAAATAGTAACGAATTACTTTTTCCAAAGAACCAACATTAACCTGGATAAAAATAAACATATTGAAGAGATTTTTGTGAATGAAAGCTTATTCGAAAAACTTACCATTTGGAACATATTGCGATATTGAAAGAGCCCTTCTTTTGCAATATGACTCTTCTTAAGTTCTACACACAATTCGAGATATTTCATCATTATTGGTTCCATTATTGATTCCGACCAAGTGTATGAATACTTTTTGTTCCTAAAAACTTCTTGAAGAGTATCCAAAGCACGGGCCTCTTTTCCGACCTCAATAAATTCTGTAAGATACACATAGGCATTTTAAATAACATACTCATTAGTGTTTTCGAGATTTTTATATAAATAAAAAGTAGGAAAGAGACAGCGAGGGTTATAGAGAAAGAGAGAAAGAAGACATGAAAAAAATCCTCGTGGCAATACAAAATTTCACTAACCTTGTGCACGCTTAAGTGCATTTTCTGGACGTTGTATATATCTCGCCATTATTGTTTACTTGTTTAATAATATTTTCCGAATATTTTTAGGTTTTTCTTTTATGTATTTCACACTAAATTTCGATTAAAACTATCTTCGCTAATTTCGCTAACTTAAGCGACGCGAAAAAAGATGAAAAAGCGAAGCTTCATATCTAAATTTTAAAATATAAAAACGGTTATAACAAAAAAATTTTGTATTTTTCAACCAAATTATTTTTATCAAACACTTTTCAATTACATCTTTTATAAATTAGCATTATAATAAACACATGACTTAATTTTGTTATTCTTTACTGAAAATAATAGAATAAAATGCATGTGATACTTTTTAGAACATTTGATTAATTTATTAACTTGCAATTTAATATATCATATAATAGCTCTTTTGATGATGGAATAAATTCTTTTATCATAAATTGATATAAGATTTATGTGAAATCACGAAATAATAATAGGAAAATAATTTACACATTTATACTACAGCATTTCATCCACAAATAAATTTTTCTTCTCTGATATTTTATATGAATTTTACATTTCATTCAAAAGTAGTGTAATTTCTTGATGGGAGCATGTTCTTCTAATGATGAGGCTCTGGATTTACTGGCAATTGATTTCCCCACTCACGAGCCATAATGAGAATTGTGTTTTGATGTAATTTTGGTCCAATCAAAGGATTCATTTGTGCCATGTAGCAACAAAGCCAGCTGTAAAATAATTTTCACAGAAATGAGTGTCCTTTGTTTATTGGATTTGCTTTTTTATACTTACAACAACCAACAAGTCGCACCCGTCAGAATAAGAACACACTGGACAATTCTAATAAAGGAAAAATTTGCAAATTAAAATATTTTCTTTTTGTTTTATAATTTTGACAATAACTTACCCTCTATTTGGTCCTTTTGGTGCTACAATTGGCAACACGATGCCAATAACGCCGAAAATGGCTGTGAAGATTATAAAAGGTAGAGCTCCCATCTTAATTTAACTAAAAATTTAATTTTTCAGAGGACCACAAAAATTATTGATTTTTAGTAAATTTTTGCATCAATCACATGACGAGAGGCAAAAATAGTATCAAAGCACTAAAGAAAATTTTATGGATGTCATTGAGATTATAGCGCATTTTAGTAAATCTTATGCATAAAAATACATTCAATAAATATTAAAATCTAAAAAAATAATACATAAATGACCTAAATTTAATATTTTAACATTTTCAAATTACACATGTGATGACTTTTGAATATTTAAATCTTGTATGACAAAATGATTTTAATAGCACACTTTTATCAAATTTAACACTAAATAGAGTGTTTCGCATCACTCTCTTACGTGCAGAGCATAGAACGGTTGGTAATCATTACAAAAATTAAAATATCTTTATATCATTAATTAACTAATGTCTCTTCCTAATTAGTGCAACTACCACTTTGAATAAGAGCTGGGACTCTGAAAATCATCGAATTTATAATAAAAGTTTGTGATATTGTAGTTTATAAATAGATAATATCACAACAGGATATCAAGTATGACAACAAAACAAGATGATTTTCGTGAAATAATTAAAGTTGGCTCGAGAAAGAGTGAGGTGAGTTCTAGTTTGACTGCAAGTGATTGCGTCATCATTTCCGTGAGACACGCATCTAACCTGTTCTTTCTCTTTCATTATCTCTTTAATGAAATTTCTAATTCAAGCTCGCTCTCATTCAAACAAAATATGTTATATCTCTTCTCTCTAAACTCTTTCCGAATGTCAAGTTTGAAATTCGTAAGTGCTCAAATTATTCAATTACTGTATAAGTACATAAATTTAAATTTACTAACTACGATTTATTCAAGATACTATGACAACGCTCGGTGATCGTGTACTTGGCATCTCGTTGCCAAAAATTGGAGAAAAGTCTCTCTTTACTAAAGATTTAGAAGATGCACTTGAGCATGGTGGCGTTGATTTTGTTGTCCATTCTCTCAAAGATTTGCCGACTCAATTGCCTTTTGGTATGGCTGTTGGTGCAATTTTAGAGAGAGAAGATCCGCGAGATGCTTTGGTTCTTAACAATAAATTTATTGGGAAAAATTTGAAGTCACTGCCAAAGGGATCTCTTATCGGAACATCGAGTCTTAGACGTTGCGCTCAACTTGCACGACATTATAATCATCTCAAGATTTGTGACATTCGTGGAAATTTAAATACTCGCTTGGCAAAATTAGATGCACCACAATCGAAATTTGCGGGAATTATTTTGGCTCATGCTGGTCTTTGTCGTATGGGATGGATGAAAAGAGTCGATCAAGTGATTGAGCCTGAAGAATTGTTATATGCTGTTGGACAAGGAGCTTTGGCTGTTGAATGTCGTGCAAATGATACATTTGTTTTGGACATTTTATCAAAGCTTTGTGATGTCAAAACTCAATGCCGAATTTTGGTTGAAAGAAGTTTCCTCAAGACTCTTGGTGGTGGTTGTTCTGCTCCAGTTGCCATAAACTCTGTATTAAGTGAAATTCCAAATTCTGTTAATGAAGAATATGTGATGGATGTTGAAGGTGCTGTGTGGTCATTAAATGGCGATACTGAGATTAAAGATAAAATTTCGTTAAATTTGGTTTTCAAAAATGCTGATACAAAAGCAAGTGATGTTCCAAATAAGCGTCAAAAGATGAGTGAAGGGAATATAAGCCCTGAAGTGATTGATGAAAATCCTTTTAAAGGAGATATTGAAGACCTTGTTAATATTCATGGAAAGGTTTGTCCATCGACAAAGAAAAATTGTACTGGTGTTTGTGATTCGAAGGATAAGAAAAAGTTTGATCCATCGATAATTCCAGTTGGACAAGATTTTATGGGTGAATGTCCAGTTTTAAATACAGCTCAGAAAGTTTCATTTTCAATTGATTGCGATCAAAAAGGCGATTCACCTTGCACTGCCTGTCCTTTTGTTCAGAAATCTCCGGAAGAAATTCCAAAAGAAGCAATTGAAAAATGCCCTTTCTTCCAACAACAAAAATCTAATAAACCAGTTCAAATGATTGATTATGAAGAAAATGCGAAACATGATACAACTGAAAAGAAATCTCTGATTGCCGGCATGAAAGAGATTAAGCTCTATTGCGGGCTTTTCTGTCATTCCGAACGTACTCGTGAGTTGTTTGAAAAATGTGAAAATCTCGGCATCGAGTTGGCAAATAAATTGATTGCAGCTAACGCTTTGGAAGTGATGAAAATTGCTCAAGACGAAATTCATTCAAAAGCTTAAAAAAATTTTTTACCATCAAAAATTATAATGACCTACCTCGTTAATGACGTTTTACAAAGAATTTTTTGTAAACTTGAAATTGTGAAATGAGCTGCTCTGAACAATTTTTTTATCTTTTTTGTTATATAGTAGGTATAAATAAAATAACACTATGGGAAATCGAATCACTTAAAGAGAAATTGTGTTTAACTTTTGAGTCACAACATAATTTTATTTATTGAGACATTGGTAATTTGTTGGAGATTGTGGTGGTGAAACAATAAAGTTATGTTATCGGATAGGTGAAAGGTATTATTAGTTCATTTTTTTTATCTAAATTAAAGTTTTAATTTTTCTTATGAAGCAAAGTAGGTTCTAAAGGGCGGGTGGTAATGTGTGGCATTTCTGGCCAAGGCCATGTGATTGGCATTGAACTTTCATAGTTGAAATTATAAAGTTGCTGTTTCAACCAAGTTTTCTTATCTGATGGCTCAGGATACAAACTTGCTAAACCTAAAATAAGATTATTGTTTTGAGAAAATGATTTCAATTTTATACCAGAGTTCATTACCTTTGGCATAAGCGTATTTAGTAATTCCAATAGCAATATCAAATGAGCATTCTTTAATGACTGAAAGTGGTGGATATAGTGAGCCTCTTTGTATATCTTCATCTGATACGTGTTTTGCAATTGTTTCAGCTGCAATTAAAAACATGTCTTCAGGAATATGATGAGTGCCTGTAGCAATAACGCCTAAAGCGACCCCAGGAAAAATGTAGGCATTATTTCCTTGTCCAGGATTAAAAATTTGTCCATTATAGTTCACTTGACCAAATGGTGAACCTGAAGCAAAAATGCATTTTCCTTTTGTATGTGTATAAGCTGCTTCTGTAGTATATTCAGCTTTAATTGTTGGATTTGATAATGCAAAAATAATAGGTCGTTCATTGAATTCTGCCATCATTTGCAAAATTTCAGGTGTAAAAGCACCACCAACAGCACTTGCACCAATTAAAATTGATGGCCTTACTTCTTTTACAATTTCAGTAAAATCTTTCATAACTTCATGCTCTTTAGCATAAAACCATTTGTGACCACCTAACTGCCCTTCTGGTCGTCCTTTTGCTAAAAGTCCATCAATATCAACCATCCAAATCTTGTCGCGCGCTTCATCTTGTGAAACTCCTTCTGTCATCATTGCCTTAACACACAAATCGGCAATTCCGATAGCAGCTTCACCAGCACCGAGGAAAAGAATTTTGTTATCTGACAATTTCTTTCCTGTTACACGCTTTGAAGCAAGAAGTCCTGCAACAGCAACTGATGCTGTGCCTTGAATATCATCATTAAAAGTGCAATAAGTGTCACGGTATTTGTCTAAAAACCTGAAAGCATTGTGATTTCCAAAATCTTCAAATTGAATCAAAGTATTTTGTCCATAACGTTTAACAACTGCTTCCATGAATTCATCAATAAAATCGTCATAGGCTTGTCCTGATACTCTAGGTTGTCTTAAACCAACGTAAAGTGGATCTTCGAGAAGATCTTTATTATTTGTTCCCACATCGATGACAATCGGCAAACACTGATGAGGTTTGATACCAGCAAGGGCAGTGTAGAGTGCCAGTTTTCCTACGGGAATGCCCATTCCTTGAGCTCCTAAATCGCCTAAACCTAAAATACGTTCACCATCGGTAACAACGATAGCTCTTACATCTGGCTCTGGCCAGTTCTTTAATACATCAAACACGTGTCCTTTGTCATTGAATGTTACGAAAAGACCTCTTGGTCTTCGATAAATTAAGCCTAAAAATCAATAAATATGACATAAGAGAGAAAAAAAATAAAATTATGCACACATACCGAATTTTTGGCAAGCTGAACCAACCTAGAAAAAGTTTTAAAGAAGCAAATTATTAATTAGTGAAATTATTTACACAAATAATAAAGGGTTTAAATTACAGTTGGTGTATAAATGATGGGCATCATCATTTCAACATTCTCTGATACTAAACGAAAAAATAGACGTTCATTTCGATCCTGGAAAAAAGAGACACAAAGACATGATATAGTATTGATTTTTCAGAATATGTACTTGATGTAAAAAAAAATTTAGTGTCTGTTACGGAACCGAATCGTAACAGGATTCTTTTAGTTTCATGAAATATATTATATCAGTTACGAAGAAATGTAACGTAACTTTGAATTACAAAAAATACCTCTTTAACTTATCTGAGAACCTTTCTAATTTCATTCGTTCTTTTTCGTGTCAACGAGCGTAGGAAATAGACGATAAAAATGTGAGATCTATAATTCTAGTTATTAAAACCCAATATTTAGTATCAAAATTATCTTTACAGATAAGCCCTATTCTCTAAGGCCTCTACTTTAATCAAATTACTTCTCTAAATAATTTCCTGAGAGGCTAAATTGTGAATTTGATAATTTTCGAAATAAAAGTTTCTAAATCAGATTCGCCATTTTTATTCAAAGCGCTAATATTTCGCCGCCTTTCACTCGTTCGCGCACAGTGTCAATTTACTCACCTGTAAGTCTACAAGATATTGATATTTATTTAAATCTTCTTGATATCTATAAGAATCAATAAGAATTTTATAGTGACTCATATGTGACAAACTTATATTAATTGGATTTGCCTCACCTCATAATTGAAATTTTACACAGCTCTAATTGTTCTTCTTGAGTCTTTATTCGTGCTGGTTGAAGACCATGAATGCCTAATACCTGACGTTCTTGAAGTGAAAATGCAAGACCTTTATTTAAACGCGGATCTCTTAAATGATCAATTCCTAAAAGAGTTTCATTATTTAATCCTTAAATGAGATTAAAAATAATCCAAATTACCCATAACCATAGACGGAACAATTATGTCGCCTGTAACTTCATGATGCAAGCGAATTTGCTGATTGGGTGTTGACTTTTTCGGTGAAGAAGTCGTACCACATATTGCAAGATTTGGATATGATCGCGCAAACGACCCATTACGACTACAATGAATAATAAAATGAGATATATGAAAAAAATGATTCACGCATTTTCACATTAAATAGGTCATGTGATATGCTAAATAGAAAATTAAATGACAACAAGGAAAGGAAGAGAGTGTAAATTAATATTTAAAAATATTGAATATTGCAATGTAATTCGATATATCGTTATCACGATAAGACAAATTGTTTGTTCATGAAAATTGAATGCTATAATTATTTAAACTTGAAATGAGTTTTTTTATGGAGCTATTCTATGACGACATGAACTCATTCAGTTTTTTCTATTTTCTTTTATTCAATGGCAAGTGAGAAATTGTTGTGTAAACATCTTCGCTTTTTTGAAAATATGTGTCTTAATTTATTGTAGTTTTCCATATTTAACGCGTATGAAAGTCTCAATGTCATTGTCAATATTCGTCACAAATTCGAAATTTACTAAACTGTCGCTGTCAAGGCCACAATGTAATTCAATTTTTTTTTTCATTTGTTTTTCTCTTTACAACAGATTCATCTCATCAACATGAAGCCGTCAAAGTGAGAATATGAAAGTAAAAGTGTTTGCTGCTTGAATATTTCACTGTGACGAACGCAAAAATAACTTTTAATATCTCTCTTTAATGATTTCTCTCATTTATTTGTTGGAATAAATAAAAAAGATGAAGAAAATACATCTCATTCTAAAGAGCGTTGATATCTAAAATTAGAGATTCATTTTTTTGCGAAAAAATACAGCAACAACATGTCTGTGCTTATTACATCATCACTTTTTCTGCATTAAGTTTTATGCTAGTCTTTTTCAAACATATATAATGGAAAATTTTACTCAATTTTGATTCAAACATTTTCTCTCATTTCTTTTAAAGAGTGATCAATAAAGTAAGTCTTGGAATAGATCATGAAATTTTTCTTCTTGTTTCACTATCACTATTCTATTTTTTTAAGAACTTGTTACACGCACTTACATTAAAAGTCTAAGAGACATGATTTTTATTAATTTTTTCCTGTAACTTTTGCTTTGTTATCGATATGACTTTGATGTTAAATTTACTTTTTGTAGAACTTTCACAAAAACATTCAAAAACGTCAGAGGCAAAAAATTTGCTAGAATTCTTTTTTCGTACGGCCTACTGACTGAAACGAATGACGGACGTAGACTGAAAAAAGAGGAAAAGAATCTAATGGAACGGAAAAAAACAAAAATTTTAAGAATCTCTTTGCGCAGTCTCAAAATTGCGACTCTCTGTTTTCGTTTTCTCAATTTGCGCTCATAAAATACGATAAAACATTTTCATTGTTGTGGTAGTTCAGAAGTATAAAATCATCATCATCATGTGGTTGCTCTCTTTCCTCTCAATTGTATACAAACATTTTTGCTTTGTACAAGATCTTGATAAATAAGAAGAAAAAAACACGTGGTAACTTCTATTTTTAGTTAACAGTTTATCAACATGCATTCATTAACATGTGATTATTTCTCTCATTTTTGCATGTGCTAAATAATGTTTGCAGTGTAAATTCTTTCCGATTGTTTGATTTGTGCACTCGTAAAAACACTTGTTGCTTTTATTTTCTTATCTTTGATATTTATCTAACTATCGTACGTTTGTAGTTTCATATATATATATATATGTGGACTTTTAAAATGCATATTCTCAGTATAAAAAAGTATACGTTAAAATTAAATTTAATCTTCACAAAAAAGAAACTTTGTAGAGATGATTATCAAAAAGCTCTCAAAGTTGAAAATTATAGTTACTGTATATTTAGCTTCAACAAAAAATTTATAAATGAAACTATTTCCTAAATCAGAGCATATTATTTCGTTAAACACATCAAGGTGATGCATATATTTTAAATGCCAAATGTCAAAGACCAATTAATTTAGGTGTTTATAGACATTTGTAAAATCTATAATTAGTACATAATTTAAATTGGTCTATAATTAAATTTAATTATTTTTTTCCATTGTTTTAATAGCTTTTAGTTTGCGTACATTGAATATGAAAATTTTTCTGTTATAAACGCCATCCAAAAATACAATAATGCACAATATAGTGTTATAATCCTTCAGCTAAGCCTTTAATTCGTAATGCAAATTTCCTACAATATTTTGTTAGCTAGTGTAATTAACACAGTGGATTTCTGCATCAATTCAATTTTATTTCTCTCACAAAACTCTCAAAAGAAGCTTGAAAATCTGAATGTGATTAATAGCTCTCTTGAAAATGAGTCAGTAATACTATTGGTGCTGTTTTTGTTGAAAAAAATGAGAATATTTCAACATAAGTCTCAGTTTATTTTACGCCTTGTAAGCCTTCAGACTGTCATTTAAATCAGTTATCAAAAGTTTTTAGTCTGACGATCAAGAACAAAAAATCAAAAAATCAGAATTGAAAAAGTCTTTATAAAATTTTTGTGTGTCGTAATGTGCAATAAGGTCATATAGCAGCTATTAATAGTAATATATTAGTTTGATTCAGCAATATGTGGAATTTATGCGTTGAATCAACATGGCATTGAATTTCAAGGTGGACAGCTTTCCAATCGAATCAATCCGTGATCACAAATATTTTACGAAACCAACGAGATTTTGGCACGTATTTATTTGCTGCACCTGGGACTTTAATGACAAAATCGTCATGTGGTATGCGCTGCGAATTCTGTTGCATATGAAAATTATTTAGAAGAGACAACACATTTAGATCCGCGAAAACCTATATAGCATATTCGGGAAAGAATATAAAACTTAAAATTGGGTGCAAGAATTATAAGATAATGTACATGAGGCGACGCATAGTCCATAAATTCAGTGCAAAGAAGTCAATTACACACACTTGAGAGGAAATAAACCGAGATAGCAAACATTGGCATATTAAGAATCCAGACAGGCAATTTACTTTACTCAGTTCACAAACCAGCATGCGTATTATAATAACAATAATGGTGATAATGCTCTCACAAAAATGAAAAGCTCTCTTATACGCAGGTTTGGTCATGGTTTAGATCAAACAGGCACTTGATCTTTCATGCGAAAACAACACACAAAATGACAATGCAAAGTGAATGAAATCTGTAAAAAATTCTTTAAAAAATTCCTTAAAGCATCTTTTTTCTGTGCAAAAAGGAAACGATTTTTAATACGCCTTGTAGACATGAATAAAAATGCATATGAGAAAATTAATTGGACATGGACTGAGAGCAATGAGCTCGATGTTTAAAATATTTAGAAAATAACACATGTATTTGAATGCACCAGTATATATGAGGATTATATCACCATTTATTCAAATTGGATTTAGAAAGCATAGTCTAACGGTCTCTATCAATTGAAATCTTAAACTTGGTTGAAATTAGAATCATACATGTTTCAATGTTTTTTAGTTATCGATGTTCAATATTTCAATGTTTTAAAGTGCTCCAGCCATTCTGTGTTTAATGTTTAGTGCTCAGCACTGATGGTTAACTTTTTTGATTGGCTTTGTATTTAATTTTTATAGTATCTACATATAGATATTGAATATCAGGTAGTTTTATAGAGAGTTTATAATCTAACTTCAATTTGATCTGTTTATTTTCATTTTTGAGTTTATTAATAAAGTATTAAAATAAATTAAAAGATATAGATGGATCCAGATTAATTAAAAAGCATATTGCCAATTTGTTGTAAAATTTACAAACGCAGAAAGTTCAGAATGACCAATTACAAGAAACTTAAGCAAGTTTCTTGAACATTACACAGAAAAAAAGTAAAATTTAGAAAATTTTTAAGCCTAATAATTTTATAGCTATTTTTTACAGCTTAACACAACAGTCTTTTGGGTTTTATTGTGCGAACCATGTTTAGAGGAGTTAGAATCTGTCCAAAATTCGTACGAAACTTCTTAGCAATCAAAAAGTGCCTGAGCAATTGAAAGAGAGCCCGAAGGGTAGTATGATCAAGATAAGAAATTGAACAATAGTACAGAGAGATTAATAGGTTACAGCAGGAATGCATAAAAAACATTAGAAAACGGCCAGTTAATTGAGTATGATATGGTTGTTGAATATTTAGAAGAAGAGAGCAAATAAAATAATTGAGGAAGGTTGATGAAGAGGTAGGATCTGAAGAAAACTTTAAAAATATGACAAGAAAATGAAATAGAAACTGTAAAAGAATCAATTAAAGAAACAGCGAATGTAAAAAGAAACATATCAAGAAAGGAGATTAAAAACACCTATTAAATGTCCAAAGTGATAGACACTTTTTTTATAAAAAGTTATTTCACATTCATTTAAAGACCGTACATAAGATCAATGCGAAGTGTGTCATCATTGGGGGAAAAGTATTTTAAAAATAGTAGGACGATTAAATTCTCATGTCTTAATTCATAACATAGGTGAAAAGAGATTTAAATGTGATGTCTTTCTAAAGAATGAATTTTCTGGAGATTTATTGAGACATAAACGAATACATGAAAATAGAAAAAACTACCAGTGGTCCAGTTGAAAATTGCATAAATCATTCCGTACAAAGTTATGCTCTCAAGCTCATTTTGGATGTTCATAATAATGTAAGATATGCATGCGACAAAGTGTGGAAGCGCAAATTCAGTGTTGAGCTACACTAAAAATCATGTTATGCTCAAATGCGTAAAGGACATAGCCAACTTATAGAACACAAGAATAGAACTAAAGACAGTAATCAGACAAAAGAGAGATATAATGTTTTATTGAATGCATGTGAGCGTGCAGTTCTCCAGTCGAAAATATCCTTGGCCGATCATTTGAGAAAATCATCAAATAAAAATTGGAAAATTTTGAACCCTACATGCTACAATGTCAAGAAAATTTGAAATATAGCGTGATTATGCAAAAGCATGTAAAAATTCATAGCTGTATTTTCGTCTGTGAATGTGTAAACTTGGATAAAACTGAAGAAAAATTGCAAGCTCATATTCAAAAGATTACACAAAGAAGGAGAGACAATAGGACCCATTGGCATGCAATGAATGTGGAAAGCAGATTTAAAAGAACTGAACATTTAAGAGTCATCAGTTATACAAACACTCGGATGTCCAAAAAATTGAATGCTCGGAGTGTCACTCAAATTTCGTCAAAGAGGAGATTTAATGTGCCACATGCGAGTGCATCAAAAACGTCACACCATTCAGTGTTGGAATGTGCTCATGTCGCAAACAAGTTCCCAAATTTAGGCAAGCATAATGCGATTGGTACTATGATGGAGAACATAATTATTTATTGCTGTGAATTGTCAAGCTACTTTTTAAATATAATGTTCGATTAAGTCATCATAAAAGGATCCACATAGCAATTTTGAGATAGTTGAAATCAATTAATGTTTCATGAGTGAATAGAGAGTAAACATAACTGACCTTGAGTAATAGTGAAACTTTTTGTAAGAGGATTTCAAAATATATTTAAGTGAAATTATGTCTCGTGATTAATTGTAGAATATTGAAATAAAAGCCAAACTTTCTGATGAAAATGAATTTAATGAAAAAAGTAAAATTGCAGCTAATTTAATGGTAATAAAGAAAACTGAAATATTAAAACACATTTGATGTCTTTTTAAAGTACCGCAAGAAGGTAAAATTGAGATATGAAGAAGAAAAACACCTAAATTGCATACCAATATGCACGTGATAATATCACTGGTCCTAAACTATCCAAATTGACATTCTTGAATCAAGATGGTGATTATTCGAGAAATGATGAACGCTTCAATCAGGGGGTAAAAAAAAAAAAAAAAAAAAAAAAAAAAAAAATTAAAAAAAAAAAAAAAAAAAAAAAAAAAATAAAAGAAAATTAAAAAAATAAATAAAAAAAAAGAACTTACATTACGATTGAAGCTCATCATTTTCTCGAATAATTCACCATCTTGACTTCAAGAATGTCAAATTGGATAGTTTAGACAGTGATATTATCCGTTCATATTGTATCAATTAGGTGTTTTCCTTCTTCATATCTCAATTTTAACCTTCTGCGGTACTTTAAAAAGACATCATTTGGTTTTAATATTTCAGTTTCTTTATTACCAATTAAATAGCTGCAATTTACTTTTTCATTAAAATTCATTTTCATCAGAAAGTTGGCTTTTTTCAATATTTCTACAATTATCACGAGAAAATTTCACTTAAATTAATATTTTGAAAATTCCTCTTAACAAAAGTTTTCACTATTACTCAGGCATTATGTTTACTCTCTATTCACATCAGAAACATATTGATTTCAACTATCTCAAAAATTGTACCTGTGATCCTTTTATGATGACTTAAATCGACATTATATTTTAAAGTAGCTTGACAAATATCACAGCAATAAATATTAGTTTCTCCATCATTTGTACCAATCGCATATTTGCCTTAAATTTGAACTTTGTGCAGACATATCACATTTTCCAACAACTGAATGATGTGACGTTTTGATGCACTCGCTATGTGCACATTAAAACTCTCCTTTTGACGAAATTGAGTGGACACTCCGAGCATTCAAATTTTGACATTCCGAGTTTTTGTATAACTGATGACCTCTTAAATGTTCAGTTCTTTTTAAATCTTGCTCCACTTCATTGCATGCAAAGTCTATTGTCATCTCCTCTTGTGTTAATCTTTGATATGAGCTGCAATTCTTTCTTCAGTTTTAAATTCATTGTTTACACATTTCACAGACGAATTATCGTAAATGAATTTATACATGTTTTTGCATAATCACCAATATTTCAAATGTTTCTTGACATTGTAGCATGTATTTTCAAAATTTCCATTTATTTTATGATTTTTCTCCAAATAACGCAAGATATTTTTTCGATGGAGAACTACGCTCACATGATTCAATAAACCATTTATATTCTCTTTTTTGTCTGTATACTGTCTTTAGTCATTATCTTGTTCTTAATTGCTTATTCATTTACGCATTTGAGCATATGATTTTGAGTGTTAGTCTTCACACTGAATTGCTTCCACAATTGTGCATGCATATCTTTTACATTATATGAACATCCAAATGAAGCTTTGAGAGCATAACTTTGTACGAATGATTTATTGCAATTTTCAACTGGACAATGGTAGTTTTTATATTTTCATGTATTCGTTTATGTCTCATAAATCTCCAGAATAATTAATTCTTTAGAACAGACATTCACATTTAAATCTCTTTTCACCTAGTGTTATGAATTAAGATGAGAATTATCGGCTTCTATTTTAAAACTTCTCCACAATGATGACACACTTCGCATTGACATTGATGTAAGTCTTAAAATGAAATGTGAATAACTTTTATAAAAATTGTTCTATACATTTTGGACATTTAATAGGTGTTTTTAATCTCTTTCTTTATATTTTCTTTTACATCGTTGTCATTTCGTTACAGTTCGATTTCATTTTTTTTCTTTTTTTTATTTTTCCATATTTAAGTTTCTTCAGATCTACCCTCTTTCATCAAATCCTCAATTATTTCTATTTGCTCTCTTCTTCTAAATATTCAACAACCATACACTTCAATTAACTGGCCGTTTCTAATTTTTTATGCATTCCTCTTGTACTATTATCTCTTCTGTAATAATTGTTCACATTTTCATCTTTGATCATACTTCAACCTTCGCTCCTCATTTAATGCTCAAGCACTTTTGATTTGCTAAAGTTCGTAGAAATTGGACAGATTCTAACTCCTCTAAACATTGTTCGCAACAAAATAACTCACAAAAGACTGTGTGTTAAGCTGTAAAAAAATAGCTTATAAATTATTAGGCTTAAAAAAATTTTCTAATTTTACTTTTTTCTGTGTAATGCAAAGAAACCTTGCTTAATTTTCTTGTAATTGGGCATTTTGAACTTTCTGCGTTGTAAATTTAAACAAATTGGCAATATGCTTTATTAATCTTGGAATCGCCATTATATTATCTTTTATTTATATTATACTTATTATAAACTCAAAAAAGAAAATAAACAGAATCAAATTGAAGTTAGCATTATAAACTCTCTATTAAAAACTACTGTATCAATATTCTATATGTAGAGTACTATAAAAACATAAATACAAAGCAATTAAAAAGTTAACCATCAGTGCTGAGCATAAAAACATTAAAACACAGAATGCTGACACTTCAAAACATATGAAATATGAACATCGCATAACTAAAAAACATTGAAACATTATGATTCTAATTCAAACCAAGTTTAAAATTCAAATGATAGAGACCGTTAGACTTGCTTCTAAAATCATTTAATTGAAGGTGATATATCTCATATAATACTGTGCATTCCAAACTACATGTGTTATTTCTAAATATTTTAAACATCGAGCTCACTTTCCAGTACCATTGTCCATTAATTTTCTCATTATAGCATTTATCATTGTCTACAAGCCGTATTAAATCGTTTCCTTTGCACAGAAAAAAAAGATCGCTTTTTAAAGGAATTTTTAAAGAATCTTTTACAGATTTCATCACTTTTGCATTGTCATTTGTGTTTTTTTTTCGCATGAAAGAGTAATGTTCCTGTTTGATTCTAACAATGACCAACTGCGTATAAAGAGCATTTTCATGTTTTGTGAGAGCATTACCCATATTGTTATTATATACGCATGCTGTTTGATGACTGAGTAAAAGTATCCGTCTGATTCTTAATATTGCAATGTTGCTATCTCGTTTATTTCCTCTCAAGTGGGTGTATTTGACTTTTTGCACTGAATTTATGACTAATGCGTCTGCTCATTTACCATTATCTTTATAATGCTTGGCACCAATTTAAGTTTTATATTCTTCCCGAATATGCTATAAAGTTTAGCGGTCTAATGTGTTTTGTCTTTCTAATAATTTTATTATGCAACAGAATTCGCAGCGCATACCAGCATGACGATTTTAATTAAAGTCCATTGCCAGCAAATAAAATACTGCCCAAACTCTCGTTGTGTTCGTAAAAATATTTGTGATCCACGGGAATTGATTCTCGATTGAAAGCTGTCCACCTTTAATTAATCCATGTGATCCACTCATAATCCACATATTGCTGAACTCAACTACTATTATTACTATAAGAGCGCTTATATGACTTATTGACATAAACACACAAAAAATTTTATAAAGACTTTTCATTCTGACTTTTTTTTTTTTTATTTTTTTTCTTGATCGTCAGACTAAAAACTTTTGATAACTGATTTAAATGACAGTCTGAAGCTTACAAGGCGTAAAATAAACTGAGACTTATGTTGAAATATTCCATTTTTTCAACAAAAAACAGCACCAATAGTATTACTGACTCATTTTCAAGAGAGCTATTAATCACATTCAGATTTCAAGCTTCTTTTTGAAGAGTTTTGTTTGCAGAGAAATAAAATGAATATGATGCAAAATCCACTGTTTAATACACTAGCTAAACAAAATATGAGGAAATTTGCATTACGAATAAAAGCTTATCTGAAGGATTATAACACTATATGTGCATATTGTATTTTTGGAATGGCGTTATAACAGAAAATTATCATATTCAATGTACGCAAAACTAGAAAAGCTATTAAAACAATGGAAAAATAATTAAATTTAATTATAGACCAATTTTAAATTATTACTAATATAGATTTACAAAGTCTATATAACACTAAATTAATTGTCTTTACATTTGGCATTAAAATATATGCATCACCTGAGTGTTTAACGAAATAATATGCTCTGATTTAGGAAATAGTTTCATTTATAAATTTTGTTTGAAGCTAAATAATACAGTAACTATAATTTTCACTTTGAGAGCTTTTTGATAATACATCTCTACAAAGTTTCTTTTTTGTGAAGAATTAAATTTAATTTAACGCTATACTTTTTTATACTGAGAATATGCATTTTAAAAGTCCACTATATATATATAAATTGATGGAAACACAAACGTTACGATAGTTAGATAAATATCAAAGTATACAAAAATAAAAGCAACAAGTGTTTTTTTGAGAGTGCACCAATACAAACAACTCGGAAAGAATTTACACTGCAAACATTATTTAGCGACATGCAAAATATGAGAGATAATATCAATGTTAAAAATCCATGATAGTAACTGTTAACTAAAAATAGAAGTTATCACCGTGTTTTTTTCTTCTTATTTATTCAAGATCTTGTACAAAGCAAAAATGTATTTTGTAACAATTGTATTAGTAATAAGAAGCAACCTACAGATGTATGATGATTTTGCATCCCATCATAAATTACTTTCTCCGCCAACTTTTACCACAACAATCCTAAGAATACAATCTCTATAGATTGACGCTCTTTCTATGAGTCCTGTCAGAATAGATTGCCAAACCAACGATAAATCAGTCAGATCCAATGAAAGTTTCGCTACATTTGAAGACTGACGCAAAGTATTGACATTTACCAATTATTAATTGTTTTTTCGTTACACAAAATCCTTAGGTCCTTATTTCCTCTAATTTTTGCAGAATCTACATTTCTCTCGTCATTTCCCAATTTTCCATGTCTAGTTTAGTGCTTGCGGTACCGAGAAAGAAAAAATGAATTTCATATTCTTGAGCCAAATTTTATATGTCTCGTACTATGACGTTATTGATGATGAATTTGTTCGTGAATATTCTAAGATAATTTATTTAAAATAAAATCAAGATGGCATATTTCGATATCAATAGCAAAAATGAATTACCCTTAGGCCATATAAATTTATTATTAACAAATCATGTCATCTTAGACTTTTAGTGTATTAGGCGAATGTAATAAGTTCATAAAAATTGATAGAAATAGGTGATAGTGAAACAAGAAGAAAAATTTCATGATCATATTCAAGACTTACTTTATTGATCACTCTTTAAAAGAAATGAGAAGAAAATGTTGAATCAAAATTGAGGTAAAATTGTTCCTTATATTGTTGAAAAGAACTAGCATAAAACTTAATGCAGAAAAAAAGTGATGATGTAATAAGCACAGACATGTTGTTGCTGTATTTTTCGCAAAAAAAATGAATCTCTAATTTTAGATATTCAACGCTCTTTAGAATGAGATGTATTTTTCTTCATCTTTTTTATTTATTCCACAAAATAAATGAGAGAAACATTAAAGAGAGAATTAAAAGTTTATTTTTGCGTTCGTCACATGAAAATATTCAAGCAGCAAACACTTTTTTACTTTCATATTCTCACTTTGACGGCTTCAGTTGATGAGATGAATCTGGTGGTAAAGAGAAAAAAAATGAAAAAAAAAAATTTGAATTACATTGTGCCTTGACAGCGACAGTTTAGTAAATTCGAATTTGTGACGAATATTGACAATGACATTGAGACTTTCATACGCGTTAAATATGGAAAACTACAATAAATTAATGACACATATTTTCAAAAAAGCGAAGATGTTTACACAACAATTTCTCACTTGCCATTGAATAAAAGGAAATAGAAAAAACTGGAATAGTTCATGTCGTCATAAAAAATAGCCCCATAAAAAACTCATTTCAAGTTTAAAAATTATAGCATTCAATTTTCATGAACAAACAATTGTCTTATCGTGATAACGATATATCGAATTTACATTGCCGAATATTCAATATTTAAATATTAATTACACTCTCTTCCTTTCCTTTGTTGTCATTTAATTTTCTATTTAGCATATCACATGACCTATTTAATTTGAAAATGCGTGAATCATTTTTTTATAGATCTCATTTTATTATTCATTGTAGTCGTAATGGGTCGTTTGCGCGATCATACCAAATCTTGCAATATGTGGGACGACTTCTTCACCGAAAAAGTCAACACCCCAATCAGCAAATTCGCTTGCATCTTGAGTTACAGGCGACATAATTGTTCCGTCTATGTTGATTGGTAATTTGGATTATTTTTAATCTCATTTAAGGATTAAATAATGAAACTCTTTAGGTACTGATCATTTAAAGAATCCGCGTTTAAATAAAGGTCTTGCATTTTCACTTCAAGAACGTCAGTATAAGGCATTCATGTCTTCAACCAGCACGAATAAAGACTCAAGAAGAACAATTAGAGCTGTGTAATAATTTTCAATTATTGAGGTAGCAATCCAATTAATATAAGTTTGTCACATATGAGTCACTATAAAATCTCTATTGATATTCTTATAGATATCAACGAAGATTTAAATAAATATCAATATCTTGTAGACTTACAGGTGAGTAAATTGACACTAATTTTTTTTTACATCAAGTACATATTCTGAAAAATCAATACTATGTTCATGTCTTGTGTCTCCTTTTTTCTAGATCGAAATGAACGTCTATTTTTTCGTTTAGTATCAGCAGAATGTTGAAATGATGATTGACCCATCATTTATACTCCAACTGAATTTAAACCCTTTAATTATTGTGTAAATTAATTTCACTAATTAATAATTTGACTTCTTAAAACTTTTTCTAGGTTGGTCAGCTTGCCAAAAATTTCGGTATGTGTGCATGAATTTTATTTTTTTTCTCTCTTATGTCATATTTATTGATTTTTGGCTTAATTTATCGAAGACCAAGAGTCTTTTCGTAACATTCAATGACAAAGGACACGTGTTTGATGTATTAAAGAACTGCCAGAGCCAGATGTAAGAGCTATCGTTGTTACCGATGTGAACGTATTTTAGGTTAGGCGATTTAGGAGCTCAAGGAATGGCATTCCCGTAGGGAAAACTGACCCACTCGTACACCCTGCCCTTGCTGTATCACAACCTCATCAGTGTTTGCCGATTGTCATCGATGTGGGAACAAATAATTAAAGATCTTCTCGAAGATCCACTTTAGCGTTGGTTTAGACAACCTAGAGTATCGGACAAGCCTATGACGATTTTATTGAATGAATTCATGAAGCAGTTGTTAAACGTTATGGACAAAATACTTTGATTCAATTTGAGATTTTGGAAATCACAATGCTTTCAGGTTTTTAGACAAATACCGTGGGACACTTATTGCACTTTTAATGAGATATTCAAGGCACAGCATCAGTGCTGTTGCAGGGAACTTCTTGCTTCAAAGCGTGTAACAGGAAAGAAATTGTCAGATAACAAAATTCCTTTCCCGTGCTGGTGAAGCTGCTATTCGGAATTGCCGAATTGTGTGTTAGCAATGATGACAGAAGGAGTTTCACAAGATGAAAGCGCGCGACAAGATTTGGGAATGGTTGATATTGAGGACTTTTAGCAAAAGGACGACCAGAAAGGCAGTTAGGTGGTCACAAATGGGTTTTATGCTAAAGAGCATGAAGTTATGAAAGATTTTACTGAATTTAAAAGAAGTAAGGCCCATCAATTTTAATGGGTGCAAGTGCTGTTGTTGGTGCTTTTACACCTAAATTTTGCAATGATGCAGAATTCAGATGAACGACTATATTTTTCGCATTATCAATCAACAATTAAAGCTGGTAAGTATACTACAGAATCACGCTTACTACACACATACAAGGATTTCCCACCAATATGGTCAAGAACTATAATGGACAAATTTTATCCTGAAAGGAAATAATGCCTACATTTTCCTGGGTCGCTTAGGCGTTATTGCTACAGGCAACTCATTTCATTCTGAATGAACACATTTTTTGGAATTATCAACAGCTGAACAATTTCAACATAGCACTGGTATAACAGTGAAGAGCATTATATACAAATGATTTGTGCGTCACTTCTAAGGTTCCACCACTTGCAGTCATTAAAAAGAAGAAATGCTTTTAAAGAAATTTCTGGATGCACTTTATTTGCTTATTGTTGGATTACTAAATACGCTTAGGCCAATTGCGTTGAGATAAGAACTTACTGTATGCAAAGATTGAAACTCTTGTTTCTAAATCATAAACAATAATCTTTTATTTTATTTTAGCAAGTTTGTATCCTGAAGCCATCAGTATAAGAAAACTTGGTTGAAACAGCAACTTGATAATTTCAACTATGAAAGTTCAATGCCAATCACATGGCCTTGGCAGAAATGCCACACATTACCACCCGCCCTTTAGAACCTACTTTGCTTCATAAGAAAAATTAAAACTTTAATTTAGATAAAAAAATGAACTAATAATACCTTTCACCTATCCGATAACATAACTTTATTGTTTCACCCACCACAATCTCAACAAATTACCAATGTCTCAATAAATAAAATTATGTTGTGACTCAAAAGTTAAACACAATTTCTCTTTAAGTGATATCGATTTCCCATAGTGTTATTTTATTTATACCTACTATATAACAAAAAAGATAATAAAAAATTGTTCAGAGCAGCTCATTTCACAATTTCAATAGTTTACAAAAAATCTTGTAAAACGTCATTAAACGAGTAGGTCATTATAAATTTTTGATGGTAAAAAAATTTTTTAAGCTTTTGAATGAATTTCGTCTTTGAGCAATTTTCATCACTTCCAAAGCGTTAGCTGCAATCAATTTATTTGCCAACTCGATGCCGAGATTTTCACATTTTTCAAACAACTCACGAGTACGTTCGGAATGACAGAAAAGCCCGCAATAGAGCTTAATCTCTTTCATGCCGCGCAATCAGAGATTTCTTTTCAGTTGTATCATGTTTCGCATTTTCTTCATAATCAATCATTTGAACTGGTTTATTAGATTTTTGTTGTTGGAAGAAAGGGCATTTTTCAATTGCTTCTTTGTGGAATTCTTCCGGAGATTTCTGAACAAAAGGACAGGCAGTGCAAGGTGAATCGCCTTTTTGATCGACAATCAATTGAAAATGAAACTTTCTGAGCTGTATTTAAAACTGGACATTCACCCATAAAATCTTGTCCAACTGGAATTATCGATGGATCAAACTTTTTCTTATCCTTTCGAATCACAAACACCAGTACAATTTTTCTTTGTCGATGGACAAACCTTTCCATGAATATTAACAAGTCTTTCAATCTCCTTTAAAAGGATTTTCATCAATCACTTCAGGGCTTATATTCCTCTCACTCATCTTTGACGCTTTATTTGGAACATCACTTGCTTTTGTTCAGCATTTTTAAAACAAATTTAACGAAATTTTATCTTTAATCTCAGTATTCGCCATTTAATGACCACACAGCACCTTCAACATCCATCACTATATTCTTCATTAACAGAAATTTGAATTTCACTTAATACAGAGTTTATGGCAACTGGGAGCAGAACAACCACCACCAGAGTCTTGAGGAAACTTCTTTCAACCAAAATTCGGCATTGAGTTTGACATCACAAAGCTTTGATAAAATGTCCAAAACAAATGTATCATTTGCACGACATTCAACAGCCAAAGCTCCTTGTCCAACAGCATATAACAATCTTCAGGCTTTAACACTTGATCGACTCTTTTCATCCATCCCATTACGACAAAGACCAGCATGAGCCAAAAATAATTCCCGCAAATTTTCATTGTGGTGCATCTAATTTTGCCAAGCGAGTATTTAAATTTCACGAATGTCACAAATCTTGAGATGATATTAATGTGCGTGCAAGTTGAGCGCAACGTCTAAGACTCGATGTTCCGATAAGAGATCCCTTTGGCAGTGACTTCAAATTTTTCCCAATAAATTTATTGTTAAGAACCAAAGCAATCTCGCGGATCTTCTCTCTCTAAAAAATTGCACCAACAGCCATTACAAAAGGGACAATTGAGTCGGCAAAATCTTTGAGAGAAATGTGACAACAAAAATCAACGCCACCATTGCTCAAGTGCATCTTCTAAATCTTTAGTAAAGAGAGACTTTTCTCCAATTTTGGCAACGACGCCAGTACACGATCACCGAGCGTTGTCATAGTATCTTGAATAAATCGTAGTTAGTAATTTAAATTTATGTACTTATACAGTAATTGAATATTTGAGCACTTACGAATTTCAAACTTGACATTCGGAAAGAGTTTAGAGAGAAGAGATATAACATATTTGTTTGAATGAGAGCGAGCTTGAATTAGAAATTTCATTAAAGAGATAATGAAAGAGAAAGAACAGGTTAGATGCGTGTCTCACGGAAATGATGACGCAATCATTGCAGTCAAACTAAGAACTCACCTCACTCTTTCTCGAGCCAACTTTAATTATATTTCACGAAAATCATCTTGTTTTGTTGTCAACTTAGATATTCTGTTGTGATATTAATCTATTTATAAACATACAATATCACAAACTTTTTATTATAAATTCGATGAATTTCAGCAGTCTAATGCCGTCTATTCAAGTGGTGTAGTTGCCACTAATTAGAAGAGACATTAGTTAATTATGATATAAAGCATATTTAATTTTTGTAATGAGTACCAACCGTTCTATGCCTCTGCACTGTGAAGCAGAGGTGATGCGAAACACTCTATTTAGTTGTTAAATTTTGATAAAAGTGTGCTATTTAAAATCATTTTGTATACAAAGATTTAAATATTCAAAAGTCATCACATGTGTAATTTGAAAATGTTAAAAATTAAATTTAGGTCATTTATGTTATTTATTTTTTAGATTTTAATATTTATTGAATGTAGTGTATTATGGCATAAGATTTAACTAAAATGCGCTATAATCTCAATAATTCCATAAAATTTTCTTTAGTGCTTTGATCTACTTTTTGCCTCTTCGCTCTTGATGATTGATGCAAAAATTTACTAAAAATCAATATTAATTTTGGTATCCTCTGATAAAATTAAATTTTTAGTTAGATATTAAGATGGGAGCTCTACCTTTTTTCTATAGTCTTCACTAGCCATTTGCGTTATTGCAGCGTTGTTCCCAATGTGTCAGCACCAGAAAGGACGCAAATGAGAGCGGTAAGTTATTGTAAATTAGTAGAAACTAAAAAGAAGAATATTTTGTAATTTGCAAATTTTTTTACTTTTTTAGATTATAATATTGATTACCTTTATACGTTTGTTTGTTTACAATCGTAATTTCTTTGGTATCAAGGCATGTCCTTGCGAAACTTGTTGTTTTCGTAAAGTTTGAGAAAGATATTAATTATTATATTATGCTGAAAATAAGTACCATCCTTATTATATAAACAAATAGGACACTTTAGTTCTACTCATAAGTGAAATTCCTAAATTTTTGTACCTGAGCTGTAAGGCTCTCTAAGATTTGTGACTCCTACATAATTGTGGTTCATCCCCAAAATTATATGATTATTTCCTTTTGATGTGCGTTCACTTCCAATAATTAACATCAAATACACAACCATTTTCTCATTTTATGCTCTGTGTCCCAAAGTGCGTGATAAATCCAATATATGCCTAGTGCTAAATCATGAGCGCCTGGTAATGCATTAGTTCAGCCAAAGAAAACACACTTCCACTCCTCATCAATAAAATTTTATTCACTTAACATACTTTTTGATATGAAATGTTACAATAATCTCATATATAAAAATAATCAGAGAAGATAAAATTTATTTTGTGATTTGACATGCTGGTATAAATGTGTAAATTATTTCCTTTATTATTTCGTTGCTTCACATAACAATCCTTTTTATAATCAATTCATGATAAAGATATATATTCCCTCATCTACCAAGAGCTTTGATCATAATGAATATATCTGCTCAAGTTAATCATTAATTAATCAAAAATTTCTAAAATTATAGCTATTTCACATTTTCAGTCTTTTTCAAATTCTATTTACTTTTTCTCATGCTAAAGTTAATTATTCATTCTCTATTCAGTAACCAATGTGTTGTATTCAATCTCATAATCGCTCCAAAGAATTTCTCACCGATTGTACCTTAGCATAACGTGCATCCTGATTACTAATAAAATACCATTCTAGGATTGCATATAGAGGTGAACATATAAAATTTATTTTTACGTGGGAAATGAA
Organism: Polypedilum vanderplanki; assembly: GCA_018290095.1. Taxonomy (NCBI): domain Eukaryota; kingdom Metazoa; phylum Arthropoda; class Insecta; order Diptera; family Chironomidae; genus Polypedilum; species Polypedilum vanderplanki. The sequence goes on along the minus strand of CM031381.1, from coordinate 24,707,361 downwards.
TCCGTTTTATTATTTCTTCTTACATCCCAATATTTATGGATATAGTATGACTTCGCATGTGTGCTATTCCTTTTTCGTCCAGTGTTTCGCAATAAAAGAGCCTTAGCAGGAGTGTGTCATAAGGAATAAAACGTCGCCAAAAGTTTAGTTATATTTCATTGATAATTACATAATAAGTGTTTATTGCAGTGATATACACATATAATAGAATTTTACAACTCTGAAATTATAAGTGAAGTATTACGGAAAAATATAATTATGTTTAGAACTGAAATTCTTGGCAATAAACATACATATAGATGGGCAGAAGATTACAGCAGCCATACAATTTCCGATCCATCATAAAAGCCGGCCCACAATTATAAGCACTTCCAGTATTCTCACATTATTTGTTATGATCCTTCCCAATGTTGATTCCTGTAAATAAAAATGTCTTCCGATCCGAGTATTCTTTTTTTTCTAATAGTCAATGTGCCTCATTTTCTCCATTCATTTATCATACTTAACTATTGACCCCTCCAGACAATGATTGCCTTCCCAGTTCTCCTTGACTTTTTTGACTTATACCTATATAAAATCATGAGCGACATAAAAGTACCACTACTTTTTGTAGATATGTATATGGTTTAAAATTCTATGATTGTTATCTACAGGCTTAATGTTACTTGGCATATAAGAACGGTTCGGGAAAAAGACGGACCCGTGCTTTTGGAGTATTACTCATTCAAGAAGTTTTTAGGATAACAAAAAGTAAAAACTGATAATTCATTTTGAACACCTTAGCCTAGGAATGCAAACCTCGAGTGGAAGAAGCCCACCAATATAATGATCCCGAGAGAATTTATTCTTCGATAATATAGTGTGCTATTATCATTACCTAGGGTAAATTTATTGTCTTTGCTGTATACGCGACTGTAAGAAGATCTAATTGCTCGAGCAAATAAAAAACGTCTCTTTTCAAATTAATTTCCGCAAATAATGATATCTCATTTTCCTTAGGATAATTAAGTTTTTCGCACTTAAGGACAGCTTTCATTTCACTATAGAGAAAACATCTCTTCAATATGTTTATATATAATTTATCCCAGGTTTAATTTTGGTTTCTTTGGAAAAAGTTAATCGTTACTAATATTGACGTGCTAGAGCAAGTTATGAAGGAAAACAGTTGTGATATACTTCATAACGTAAAAAGTTTCAATTCACAAGCTGGATCCTTGAGTGATTAGACTGATTTAGATACATAATTTAGTCATATCACTGCGAGAGTATTTTGCTGATGTCTCAGCTGATTTTTGGTTGAAGATGCTGCAAGATCGTTGCGATTGATTCGTACATAATCTGTGCTTCCATGGGTTAGCATCTACTCTCTATATACTTCAGCTCATCCTAGTCGTAATAGTTATGAAAATTACTTCGTGTTAATATACACATTTGCGAGATCGCTGTTTATCATTTGATACTTCGCAAAGAAAGCCTTTATGTTCTGTTTGAACATATATCGTAAAATGGAATTTAGAGAAAGTATCTTAGTTGTAAATTAGAAACTTCGCAAGCATCTCGATGATGCGGAAAAAACCATATACATTGCTCTCAATGCCACTCTAAGTAAGCATCTCGAAGCCCAGGATCCGTACACGTGAACTCACCAAGTTGAATTTGATACCGTCTTTATTCAAACTGATAGCGCCATTTCAAAATTGAATTATGGCAAGAAGCATATAAAGCAATAGCCGACCTAAACGCATAGTTCATATTACTTGTAGAGAGAAACCCTCACACCTAACCAAAAAACTATATGGTCCGAATCTATTATCAAAAACTTTGTCAATGGTCTTTGTCCTCAGAAAGCAAAAATCAAGTTGTGATTCCATGCAGTTCTGCTCTTCTTATTCTGTTTATTCCAATTTAATCTACGAAGATATGAATGGATTACCAAAACAACTCTTAATAGAGCACCAGTTAATAGAAGACCATTCTCAGAAGCCTTTGGGATTGCGGTTTCTCAGGATGTGTTCTCAGTTTGCAAACTTTGGCAATTCACTCTCTCTCCATCTGTTCCCAAGAGCATACAGTAGTATCGATAGTTATTGAAATGACAAAAGTCCTTCTAGAAAAAGTCACGTCTTGTCTGTTTTAATTAGGATCTTTTGTCGCAGACCAGCTCTATTCTAGTCGTGTGTCTCACTTTTACGAGATGTAAGTGTGTACAGATCTCTTATTTAAAACACCCTGTGTTGAAATGTGCATATGCACCTCTCATTCTCTTATTCACTAGTATTCTTCAACTATTTTCCAAAACGTATGCGTGGCTTCTGAATTCTCAAAATCTTGTGCTTACAGGAATGGCTTATAGACAAATATGATGATCGTACAGGAAGTTACATTCCGACATTGAACAACTATGTTTGAGAAAATGTTCAAGGAGCTAATTTAAGATTGTCTCTGTACATAGCTAATGAAGAAAAGAGTGAGATTCTTTGTTCAGCTTATAGTGATATGCACTTCAACGATGTTACTTATAAGTTGCATATTTGGTTCGACAAATTTCTTCAAGTTTTATCAAACCATCGAGTTCATTCGTTCCGTTGATTTGGCTAAATTTGCCGACAAATTAAATTAGAAAGAATTCTTGGTTGATTGTGTGTCGTCATTAATGATAATGCAAATTACAATTGATCATAAGCAAAAGTATGGTGCTTTTTGTAACTGAACTTAGAGTTGAAAGTCACACGAAGAAGAGTGCACGTGATGGACCACCTCTATCAATTCAATGGCCGTCCACAAAGTTACGCCAACAACTTGTTAACATGTCAGTAGTTTTGCATCGTGCTATTGCTGCCATCAAATCCTTATCATAACAGCGAAAGAGAGAAGCACTTAAAGCACAAAACTTGTTGCAGTCCTATCAATTGAAGACAAAGGATCCAAAGAGCATCGGCATTAATTTACTCATTCTGTATCATAAATGTATTGTGAAGTTTAATATACAAAAGATGCTTATTGATAAGAATGAATAATATTGAAACGTGAGTGAAAGAAGAAATTCGTCAGTCAAACTGAAACGTTCCAGAAACAGCAGAGGAATACTTCTCTATAACAAAAAACGCTTGAACAAGAAGCAAGAATGGAATCGTGGACGTTAAACGATCAATGAGAATGAAAATAGAAAACAAATTCAAAAAGTAGACAATATTCAAGAAAGTTAAATCCATACTCAATACAAACCACACATAATTTTCTAAAAAATCTCCATATAAATTAATTGAAAGAAAAGGGTACTTTCGACTGAATTTAGATCCAAAGACAATTAGTTGCACCAAGCCACCAAAATGCAGGATTGATATCGTGAGGCGCAAATAGCATAATGATATTTGTCATATTGACAACGTATCTACTCTACGTGATAATTCTCCGCCCTAAGCGCTCTCGGTGTTGTAGTGAGAAGATTCCGTGCTTTCTATATGTGCTTTATACCAGCTTGCCACTATCAACTGCCTAATTAGTTCTCTGTTGCAACTACTTCATTCCTGGTCAATCAACAGTCTTACCGCGTTTTTCTTCAAAATAATTTATAAATAAGCCTCTTATTGGAGTCTTTGTATGGTTGTTTATTAGGTTGATTAGACTTCCTGCGTTGTCATGATACATTAGCGTATTGTAAATTTGTTTATTTCTATCTCTTGGTTTACGTTCCACGGACTGCTTCTGCTTCTTGATTCCAGCGTTTTTGTTTCTGCTAATTTCTGCTGCTTGTCTGAAGTTCAGTTTGACCAGACGAAATTTCTTCCTTCCTCACGCTTTCATATTGCCATTCTTTCAATAAGCTCTTTTCTATTCTTCAATATCTTTTGACGAATGAGAATTTGACAAGCTCTTGACCTTTGTTCATGATAGACAACACAATCATGTAGATTGTGCTTTTAACCATGCTTCTCTTTACTGCCTTGTTGATGATTAGGAATTGATGGCGCAAGCTTAGACAAGCGAACTCCAGCGATGAACCAAAGACTTTACCTCATCCGCGAAGGACTAATGGATTAAAACAACGACGTTGAGCAACTATAAGCATCGGACGGGATTGATTTTGAAGAGGTTGGTCCATCCTGCCTGATACTATCTCGCCCTCTTGAACTCCTGTCACTCAAGTACACCCGCGTTCCAAAAAGCACCAATTACTTTGCTTATGATCCAAATATTATATATGCATTTCATTATGAAACGAAAACAAGTAATACATCAAAAGTGAAGTTTCTATTATTGCATAATAAATCTAAGCATTGGAGTCGTGAGAGTGGCGAACTTTGTACGCCAATCACAAAAGGAAGGACACTAAACATGAACTACTCTCTGTATGGTTTTGAAAAATCTTGTAGTTAATCAAATTAATTTAGTTTCTAGCAAAACAACCGCCATAAATTAATCAGAGGAACAGATTAAGAACATAATTAGAGTTAGAATCTATCGTTTGATATTTGCCTTTTGCGATATATACTAAATCTAAAGAATCACAACTCTATTTATACTTTGGTACATTTGTACCCTAGTGAATTAAATGATAAAAATATTTCACTCCATTGAACATTTCCACAAAAAGTTTTCAAATGTGATTTTTAGAGTGCGCCAATTTCTATAGTCTCGATATTACGAGTCAAGATATGTCGGAACTTCAGTAGGTGACACATATCCCCGCAAACTTTGTGGGGAGGACCATGAAGCTGTGTGCTGCCTCGAATCCTTGTACTTAATGAAACTAAGATGGCTTACCCGAATCGGATTGCCACTCTTGCAAACAGTTCGATTCTTTCTAATAAAACTTAACAAATACCTCTCGTAAAAGATGATTGCCGATGAATGGTGGTTGCGCAAAGTCCTAATAAAACAGCAAGACGTTGAGCTTTTTCTAGAGACTTTGTCAGTTCAATAAATCTTATCATACTCTGGAATGGAACGCAGATGGAAGGGGGAATTGCCAAGTTGGCAAACCCCTTAAAACCTGTAGGAAAGCCATACGCTGGGGAATTCTTCTCGGTGTTATTGTTTTTCTCATCTCCGTGATAATTGGAATAACACGAAGAAGCAGAGCTGCATGGAGTAAACTGATTTTTCTTTCGCTTCCAAACAGGAGCCATGCGAGTTTTGAAAAATGGCCATACGTTTTTGGTTTGTGGTGTTTTCTTGGACATATGTCATAAGGTCCTATGAATACTGTCTATTGTCCTTTATATGCTCTGCCATAATTTTGCACGATATGATATGAGCGCTATCAACGATTCGGCATAAAGACGTGTATCGTTTAAATATAATTGTTGGTTGTTTCTTGGCTTCGAAGCTGTCACTTGATGTAGCTTGGAAAGCTGAATGAGTATTTCCGAATCATCGATGAACTGCTGCTGAAGTTTTGCACTAAGTTTCCTAGCCTGCGCAATTTCACGCTAAATATTATTAGATCTAAGAGAACAGATACTTCATAACAGTTCAATATTCCGTCTTTGTCGACTATCTAATGTCACCTTACAAGGCAATCATTTCGGCTAATGATGGGTATTTATTATGCACGAAATAAAAGTTTTATATTTTACCCATCGCAATGTTCTAATACGCATTCCCAAAGAATTAACCAATGAGTGTAAGCGTAGAATAAAAGTACCAATCAAAAATCCTATCCTTGTATCTATTCTTCACTATCTTTTACATTCTATCACTCCACGCAGACCGATAAGTCTCTTGGTGATGCTCTGAAATTACCTCTTAAAATCGTACTCAAAAGAAAATATCATTTATACGTGACCAGCTGTGTGTCGAGCTGAGGTCTCCCTTTAACGATGCCGCGATACACTGTCTTGGCGACCAGTGTTTCTTCTGCTAGCGACAAATAGTAACGAATTACTTTTCCAAAGAACCTAGCATTTGAATTCCTGCGAATAAATATAACATATTGATATTTGATGAATGAAAGCTTATTCGAAAACTTACACATTTGGAACATATTGCGATATGAAAGAGCCCCTTTTTGCCAATATGACTCTCTTAAGGTCTACACCAATTCGAGATATTTCATCATTGATCTGGTCCATTATTGATATTTCCGAACCAAGTGGGATTGTACTACTTTTGTGTTCCTGAAAAACTTCTTTGTGAAGAGTATCCAAAGCTACGCGAGCACTACTCTATTCCCGACCAATAAAAATATCTGGTAAGATACACTAGGTATAGAGAATAACATCCTCTGAGTTGTGCCCGTTTTCGAGATTTATATATAAATAAAATAGATATAAGCAGCGGGGTGTATTATTATAGCCAAGACAAAGATAGTAAGACAATAGACTACGGCACAATTTGTGAGATAAAAAAAATATCACTGCTGGCAATCACATCAAAATTTTTCTACGGAACACTTGTGCACGCTATAAGATAGCATTTATCTGAAAATGTCAATGGTGCGTATTCTGCCAGCCCATTGATTGCTTTACTCTGTTTAATAATTTATTCCTACCACGAATACTTATATATGTATTTTTTTATCTGATACTATTCACACTATTAATATTCGATTAACAACTAATCTTTCCCGGCTAAATTTCGCTAACTCCTCAGAGGCGACGCTTTATAAAATGAGAGAAATAATCTCGGAAAGCTATCGAGTATCTAAAATTTTTTAAATCATCATAATAAAAACGGTCATATTAAAAAAAAATTTTTGTATGTTTTCAACCATAATTAGTATTTAAATCAAACACTTTTTCAATTACATCTTTTACCATAAATTAGTCATTTATATCAAATAAACACATGACTGAATTTTGTTTCTCCTCTATTGACTGTAAAAATAATTAGAATTCATAAATGCATGGTGAATACTTTTGTGAACACATTTGATTAATTTTATTAAACTTGCGCGAAATTAATAATATATCATTATTAATAGCTCTTTTATGATTGAATAAATTCTTTTTATCATAATTGATATAAGATTTATTGTGAAAATCACGAACATAATAATAGGAAAATAATTTACACATTATACTTACAGCATTTCATCAACAAATAAGATTTTTCTTCCTCTGATATTGTTATTATTTGAATTTATACATTTCATTTCAATGAATTAGTGTAAATTCTTGATGGGAGCATGTTCTTCTAATGATGAGGACTCTGCACTTCTACAGGCAATTACGATTTCCACCACTTACAAACGAGGCCATTAATGATCGATGATTAGTGTTTTGATGGTTAATTATTGGATACCAACTACTTCTCAAGGACCTCATTCTGCGCACTGAGCAACAAAAGCCAGCTGTAAAAATGAATTTTCACAGAAATGAGTGTCCTTTGTTATTGGGTATTTTGCTTTTTATACTTACAACAACCAACATATAGAAATAAGAAACACAGCGGGACCCGATTCTAATTAAAGGAAAAATTTAGCAGTAAACATTAACACATATTGTATCTTTTTGATTTTCTTAGATCTTAGACAAATAAACTTACCCTACTGAGTTTGGTCTTTTGGGTGGTACAAATTGCAACACGATGCCACTAACCTTGCCGGAAAATGGCTGGTCAGTGTAATGAGTGTTATAAAAGGTGTGAGTGCGCCATCTTAATATTAACTAAAAATTTAAATTTTTCAGAGCTGACCACAAAAATTATTGTATTTTTAGTTAAATTTTTTGCACCACATCACATGATCGAGAGGCAAAAATAGTAATACAAAGCACTATAAGAAAATTTATGGATGTCATTTTTAGATTATAGGCCGCCATTTAGTAAATCTTATGCAAAAGAATACATTCAATAAAACTAGAAAAATCATAAAAATAGAGTGAATAATAGAATGACCAAATAATATTTTTACATTCAAATTACACATGTGATGATCTTCGTAATATTAAATCTTGTATAGACAAGATGAAATTTTAGAATACAAAGCAGCGTTTCATCAAATTAATACAACTAATATAGATGTTTCGACATCACTTATCTTACGTCAGAGAGTAGAACGGTTGCCGAATCATTACAAATAACATAATAAAGATATCTCTTTTGTTGTATCTATTTAATTACAACTCAAGTGATCTCTTCCTCTTAATTAGCGTGTCATTACTCACCAACTGTGTCTGAAAAGAAGCGTGTGTACTCTCAAAATATTCTATTTGACAATTTAAATTATATAAACTGGTCTTAGGTGATTTCTGTCAAGTTTTTTTAAATCAAGAATAATTATCACGCACCGAGGATATCAACACCTATCGAAACAACTTATAATCCTACGAACTCAGTTATGTGATATCTGCTCTAATGTAAGAAAATATAGCGATAATGGCTCGTAGTGGCGATAAGTATTGATAGTTCTTAGTCTGACTGCAATATGGATTGCGTCTATTCTAGTTCCGATGAGACACGCATCTAAACCTGTTCTTTCTCTTTACATATATCTCTTTAAATGAATAATTATACTGGTCACTGGCAATTTTCTCTAATTTCAACCTCCTATGAAATCGGATTTATCTTATTTTATTAAAGACCTATGTAAAATACCATATTAAATGGGACGTTGTGCAGGTTTGTTAAAATATGTACTTCCTAAAGCACTCATGGCGAAAATGTCCCACTGAATGATAATTTGTAGGCTGAGATGTTGCCGAAATGTGAATGTCTGAAAATCGTTTGGGTGGTGAAATCTAATTAGTCTCTATACCGCTTCTCACACTCTAATCTTAACAAAATACGTGTCGAATGGAGTATGTCTCGTCTATACGTCTCTAAAATCTGCTATTTGCCCGAATTCAATAGAGTTATTGGAAATAAAATTCGTAAGGTGACCTCAATATTATCTATTGACTGTAATAAGTATACAGTAAATTTAATATTGTACTAACTACGATTTGATTCAGATACTTATGACAAACGCTCGTGATCATGTACTTGGCATCTACGTTGCCAAAAATTAGGATGAAAAGGTCCTCTGCTCTACATAAAGTATTTTAGAGATGCGACTTGACATGGTGGCGTAGTATTTGTTCTCATCTCTCAAAACGATTTGCCTGATCTCAATTGCTTATGTATAGCTGTTGGTGCAAATTTTAGAGGAGAGAAGATCCGTGCTGAGATTGGTCTTTGGATTTCTATATCATAAATATTTATTGGAAAAAAAGAATTTTGATCAATCACAGAAGTGAGGTGCATTTCCCATATAATTTCGAACCCGGAGTCTTTACGAGCGTTTGCGCTCTATGCAGCTTATGTCTAACGACGATTATAATCAGGCTGCAAGATTTTGACATTCGTGGTGAGAATTTAATAACGTCCCCGCCGTATGAGCAAACAATTGTATAGATGCCACCACCAAATTCGAAGTTGTGACGGGAATTATTTAAGTGCGCATGTTGGGTCTGTTGTCGTTATTGGGAGTGGATTAGAAAAATAGTGTGATCAGTCCATTTGAGCCTTTGAAGAATTGTGTTATATGGCTGTTGGACAATGAGCGTTGTGTAGAGAATGTGTAATGATCGTGAGCAATAATAAGATAAACAAATTTAGTTAAATATGTATAACACCTAATTATATCAAAGCTATTCGTGATGTCAACTCAATGCCGAATTTTGGTGAAAGAAGTGTCCTACAGAGACTCTTGGCTGGTGGTTGTTCTGCTCACAAGTTGCCATAACTCTGTATTAAGTGAATTCCAAATTCTGTTAATGAAGAACATCATGTGGAGATGTTGAAGGTCTGATGTTTTGGTCATTATAATGGGCGATACTGAGATAAGAATTATATTTATAAGTGTTTCTTTTAAATTTGGTTTTCAAAATGCCTGAATACATAAAAGCCTGATGTCCAATGAAGCGAATAATCAAAAGATGTGTGAAAGGAATATAAGCCCTAAAGTGATTTGATTGAGAGAGATCTGCTTTAAAGGGATATTTGGAAGACCTATGTTAAATATTCAGTGGAAAGGTTATGATTTCCGATCGACAAAGAATAAATTTATACTGGTGCGCTTGTGATATCGAAGGGATTAGAGAAAAAAGTTTGATCCATTCGTTAATTACGCAGTTGGACACAAGATTTTTATGGGTGAATGTAACTCAGTTTTAAATCTCCACAGCTCAAATATAGTTTCATTTCTCAATTGGGGATTGAACAAGATCAGAAAAAGGCGATTTAATCACCTTGCACTCCTGTCCTTTTGTGTTCAGTATTTAATCTCCGGGATGAGAAATTCAAAAAGAAGTCCCAGATTGAAAAATTGCTCTTCTTTCCAACGAACAAGAGAAATCTACATAATACCATCAGATTCAAATAGAATTGAGTTATGAAGACAATTGACGAAACTGATGATACACATTGACTGAAAAAGGAAATCTCTGATTGGCCCGGCATGAAAAGAAGTATAAAGCTCTATGACGAGGACGTATCTCTGTCATAACCGAAACTACTCAAGTGGGTATGATATTGAAAATGTGAACATCATCAACATACGAATTATAGGAACAAAATATAAGATAATGCAGAATCTACGCATATTAAGTAAAGTAGATAGAGAGAGAATTGGCTCAAGAACGACAATCAGTACATCGCTTAAAATTATATGAGCGCGATGCGAAAAATTATAATGACTCTACATCTCAGGTTAATGAGCGCTAATACAAAGTAATATTATTTGATATAAAAACTAGAAAAATTGTCGAAATGAGCTGTACAATAGAACCCAAATTTTATATTATCTATTATTAGTAAATAGTTAGTGACGTCAATAGTATAAATTATCAAAACATAACTATATCCAGAGGGAAATCGTTATCCACTTTGGAGAATATGATAGTTTGTTAGCGTAATATTGAGTAAACTCAACCATAATAAACTATAAATATATAGAATGAAATTAGTAAAATGATTAGTGATCGTGAAGATTAGTCGAGTTGAGTCAACAGAAAATACAAATATAATATAATAAGTATACTGCGGCGAAGTAGGATGTGAAGAGAATAGATATAAAATATATTCAAGTGTCCCAGTTTTTTTTATCTCTAAAATTAAATTTAAATTATATATACAAATATGAGAAGCAAGTAAAAGTTCTTAAGCGGCGAGATTAGGTAACGAAGAGTAGACAATATATACGGCCAAGGACCATAGATGAATAATGACATTGAAACAAATATCCATTAGATCATAGAAAATTATAAGAATTGCTTCAACCACAGATTTTACTTAATACATAGGAATAGAGAAACACTCGAGATATACAAACTTGCAAAAACCATAAAAATAGATTATTGTAATATAATAGAGAAAATGATTCATATATAAATAACCGAAATTACTTATACTAATATGAGCATAAGCTATTTAGTAATCTATTAGCAATATAAATGAGCATTCTTTAATGACTGAAAGTGGATTGGATATAGTGAGCCTCTTTGATTCTTCATCACTGCATACGTGTTATTGGCCAATCTGTTCAGGCTGCCAATTAAAAACATGTCTTCAGGAAGTATGATGAGTGCCTGTAGCAATAACGCTAAAGCGACCCCAGGGAAAAATTTAGCATTATTTCCCTGTCCATTTAAAGTGAAAGTAAAGATTTGTCCAATAGTATAGTATAATCACTTGACCTAATGGTGACCTGAACCAAAATAGAATTCTCTCATAATTAGTGTCATGTGGAGTATAAAGCTGAGCTTTGATACATTATATTCAGACCTTTCTCTAGTTGGATAATAGAATGAAAATGCAATTAATCCCTCATAATCGTTCCGAATTGATATACGTTTTGCCTATCACTTTGCTCAATAAATCTTCCAGTATGAAAGCACCACCAACCAGCACATTGCATCCAAATATACCAAGATATGATAAGTCACTTTTACTTCTTTTACAAACACAGATAAAAGTCTTATTAGAACTTCTAGACAATTCTTTAAGCATATACTTAGGAAACCATTTAATGTTCAACCTAACTGCCTTCTGGTCGAATTCCTTATAGCTTTAAAAGTCGCGGATCTTAATGTTATCATTTACCCATCCAAAATCTTGTGAGCCTGCGTACGCTTACACTTCTGATAGTACGAGATACTCTCGTTCAAATGATCAATATCTATATGCCGTTAAACACAACAATTCGGCAATCTCCCCGGATAGCGCTTCACCAAGCACCGAGGAAAAAAGAATTTTGTTAGCTGTTTGACTAAATTTCTTCCATTGTTACACGCGTGTTGAAGCCAAGCGATGTCCTGAGCAACAGCAACTTGGATGCTGATGCCTTGAATGCCATACATCATTAAAAGACATATAGTAGTCCACGCGTATATTGTTCTTAAAAAACCTGAAAGCATTGATGATTCCAAAATTCTTCAAATTGAATTCAAAGTATTGTTGTCCATAACGTTTAACAACTGCTTCCATGAGAGTTCATCAATAAAATCGTCTATAGGCTTGTGACTTTCGGTTGTCTAATAAACCAACGTAAAGTGGATCTGCGAGAAGATCTTATAATATATATCACACATATCGATGACAATCTGGCAAACACTGATGAGGTTTGGATAATACGCAAGGTGCCGTGTAGAGTTGCCAGTTTTCCTACGGGAATGCCCCATTCCTTTGAGCTCCTAAAGCGCCTAACTAAAATACGATTCCCATCCTTGGATAACTATCTCATCTTAATCTGCTCTAGGACCAGTAATCTTTAATACACAAATCACGTGTCCTCCCTCATTGGCCTTAGTATACGAAAAGAGCCTCTTGGTCCTTCGATAAATTATAGAGCCTAAAAATTCGAATTAATTATGACAAATGATGAGATAAAAAAATAAAAGTGTATGCACACATACCGAAGTTTTTGGGCGAGAGCTGAACCATTATTACCTAGCAAAGTTTTTAAAGATAGCAAATTATTAATAGTGAAATTATTTACACAAAATAAATAAAGGGTCTTACAATTACAGTTGGATTCCCTAAATGATTGGAGGGCCATCTATCATTTCAAACATTGCTCTGATATCTAAACGAAAAAATAGACGTTCATTTCGATTCTGGAAAAAAAAGAGAACACACTAAGACATGACATAGTATATGATTTTCAGAATATGGTACTTGATGTAAAAAAATTTAGTGGTCAATTTACTCACCTGTAAGTCTACAGAGGATATTGAGTACTCACTTCTTGATTATCCTTATCCCACAGAGATTCAATAAGAATTTTATAGATGACTTACAAACTGTGAACAACCATCGCTTATAAATTAATTGGAATTCCGCACTCTATAATGTTGTAATCGTTTACACCAAGCTCTCCCATGTTTCTCTTAGAGTGCTTTTATTACGTGCTGTGAAGACCTATAGATGCCTATACCCACTCTCCTCAAACCATATGTTCTGTTCTTGAAGTGAAAATGCAAGACCCTCTTATATTAAACGCGGATCTCTTAAATGCAAATCAAATATACCTAATAGGTAGTCTATACATTAATTTACCTCCTTAAATGAGATTAAAAATATCCAAATTACCCGATTAACCTATATTTACCACGAAACACAATTATGCCGCCTTTTAACCTCATGATGCAGAGGCGTGAAATTATTCTTTCAAATTTGTTGGTGGTCCTTACCTATTAGCGGAAGAAGAATCGTACCACAATATTGCAAGATTGTGAGGGATAAATGATCGCGCAATAGACGAAACACCTATTTCCACTTACGTAACGAAATGGAATACCATTAAATGGTGATTATAATGAAATAAATAATGATTTTCACGCGATTATTCATATAAATGATAGAATCGATGGAGTATCCGCTTAAATAGAAATATTAGAATCGACACAGAGTTAAAAGAAAAGAGAGTTGTTGAAAAATTAATAACCTATTTAAAAATATATGAATAAAATTGCAATGGGAACTTCGATATATCGTCTATGCACGAAGATAAGACACAATATTGTATATAAGTCATAGAAATTGAATGCCTAAATGATTTAATCTTAAATGAGTTTTATTATGGCTATTTTATTGACGACATGAACTCATTCGTTTTTTCTATTTCCTTTTATGCAAGTGAGGCAAATTGTTGTGTAAACATCTTCGCTTTTGTTGAAAATATGTTGTCTTAATTTATTGTAGTTTCTCCACCTATCTATATATATTCCTATATTCAAGTCACAAAGTCTGAAATTTACTAAACTGTCGCTGTCAAGCGCACATATCCGCTAATTCAATTTTTTTTTACATTGTTTTTTCTCTTTACAACAGAAATTCATCTCATTCAACTCCTTGGAAGCGTCAAGGTGAGTATGAAAGTAACTTGCTCTTGAATATGTCGACCCGTGTACTATTACGCGTGCATCTAAAATCCAAAAAAATTCAAACCAAATACTACCAACTTTGTGTTAACTACACAATTTCTCTATTATATGAATGAGATGTTCTCTGCAACATACTTTTTTCTCATATTCATTTAAGACGACTTAGTGTTGGTTGAAGTGCAAATATAATAACAAATAAAAAGTAGAAGAAAAATAACAGCTCGAGATATCTTACGACTCATGATCAGTATAGGTATGGTAAAAATTAAGATTTTCATTGTTTAATTTCTGCAAAGACAATACGAATTAAGAAAGACAACTTCATATTGTCTGTGCTTATTACATCATCACTTATTATCTGTCATTAAGTTTCTTATGCTAGTCTTTTTCAAACATAATTATAAAAAATGGAAATTTTACTCAATTTTGATTCAAACATTTTCTCTCATTCTCTTTTAAATAAGTGATCAATAAAGTTAATGTCTATTAATAGATCATTGAAATATTTTCTTCTTGTTTCACTTTATCACTATTCTATTTTATATATTGAACTACACGCACTTAGCATAAACGTCTAAGAGACATTATTATTTTATTAAATTTTTTCCCTGCTATAACTTATTGGCGTTTGTTATCGAGTATGACTGTGGATGTACCACCTTTACTTTTGTAGATTACTTCACAAAAACATTTCAAAAACGTCAGAGGCAAAAAATTGCTAGAATTCTT